>CM077224.1:30187457-30559957 GCA_039654775.1 Spinibarbus caldwelli
TGCATAGTAAAACCAAAATAATAATAATAATAATAATAATAATAATAATTATTATTATTATTATTATTATTATTATTATTATTATTACTACTACTACTTTAAAAAATAAATAAAGTTCAATAAAAATTCAAAGTGGAGTTTTAATGAAAAGCAAGTGGGAAGCATGGGAGGATTGGGATAAGTGAAATCCCCGGAGTGGCATCGGAATGGAGCGATTCTAGAAATCTCCACAGGCTTGCTCTGCAACATCCTCATCAAAAAGTATGGAGACTGTTGTTTCCTGATTTCTAAGAGCTATCTCTTGGATGATTTCCCAGCTCAGCGTGCTTCAGATGAAATTTTTGTAAATGAGTGGGGCGTTAATAAAATGGTCTCTGTGATGAGATGAATACTGTTATCGGCCCTGCCTTCAAGCGTGCACGTGCTAACAGTGAGGCAACTTTGATATCTGGCGTAGCTGCATCATATAAGCCCCTCTTTGATCTCATGGATTGATGAAGCTCTGCGCTTGAGAAAAGGCAGGGAGGAAGGGAGGATAGCATAGAGAAAATAAGGATATGACACATTGGTGGCAGAGAAAGCAGGTGATTACATGAGCTTAACATTGGTAGATACAGTGACATTAGCTGCATGAAATCCAGTTGAAAAAGCAAAACAACAACAATATATTAACACAGCAAAAACCACTACTTCAAATTAGAATAAAATTAGAGTTGTTAACTGAAAGGCTGTTGGTTCAAACACTGATACATAAAGTGTTGTATTGTGGTACTGTAGATGTGTGGGCATGTACTGCAGGTTACAGATACTAATTTCCTATGTTCAGAATGAAAAAAAAAAAAAAATCATGCTGCTTACTGCATATGTAATGTGCAAGTATAAATATTTCAAATGGTGGTATGCGACATTGTCACCATGTTGCATGTTTAATTCAGCAAGTGGAGTCCGGTTATCATCTCATTTACATTTATTCATTTAGCAGATATAAATACGGTTATGTTGCGGGCATTTCTAATCCAAGTAAAAATGTCTCCTGGCAGTTTCAAATAATGAATTAAGAAAAAGTTGTTAAAATAGCTTCCAGTTTTTTCATCACACTTGAAATGGAAGGTCGAGTCTGTTGCATTGTGGGATACAGTACCAAACCCAGTAATATTTTGCACATTTTGTCAAATAAAACATGTCACCCGGGTATTCCAAAAAAAAAAAAAAAAAAAAAAAAGTTTCAAATAAGTTGTTTTGAACCTTCTATTCATCAAAGAATCCTAAAACACATGCACACACACGCACACACACACAGACACACGCACGCACACACATACACACACACACACACACACACGAATATTTCATAATATTACTGTTTTACTGAAATAGAGTAGTATGAAAGTATCTAATTCTGAAGTTTCTTAAACCTCCTCACTTCATGCATACATTAAAAACACATTGCTTATTCCAGTCACATATGCACAAAAGCAGAACTTAACATCCACTGTTTAATTCAAAGAAAATGTAATTAAAATGAGCAAAAGCAAAAACTAGTTCACAAACTAGCAAACAGAGTTCAATGACCCAAAGCAAAAAGCACATTTTTACTGATCTAGACAGTATCTGACCATACAGCCTGAGGGTTTCTGATATGAGTAAGAGAAAAGTCAGACAGAGTAAGACAGAAGAAAGACAGAAAGATGTACACCTTAGGGTGTACAAGCATTTCCAAACTCTCACCACAGGCCTCTCAGAACGTCATTCATGTTGTTTCTGCAGAATCTATTAATTACATGTTGATGTCTTTAATGATGGGCCGCCAGCAAACCATTAGCCTCTATCAATTAGCTGTCATTTCTCTGCCCCTGTCATTTCAGAGCATTTTATCCTTTTTGCTTCTTCCCTCTGGAGTTTGAGATGATGCTTAGCATGGCCTCAACCTGACCTCTGAATCAGCTGGGATTCTGTTCTGTCAAACACACACTGATGCATCAGTTGCCCTTCTGCCATCTGTGTGGAGGAAGCTGAGGTGAACGTTTACATACACGTGGTATGATTTTGTCTCTGTTGCTAAGAGAAAATGTTTGGTTCCCAATAGACCTCATATCAATCAATCTATGCTATGATTAAATGGACATGAAGAGAGGTAAAGCTAAATATAGAAAATGAGCATTAGTTATTGCTAGCATGTGCTTGCATGTATATGTATATTCAAAGTGCATGATTTTCTCATGGGTTTGCAAAAAATGGGCAGATACATTGGCTCAGCCCTGGGATGTGTGTAACACTAAAGAAACTAACAAATGAGTAACAGAGTGCAGAAGGGGGAAAATGCCAGTAGAACAAGATAAAGAAAAAAAAAATGGAAAGAGGGGGGAATGAATTAAAAAATAATAAAGTTTCGGTTTCAACAAGGGACTCAAATCGTAAGGAATTTAACAATTCTGGTTCCAGTTCTTTAATGATGTCATTAAAGATTCTTTTAGTACTTTGGAGGAAGTATTTCCTTTCTATTTTATTTATTTATTTATTTTTTTATTATTGCATTTACAGCCCTCAGTAATCACTGTACAAATGATGAGATCATTTCATAATTCAACAGAACAGATATAAGTTTATCATGTTCAAGTGGAATTTATTTGCAGAAATATTGTGAAATAGGCCTAAATGTTATTTATAAATTGTAACAATTGTAAAATTACTGCTTTCTATATACACTATATGGACAAAAGTATTGGGTCACCCCCTTCAAATGAACAGGTTTGACTACTTTAGTAATTTCCATGAAATCTTAATGTTAAAGCATATAATGATATTCTAGGGAATTGTGTGCTTCTAATTTTATAGCAACAGTTTGGACAGGACCCTTTTCTATTCTAACATGACAATGCCTCTGTGTATAAGGCAAGGTTCAAAAAGAAATGATTGATTCAGTCAGTGTGGAAGAACTTGACTGGTCTGCAGAAAGCCAAGTCCTAATCCAAGCTGAACAGCAGACCTTGAGCCAAAAACTCATCACCAAACACCAATGACTTGTATATACACTATATGGACAAAAGTATTGGTACACCCCCTTCTTTAGAACGGAAAAAAAAAAAAAAACACTCCAAAACTATGGCAAAAAGAATGGAAACATAATTCATGTATTTACAAAAAAAAAAAAAAAATGTATTTCTATCTCTGTTGCAACAGTTTTGGAAGTGTCTAAAATGACTGTACCCATATGCACAAGTCATTGGTGTTTGGAGATGATGAGTTTTTGGCTCAAGATCTGCATTTAAAGTCACACCAGAGGTGTTCAGCTTGGATTAGGACTTTGCTTTCTGCAGACCAGTCAAGTTCTTCCACACTGACTGAATCAATCATTTCTTTTTGAACCTTGCCTTATACACAGAGGCATTGTCATGTTAGAATAGAAAAGGGTCCTGTCCAAACTGTTGCTATAAAATTAGACACACACAATTCCCTAGAATATCATTATATGCTTAAACATTAAGATTTGTAATCATGGAAATTACTGAAGTAGTCAAACCTGTTCATTAGAAGGGGGTGACCCAATTATTTTGTCCATATAGTGTATTTGTAATTTATGTATTTTAGTCCTGTGATGGCAAAGCTGCATTTTCAGTATACTCCAGTCTTCAGTATACCAATCATTACATGATGCCATATAAACAATTACAAACTAAACTGATTTAAGTCTCACAAGCCAAAAGTACACAATGCCCATTCTTTTCAGACATAAAACAATGGATATCATCAAGTAAGTGAGTCAGTAAACTCTCATGAGTGTTTTATTCATTGAAGAGCACCAGGTCATAAGAGTCATTTGTTCAGGAATCAGACTACACTGCTCACTGAGTGTTTTGTGCTGTAAATTCAGGAAATAGTATAGTTTATTTATTTATTTTTTTGGAATAATACCTGGGTCGTGGGTTTCCAACCCTAGTGTCAACCAAAAAAGCAGATCCTTATTCCTCTACATTTGTTCCAGAAAACAGCAGGTCAGAAAGAGAGAATAAACTCGCCCTAAAGGGGAGAGAGCCAAAGCAGATATACAAACACATATCTGAAAGTGTCTCTAATAGGCCAAGGAGGGCTGCCCATGGGCCAGATCATGGTGCCGTGTGGAAGTGGGACCACTGGAAGAGGTCTTATCTTCATTCCAACACCTGTAGCGACACCACAAGCGAAGGGTGGAACAAATTCTCCCCGTTCAGCAGTTCAGTCATACAAGACCTTAACTTACTCTCAAAAACAGGCAACAGCTGAATTGATTTTCTAATCCTCTTTGACATTCATCAACTGTCCAGGAGATATAAACGCCAGCCTGTAAAATAGTACAGCTGCTTCAGTTTGTGGAGCATGAATCCGAGTCTGGCACTTTAAACCAATCTTCCTGAAATCCTGAGCACTCAGGACCACTGATAAAAGAGGCTCTTAGCTGAAGTGGAGTAAAAACATCACTGTTGGTGATGCAGATTGTATAATGCTTGACGTCAACAATTTCACCCTCATTTTTTAGTCCAGAGTCCTCACGTATGATGCATTTTTATTTATTTATTTATTTCTATTATTTAAATCTCCATTCCCTACAGTCGTTCTCAAAAAACTTTTCTCTGCTAAAAACTTGTTTTGTTTGTAAAGTCATTGGCAGGGTGAATCTATCTGCTGGAGAAATGTTTTTGTCCCTGTACGGTCCTCTATGTTTATTCTGCTCCTACCACAATGGAGAATGGATTTAAATCTCATGTTTCTTATTTCACACAATGACAGGCTCCCCTGGCCTTGGCAAATAAATGGTGATTTTCAAAGGTTAGACGAAAACAGAGGAGAATAGCGAATTGGTCTGCTTCTTTTTCTCGCCTCCTAACTTTTCCTGGCTTTAATTTATTGTCTGCTTCGCTGGAGCATTGGACCGCACTTTTTATGTCTGACTGTGAAGGTGAGGGGAGATAGGAGACGGTCCCTCTCCATTTGAACTTATATCTCTATATCTCCACTTTTTTGTGTTTCATCATTTCTTTCTTTCTTTTTTTTTCATATTTTTCCCACTTACAGCCCAACAGCGAAAAGGTTAATGCACCATTGCACCATGTACTAGCGTGCCTACACGCTCGCCAAAAGCTCCACACATGAGTAGTTCACTTCAACACAGACACTTCACAAAGTCAAAAGGGAGTTAACAAATTGCAGGGAGCGGTGAGCAGGTCGTGTGAATTCGTAACTGAATTTGCTGATGCAGATCAACACTGAACCTTCCTTCTCCAGTCAGCGAAGTGTTTTAACTCTCTCTCTTTCCACAGCAGAACAATTCTGTTTGAGATGAGAGAGGCACAGCAGGTATAAGACAGGCCAACATTTCATGCCCGGTAATTAACCCCGGGGTGCTAATGATCGTTAGCTTATATAAAGCTAATGTAGCGCAGGTAAAAATAAAGTCAATTAAGAGAGAGTGCTATTCAAATAGTCCTTGAAGGTTAGACATTTCATTACTGATGGACAGATCATGGGCAGCCATTTTGCATCTCAGCAGCAAAACTTATTGCACAGCCAAAACTTACCATGAAGATCTGATAAAATCTTTGAAGGAATCGCAATACTTACAAGAATGGGAAATTAGATTTTTTGGAACTAAGCAAACGGAGCAGTCTTGCAAAATTTAGAAATACTTTTTGTCAGCCAAAGTATTTAACATCACTTTTATTTAAATACTACTACTACTACTAATACTACTACTACTACTACTACTACTACTACTACTACTACTACTACTACTATTACTACTACTACTACTACTAATAATAATAATAATAATAATATGTAAATATAAGTTAATAGAAACAGAAAGTTAAAGAGTTCAAATATAAGTGAACAAGTACATATACATATATAAATTTTAAAACGTACATGAACACAAACATTTGAATTAAATTTGCTTTTTGCCATAACTGACAATGTGGGAGAACTAAGCAGATTTACTTGTCAAATAATTTTTAATTATTATTTATTTTTAATGAATTATTAATACTAATATTAAAATAAATAAATAAATAAATAAATAAATAAATATTCATTCATTCATTCATTTTTGGTCTAGGCACACAATTAAAAACTGCCAACATATCTTATGCACATGGTTGTGAATCATCTTGGCTGTCAACAGTATCATACCAGAACTTATCTGTAAACTAGCTGAAGTAATTTCCTCGTCTCACACCTGCTATCAAATCTCTGATGTCCTAACAGAGAAGCAGCAGATGGTCTGGCAAGGCCCAGAACTCTTAGGCCCCCTCGTCATTAACACAGGTGCCCCTCTGGGCTAAACACTATCTCCTGTCTTACTCATATAATTTACACAAACAACTGTACTGCCAGCAACCTCTTCATCAAGTTGCTTGAAGGTGTTGTAATGTCTGTGCCACTAACATCAGTGTGGACAATGGGTTGCTGAAAAGATTAGTGAGTTAAATGGCAGTCTGCTGGAGATCAAGGTTTTCTGACCTGCTGTGAGGCTACGCATGACAGATTTCAGTTAGCTGCCTTTGCTAAACAAGAACGAGTGACAACTCTGCTAAAATTAATTTATTAATGTTTTGTCTTGCAAGCTTACAATGACATTTTTTTCCTGAGCCACCCAATGGCTCCAACTAAGACAACTACATCCCAAAACTAGAGCAGCTCCCCAGTGCACAACAAACTTCACGTGAAAACTGACACTATTGCCATTCTCTGCTTTCTTCTGTTTTGTTGTCATTTTATAATTTCATTGTCTTGGTTTTGTTCAGCTCATAATAGTGCAAGTGATAAACAAACAGATACAACGATATACAGACGCATGACGGCGAGTCCCATATGAATCGGTATGAGTCAACGTTGCATGCCCATCAAACCTCAACTCATTCTTAATGGGGTTTGGGAGACACAAACATCCCTGGAACAGCCAGCTTACCAATGGGAGATATCAGAACTAGTGACAGAAAGCCCGACGCTGCCACCACACGGGGCTTTGGAAATTTTCTATTCTGATCAACTCCACAGCAACGTTCTTCCTTTTTTGGCGAGCTGAATGAAATGATGCTTCTCATTATGAACGGTTCCATAATTCAATCAGAAAAGCCGCAAAGTCAATCTCAGCCGAAACTCTCTCTCTTAGGATTTAAGCTTATATCCTTCATGCAGTGAATCTCCGCAGGCCTAATTTTCTCTGTCAGACCTATTAATGGAATTAACTGTCATCTATCATTAGTGTGCTTGGGATTTCTGAAAACACATTATCCAAAGACCTTTGGCACCCAGGAAAGGAAAATTGTTGCATTGCCCCGGGCTCCGACTGAGGAGGGTCATCACCGAGATTCCAACAACTAATGCTTGGTGAATGATGAAAGCTTGGGAAAGTTGCTCTTGATATAAGCTTACTGTAAATCAAGTGTGCAGAATGCTAACAGAGATTTCAACCGCCTCTGTGTGCCAAAGACGATACGCAACAGCTGTTTATGAACAAAGCCTATCCGAAGCGCTGGAAGTGAAAACTAAGCTTGTCAGGAGCCATTTGAAGATGCTTTTGTCTGTTGTCTTGTTTCATGACCCTGGCTTCCAAAAGAAACTCAAACTCACTTAGAGCCAGGAAATAAGAACGCAAGGCCATATTAAAGTACGAGACAGATCAAATGAGCTTGCGTCATGAACAGGGGGGCTAACAAATTGGACATGGCATCTGTTATGACATCTGATATTTTCCTAATGTGAAAGAGGGCAGTTTAGCTGGGGGATTCTGAGGAGAGCTTTTATTTGAAGTTGTGCTGGAAAGGTTCAATGCCTTTTTTAGATTGTCAAATTATTTAATGTCACCTTTGTAGGATGACCTAACAAACTGTGGCGTCACAGCTATTTTTTTCTTTTTTCTTTTTTTTTAAATTTACATTTATGCATTTCACCGGATCTTTTCTGCAAAGCAACTTAGAGTGCTTTCAATGAACTATATATATTATCCGCCTGTGTGTTTTCTGGGAATGAACCCATGACCGTGGCATTGCTAGTGCAGTGCTCTACCAGCTGAGTTAAATGTCAAATGATTGGAGTCATCCGTTCTGTGACTATGAGCAGTGGGAGAAATGAAGTAAGCAATTCTGTCAGCTATATCAAACAGTAAAGAAAACAATGTCCCTTTCCTGTGAACACAGTATTCTGGGATGTCAATTGTATTATGTGCTCATTATATGAAATTATGATACAATGTCATCTTTAAACTGACAGGTGGGATAGGACCAAAATTCAACGATGGGTTCAAGTTGGTGAATCTGCTGTTGACCAACAGAAAGCTACTTGTTTTGACAGTAACGTTGTGTGAGCGGTGAGCTTCATCACTACACTATTGACAATGGACCTTTGCAAAAATTCCGCTTCAAACATTTCTACAAATAAAAGACGAGACAAGGAAAAACGCCTGTTTGAAGTCTAGTGGCTAGTCCATGTACGGTAAAATATTAAGCCATGGTGCTCATTCAGAAAATGTATTTTCGAATACAGCTTACACTGTATTTCAATTCAACCTTGCCACAGCTCAATATATTGGAACATGAGGTATATACAACATATTGAACTTTGGCACGCATGGTGATATGAGTTTATGAGTCTATATCATCCATTGTGCTTTCTACCCTCCCACTGAAGTAATAAAGGCAACAGCAATGTTGTCCTCTACAATGGAGAGGGTGATTGTTTTAAGTGAAGAGTCTAAATGAGCGTGGCTTTAGAGCAAGGCAGAAATCACTCACAAACCAGCTCCTGGAGGAAGGATGCTAATGCATGCAATTAATGCTGCAAGGATGCTTAAACAGAGGCATAAAACTTACAAGGACAAAGTCTAATGGGCAAACCTGATGGGAACTTACGAGCATGCTTTTAAAAAATTTCAATGAGAGCAAAAGAAAAAGGCAGACATAAGGATATTTTTGGCCCTTTTCTGATTGATGTTTCATTAATTCTCAGAGGATCCAATCATGCTCAGAATACTATTGAAAATGTGCATTCATTTGCATCTTTTTGAACAAGCACTTTTATTTCAATAGGCAACCAAGAATTAAGTACAATATAAAAGAAAATTGAGAAAAAAAAGACTTAATCCAGCTTAAACCAACCACATAATTAACCATATACAGCTCATTTATTTTAGAAACATTATGTTAAAATGTATCAAATATGATACATCAGGCTTTTGAGGAATGTTTATTTGTATATCTCTCAATCGTCATTGTATTCCGCTGCATTATATGTTTTCCCCACAATAAAAACTACAGAGCTTTAGTCATAAAACTAAGCTTAATTAATTTAAATATCATCTTACTAAAACATTATTGAGATAACAATATTTCAAAATGTCCCCACAATGATAGTAATATCAGTAAATTTTGACCTTGTGGGGACATGTTTTGGACTACACTGTTATAGACTATTATCTCTTTACAGGGTTAATAGTAAAATATAAATGTAAATCTAATATAAAAATCATAATGCTGTTAATTTTAAAGATATTCTGAAAAACTCACACATAGTTAACCCCCTGGGGTCGAAGCCAGCACTGGTGCGGTCTGTCTCGTATTTTCTTTACCGCGAAAAGAACTAAAAATACTCCGTCAGTTTTGATAAAGCGGGAAAGCATCAGTGCAAAACACACTCTCTCTCTCTCTCTCTCTCTCTTTCTATGTCTCTCTCTCTCTCTCTCTCTCTCTCTCTCTCTCTCTCTCTCTCTCTCTCTCTCTGTCTCTCTCTCTCCAGGTTGGATTTAATGGGTCTTAAGTGAAGAAATAAAGAGTGCAGTGTGTATATTGTGCTTTAGATTAGCAGAAGCTCATGTGTCGCCTGTTGCTATCTTTGCATGGTGTCACCAGAACACTAGTGCTGAGAATCCTCTATCACCGTGCTCACAGCTGCCGCATGTGAGCACAGAACCCAGGGATCAGATGCAAGAGACAAAAGCACAAAGCGTTCTCGCTCTCTTTTCTCAGCCCCACATGCACTTCCTTTGCTCCAGGATGTATTTTTGTCCTGTGAGATGAACACAAGCCCCAACCGTTCTCGCTTTAATCATCGTTTCAGTGGAAGCCGCCGCCTGCTTTGTGACAAACTCAGGCGTCGTGGCCTGTTTGGCTCCTCATCTGCGTGGCTCCTGAAGTGGAGTAATGTGTCTGGCTTCGCACTGTCGCTCTGTGATTTTAGGGGAATTTTGAGATTAATGGGAAGGATCAAGCTGTGCCGTGGGCGTGATCACAGCCTACATTTCAAGTGTGGAACTCTTAGCGGAACGGGGAAACTTCTGCAAGCGATGTTTGTTATTGGATGAATACGCGGAAAACACACACAAATGCTCAGGCAAGGTTCCTTATTGAGGGTGAGAAGAACAGTGAGGTAAACGGGTGGGTGGGGGACTCCTGCGGCGCTGTAGTGCTTTGTAGTGTGTGTGTGAGTGTGTGTGTAGGTAAAAGACTCGGGCTCTACATCATTAAAAGACAATTCCAGCAGACTGCATCACATGGGTCACGGAGCGCTGCGTGAAGACAGAACAGGAACAGATGCTCAGCAAGCTCTGGAGGCCTTCCTGATCTTAAGACAAGACTCACTGCTACACACACACACACACACACACACACTCGCTCATACCATCACTGTTACTGCCTGTATACCTTTTATGTATCATTTAAAAGTTTGGGGTCAGCACTGTTTTTTTTTTTTTTTTTTTTTAATAAGATATTAATAATTTCAGTATTAATTAATACCTTTCAGTAAAGAAGGATGCATTAAATTGATAAAAAAAAATGCTGTACTTTCTATTCATAAAAACCATGACAATATATTGAAATATTGAGAGGTATACTTTCAAATGTTAAGCAGCAAAAGTGTTTTCAACATAATAACAAAGTCTGCATATGAGAATGACTTCTGAATGATCGCGTAACAATGAAGACTGGGGTAATGGAATTCAGCTATGCCATTACAGTAATAAATTACATTTTAAAATTAAATCAAATTGTAAATTATTATATTACATTGTAATAATACTTTACAATGTTACTGTTTTTAAAGCATTTTTCAAACAATAATTTTACTGACCCTGACTTTTGAACAGTCTTGTCTGAAACCACACCAACTTTAATAAGTTTTATGATTTTCATAGAAAAAAAAAGCTAATTTTCAAACACATTGAATTAAACATGAAATGTTTAAGTTTTGTTTTTGTTTTGTTTTTTTTCCCCTCTGCATTGTGGACTCTGGACCACACTATAACTACAAAAAATCAGCCTGCAAATATTGTGCAAAACTTTCTAAAAACAAGTGGCCTGGAGAAAAAAAGTAGAAAGGGAAACTGAGGTAGTACGAGAGAGAGAAAGAAAGAGAGAAAGTGAGCAAGAGCCTCCCTCAAGGGACACTTCATTAAGGCACCCGGGGCTAATACATTAGACAGGAAAATAAATGTTAACAGCCTCTAAAGCCGAAAAATGGCAATGAAAGCTAACTCAATTAAATGCGGCATGATGGGCTAGGACGCATTGTATTTAATAGCAGCCGCCCGTGGAAGATAGAGCAAGAGGAGGAGTAAATGAGGGGGAATAAAAAGAACAAGCTCTAGCTGAGGGGCACAGTGTGCAGGTATGTCCTAGTATGACAGCGCTCTAACTCTGTATGAACGACTGTAGCGTCCCCATTAAGCACAGGAAGTTGATCTCTGTGTGTGTGCGGACACAGGAGATGCTCTTCAGACTGTGAAAACTCTCTTTCAGTTGCTCTCGCCTCTGGAGAGGGCCTCAGCTTTAGTTAGCATTTAGTATTTGTGTCCCAGCATTCAAAGGCTACCGCAGAGGTAGCATGAAAAAGACAGTTTGTGCTTGCTGTGAGGAAAGAAAGAGGCACAGCATTGCTGGATGGTGGTTGTCAGAGAGAACTAACTCACCTTAAATGCACATTTCTACTACAAGGGGAAAAAAAGTGTAAATCGCACTACTATTGAAAGAAATATTATCATAATTTATAAGAACTGTCTATTTTAACATTTTTTTCAAAATGTAATTTATTCCTGAGATAGTAAAGCTGAATTTTCAGAATGATTACTCCAGTCCTTCAGTGTCACATGCTCCTTCAGAAATAATTCTAATATGCTGATTTGGTGTTTAAGAAATATTTCTTATCATCAGTGTTGAAGACTGTTCTTGTGTTACAAAATGTTAGAAAGTGTTACAAAATGTTAACTTTTTTTCCCAAATAAATGTTGTTGTTTTTTTGTTTTTTTCCCAAATAAAAGTTTTCAAAATCAGCATATGTGACCCTGGACCACAAAACCAGTCTTAAGTCGCTGGGGTATATTTGTAGCAATAGCCAAAAATACACTGTATGGGTCAAAATTATAGATTTTTCTTTTATGCCAAAAATCATTAGGAAATTAAGTAAAGATCATGTTCCATGAAGATATTTGATAAATTCCCTACTGTAAATATATCAAAACTTATTTTTTGATTAATAATATGCATTGCTAAGAACTTCATTTGGACAACTTTAAAGGCAATTTTCTCAATATTTAGATTTTTTTTTTTTTTTTTTTGCCCCCTCAGATTCCAGATTTTCAAATAGTTGTATCTCGGCCAAATATTGTCCTATCCTAACAAACCATACATCAATGGAAAGCTTATTTATTAAACTTTCAGATGATGTATAAATCTTAATTTAAAAAAAAAAATGACCCTTATGACTGGTTTTGTGGTCCAGGGTCACATATTAAAATAATTTCTGAAGGATCATGTGACACTGAAGACTGGAGTAATGGCTGTTTTGCCATCATTGAAATACATTACAATTTTCAAAATTGTCCTATTTATTTATTTTTTTATTTGTTGTAATCAAATAAATGCAGCTTTGGTGAGCATAAGATACAACACAAACACGCAAAAAGTAATTATTCCAAACTTTTGACCTGTGTTTACACTACACAAATAAGAACATTGTGCAGCCATGTCAGTAAACAAATATGATGACGACAGCTATGATGGAGATGACACTTTGGTATCCAGCTCGAGTTCCTTCCTGCAGTTCATTATGTTCTTCTCATCAACCTGTCATGCTGAGCAGGTCTGGAGCCATGGACCTGTCTCGTATCACAGAGAAGGCCATATCGCTTCGACATCACGTCCAAACCCGCACCATCAGCACCAGAGACCTCAAAAAACTCCTCATTGTGGAGCACTGACAGCACAGCCAACATCACACGTGTGTTTGTGAGTACACGTGCCTGAATGTGCATGAAAATAGACTGTAATAATATTTAACATTATTATTATTAATATTATTACTGTCATTTCTGATCAAATAAATGTTTGGTGAGCACAAGAGTCTTATTTAAAAAATAATAATCTTACAACTTTTGATTCGTAATGTAACAAAAATTGATAAATATGGCTAAAATAAATGTATAAATAAATACTTTTACACATTTTTAGCCAAAACACACAAGACTACTTATTTTGCTGATTCAGTGTTGTAAATCATCACCATGATAGTCATCACTCTTTAAAGGACACAACAAGCATCTGGTGATATCCATGTAATTGCTTTCTTCGGTCCAAAAAATTGACTGATGGCGTTTTATTTCAAATCTGTGCCCTCTTAACTCGCACTCTGATGGAATATCATCTCATAAACAAATACGACCCTGTCGGCGGCCCTAAAAAAGAATGACGGCATCCTCCCTTAATGGTTGACCACTTTGTGCTGAGCTAATGCTTCTACAATTACAACATCAGATAATTCATGCTAATAGAAAATGGGAAGCCGGTGGAAGATGAAGGCTGGGGGAGGAAGAATCGATAGTTTGTGAAACCGTTATTCATGCTCAAGGCCACACAACCACACACAGACCGATACACACGTGTGCTGCTTCTGTCTGCAGAGACTGTATAATAAGGCCCGTTGGGGCTGGAGAAGTGTGTTTGTCTAGGGCTGGAAGACTCTTACTGTGGCCCCAGTACAACATGCTTCAACCAGTACTGGTATTTTTATGGTCGAGGGTTCAGTAGAGGGGATTTGCAGCTTACTGTACATGCAATGAGACATGGAGTTCTGGAAGAGGCTTGGTCATATTATACACACACCAATCAATCACAAGTGAGAGTAGGTTTAATGCAACCATAAGCCTACTACAGGAATCAACAGCAGTGTGTGGGGATAATGTCAATTGTAAAAAGATCTATACGTTGGGATGGATCTTGGCCAGGGGTAAGGCTGCTAACGGTGGATGAGATCTGTCCAAATCTCAGCCACATCATTGAAAGAAAGCTACTTGTCCAGAGCTAGGAGAATTTCAAGAATACTACAGATCTGTGTTTTCTGTAGATTTTTACAAGGAAGCTAAATAATAGTGTCATTGTCAAGTTGAGGTATGAATGAGAATACAACCCTTTATTATGCAGAATATCTGAGCTCTGATTCTCTGTGAAACTGTACAGCTATTGTGCTATTAAATGGCCTGTTCAGTGGTCTGAAACATATTAAACCAATGAAGGCTTTGATGAAATGCCTACAGGACTGCTTGAAATGAGGAAATAATGTAGTACATTAGAGAATCGTCAATATCTGTTTAAAAATGTTACATTTTAAGTGTGTATATTCTTGTACAATCAGATTGATCCATTCACAATAACTGCCTGTTACAGCCAGAAAGCTAAACTGCCATGACAAGACTGACTCAATTTATCCCAAGGTAGAGACAGAAGACATAGCCACACATAATCCCAGTAAACACATAAACAACCCCAACACCCTGTGGACTCCTGTATTTGAGTTTTACAGCAGTGCTACCAGCAATCTTTCTGTCTGTCTGTCTTTTTTTTTTCTCGCCACATGAGAACAGTTAAGCTAGAAGATCAACATTCCACCTGTGTTGTTTCAGAATGTAACTGCTAGAAGAGCTCACATCATCTCAAGGGCTTCATCTCAAAATCTCTACAAAAGAATGTAGCTATGGTCTTAAAATTAAAAGATTATGAGATTAAAAGATCGATGTGGATCATACTCCCCATTTAGGATTTGAATTTTGGTCATTTTAACAGCTTGAGTACTTAAAAGATAAATTAGATAAGTATTCGGTTGGGCGGACTGTATTTAATATTTCAAAGTTGTTTATACAGTGTTAAAAAGCCACTTTTCTTTAGTGTGGTGTTCAAAACTGTAATATAGACTGTAGTGCTTCTCCTTTCTAGTCATGTTTCAACAGTTACTTTCAAAAAGACCTGTCAGAAATTCAGTTTAATGTTCAAAATTGATGAACAAAAACACTGGAAATAGTGTTGCTGTGAAAGCCCACCTATTAATGTTGCAGTATACAAACCACCATTATTGGGCTGCTGGGAATCTCCCTGCTATTTTTCAAAAAAAAAAAAAAAAGTGTCGGCTTGGTAGGTTATACAGTATATTTATATTAATTAATATACATTAATTATATTATACAATTAATTATATTAATTAATTTCAATTAAATCATTTATTATTAAATATTTACAAATATATAAGTGCATAAACCTCATTTTACATTCACAGTCCTTTTTTTTATCACTTCCTTTAAGCTATCCCAAAAATGCATGTCCTTAAGGGAAATGGAAAGGAGAACAACAAGAATAAAACACAAACATAAGATTAGTGCAGGCTTAAAATGAAGATTATTTAATGTTTCTTATGCTTACCAAGCTGGCATATATTTGATTTATATTATATTTGATTTAAAATAGTCTGTAAAAACTGTAATGTTGTGAAATAACAGTTTTTAAACTATTTAAAATTTAAAACTAAATGTAAATAAAATATATATTTTTAATCACTTCTCCTGCCTTCAAGCCATGCCAAAACGTGTCCTGAAGGGATACAATAAGAATGAAATGGAGAGAACAAGAATAAACCACAAAAATAAGTGCTGACATGAAACGCAGCAGCAAACTTAACATTGCCTGTGGGTGTTTGCTTTGCACTTGGAGTCTTAATGTATTTTAATTATGGATTTGAGTGAATGGATGACTGCAGCAGGGACATGGCTTAGAAGTGAGCGCTGCATTTGTAAAACTGTGGCCCTCATCTCAAGCACAACACATAGTCAATTGATTGCAAGTTTTTCCTAAATTCTCTCTCTTTCTTTCCCTCCCTCATCATCTTTCTGCCACACTCCTCACATTTGATATTCATTCTTGTGACAGAATGCATAATTTCTATGCATGATATAGAATCTCAGGCTGTATACCTCAACAAGCTGTGCCAAGTAATTCATGAGGTGCTGAGCACAGGCTTATGAATTATGAAGACTGAGAGATTACAGATTCGAGTTACACTTTGTCCAACGTTTGGCAAACAGGCTGTAACTGCAGATACATGAGTAGAAATTATGGGGGAGGGAGAGAGAGAGCAGGCTAGCCATTGATTTAGTGGCCTCCTGTATGATGAACTGAAAAAAAAAGACTGGATATAAACAATGATAGCTCAGATAGAAGTGTCTACTGAGGGTTCATATAGGAGAGAGCCTCTGTTATGAGAGTTGTGTGCACTCTTTATGGCACGGTCCATCTGGATGGACTGTTCTCTCGGCAGGGTCTATTTCCACTGAGAAACGGCACCCCAGCAGGGTACGAGCAGCTCGCCTACTCTCACAGCCAGCCTCGGTCTGGAATTTGATATTAAACATGTAATGTTGCATTACCAAACACCTAAACAACTAAGAGACAAACTTCTGAGTTTGCAAATGGCTGCAGTCCGGAAAGGATCATGTGACCCTGAAGACTGGAATAATGGCTGCTGAAAATTCAGCTTTACCACCACAGGAAGAAAGCACATTTTAAATTGTATTCAAATAAAAGAGATCACTTTTAATTGTAATAAAATTTCACAATAGAATACTGCTTTTACTGTATTTTTGTTTAATTAAATGCATCCTCTGTGAGCATAAGAAGCTTATTTGAGAAACATCTTATCAACCCAAAACCTTTGAACAGTAGTGTATAAAAAAACAAAATGTGAGTAAATATTCAGTATCAAATGTTACAATATCATGTAATTAATTCAATTTAAAATTCCAGTCAATTGACAGCCTTTCAAATCAAATGGACCATAAACGTCTGTGATCTAAGGATCCAAGAATTCACACCATTTTTATTTTTTGCTGTATTCTGTACTGATCTCTCTTTTTCAAATTCCCTGATGCACACTTATATCCATCACCTTAGAGGGGGGCACTTTAATGATATTCTGACACTGAATGCAGGCTCAATCCAATATATAAACACCAGCTGTGGACCTAAAGGAGGGGCAAATAAAAGCCCGGTATCAGCAAATGCACTGTGCGCTGTTATTCACAGTACCGAATGGGTGAACTAATAAATACCAGAGAGAGAGAGATCAAAGAAACTGCAGTGATATGGCTTGTTAGAAAGGGCTCTAATTTAATAAAACAGGGCGACTGTCATCCTAGCCACTGCACATATTCATTCATGCAGGACCATTAAAGAGACACAGGTGTGTGGGATTATAGTGTTTCATTAAAGTTTTCTTTCATGATGCAGGATGGACTTGCAGGAAGAGTCTCTGTGTGTTACATATAAGTACAACTATGCCATGTCTCGGACAATATGGACATATTTAAATGCTTCATGAGAGATCAGAGTCAGGTATGACTCACAGGCTGAAACAGAACCTTCCATTGTCACTTATAATTTTGAGGGAAAAACTGTGGAATAGACTTAAACATGGGACATTGTTCTAGTTTGGGTGATACTCGTGTTGGCCCTACAGGCAATGCTTTGTCATGAGGATTGTGCAGTGTTGGGCCTTCTGATCTGATGATCTGCCATGTTAAAATTTGCGCTAGATGAATAAGTCATGTCTTCCTCATTCTGTCTGGAGATCAGAAGAAGGAGGGAAAAAAAAATACCCTCATCACAATCTAAAGATATGTAGTTCAGGGGATGTAAGCCAGTGTAAGTGTAATGCAATCCATAAAGGCCGAGCAGATTTAAAAGTTTGCTGTATGAAATGAGGTGCAATAACTTGCAATCATCATGGAGGTGGGAGGTTCAAGGCAGCAGGTCAGGTGCTGACAAGAGGGTTTGAGATGGAGTGCTGGGACTAGAGATCTTGTATCAGCAGTCTGAGCCCAGACGAATGGTGTCATTTACAGAAAGCGATGGGAGACTCTTTTTCACCTGATTCCAGAGAAAGAAAGAACACACACATTTAGGTAGCCACACACATACACAGCCTCACGTCACCAACTCTCAGTTCCCCAAACCACAACACATCAATATGTATCTTCAGTTATTTATCCTATATATAAGCAGGGTCTGTATAGCCAAATTCCCATAAGGAGAATAGTTTCTTTGATAATCTTTGATGAGATTTTCCCCAACCTTATTGGTCTGTATTAAATTAAATACCAAACAACAAGTAGGCATCTCCATAGTACCAGTAATTTGGTTAAAAAAAAATAAATCAATAAATAAATGAATAAAAAAAAAAAACAATACTAAATAAAATCAAATAAAATTAAATAAATAAATCAAAGCAAGTTTGGTTTGAATGCACCATCAAACCAGCCACGATGAAGAAATAAATGTGTAATATTTTGTACATTTTAATAATACTCCCATTTGTCCATTCATTCTCCAAATCACGTGTCCTATCTAGGACCCAAGGCAGGGAAACCAATTCAATGTCAATTCATATTTATTATTTTTTTTGTTATTTTTTACATAAGAAAAATGTGCCTTAAATCAAATCTGTTATTACAGTCTATAATGAACCACAGAAAACAAAAAACAATGTGAGCTCTATGTAGAGTAGAATGATTACTGAATGCTCAATACAATGCAGAAATGTGCACATAAAGATCTGTGAAGTATTATTATGTATGTCTATACTTTATGAACGTTAAAGTTTGAATACAACTACCAGATCAAATGAGGACACATGTTAAGGCTACAGTAGATTTCAGTGTTTTTTGGTTTTTGAGTCATTAGCCCCTTGCAGAGTTGCCCATGGTGGAATATTCAAGGTAGAGACACTGAGCAGTCCTGAGTTAGACATAGTTTTTCGAGATTATTTGAGGCCCTAGAAGCGGTTCACATGGATGAGCTGACCATCAGCAGACTAAAGGTCACCCCATGGCTCAGACCTTGTCAAAAGCAATTACTTGTCTGTCTCATTGAATGTAATAGAGAGAGCTGAGAGTGAAAGGTCATGAAGAGCACGGCAGTTCAACTGAAATGTACGTCAACAAGACTCCTGTTATAATGCTGGTTTGGGATGTGCGGATGTTGGTTTTGGGAAGTTTATGCAACATAGGTAAAGAAAAACTGAACATAATTCCTACTGAAGAGACAAAACATTTTGGCACTAGTTTACAGTGGGGACAAAAATAATTGTGACCTTTTTTTCGACAAGACCAAAGCTAGCACAAATGCTTTTTAGCTTGATCTAGACATTTTGAAAAATATGCCTTTACTTTTTCCACCCTCCTTTTCAAGAATGTCATGACTGTAATTTATGTTGTTCATTTATTATTTGATTGGACCTATTACAGACATCTGATGGAGGGAAAATCTTTGAGCACTTTAAAGATCTTTTGGAGATGAAGAGCACTTTGGTGGAGGAGAACACTGTAATTTTGTGTCACATCTTTGGCTTCTCGCTGACTCAGAAAGGCCCAAATTTACAGCTGTAGCCTTCACTGGTGGGGGGGGGGGTTATCTCTGAGCTGAGTTACAGTCTAAGAACAGAGTTTATGACTCATACTTTGAGTGTCTCAATGTGTGTGTGTGTGTGTGTGTGTGTGTGTGTGTGTCTGTGTCCATGAAAGAGAGTCAAATAAAGATAAGAAGAGAGAAAGAGAGAAAAAGAGAAGCCAGGGCTAAAGAATAAGAAAGAACCTACAGCCCCAGGACATTGTGTGAGATACTTTTGGGGCGAGCTCACAGAACAGATTGGTCCACACTGAAAAAAAATGACTCACTGAATTTACTAAATTTTTTTTAAGGTAAGTGGTTGCAATCAATTTATTTTAGCTACATGTAAATAAACAAATTTAGTTGAAAGTTAGTCAACTAAATTTGTTTATTTAAATGTAGCTAAAATAAATTGATTGCAACCACTTACCTTAAAAAAAAAAATAGTAAATTCAATGAGTCATTTTTTTTTTTCAGTGTGTGTTGCCACTACATCTCAAAATTTGGAAAATTTACATGTGTTTTATGCCTTGTAACTTTGCACTTTGTGTGATGAACTTATTACTGTTGCACAAAAAAAAAATAAAATAAAAAAAAACTAGCACTGTTGCAGTAGTCTTGGTAAATGGTCTATGCCATTTTTCCATCATGTATACATGCATATTGGCTGTGATATCAATCATAAGTACAGTATGGAGTACCACAAGGCTCAGTACTAGTACTGCTGCTTTTCACACTTCACGTTACCCTTGGGAGATATCATAATGAAACACAATCTGAACTGGCCCCCCGACTGAGCCTAGTTTCTCCCAAGGTTTTTTTTCTTTTTTTTCTTCACCATTTCTGTCACCAATTGAGTTTTGGTTCCTTGCCACTGTCGCCTTTGGCTTGCTTAGCTGTGGATGTTTAATTTCTGGCAATATTGTCGGCTTGATTGCACAGACACTATTGGAAGAGAGCTGAACTGGATGATGACATCACTGAATCAATCAATGAACTGACTTTAACTGAAAAAATGACCATTTCTTAGTGTCCTCTTGCATTATTGCCAAACTGTTTTCCTGCTTGATACTGTGAAGCTGCTTTGACATAATCTGTATTGTATAAAGTGCTATATCAATAAAGTTGACTTGACTCGAAATTCTGTGTGTCTTGAAGTTTCTGTGTGACATAAAAATAGATTGCTAAAAATAAAATCTATATTTTTTGGTTGAGCCCGTGAAACATACTAATCTAAACTACTGGGCCAACTGAGCCAGTGGAAAAAAAAAGGGGGGGGGGGGGGGGGGGGGGGATAAATGAAAAAGATAGAGAGTGAGAAAGAATTGCAAAGAAAGAGAAATGTCTAAACACTTGGCACTACACTTTCTGCTCAGTCCCCTGAGTTCATTCCTACTACCAAAAGTCTCCCATGCTGCTTTGCTTTGTTTCCCTCCATCAATGAGCAGATGAGATTAGCATAGCGTTGGCCATTCTACATAATATGAAATCTATTTGAGTTATGGGCCTCCATTCAGCCACCCCCATTCAGCATAATCAACCAATTTAAGGGTGCAAATTGACTTGCTATTGGAGTACTGCAGCATTCGGCAGTGCTTGATGGGCAAAGGGCCCACTGAGACTCCAGCCCACCCTTCTCCTGTGCAGAAAATCCATTACTCACCCACTGTACATCAATACACAGACAATAAATTAATAAGAGAGCCAAACAAATAAAACCTGTGAGATGAGGGACTCCTGTCGATTGATCAGAGAAAATTGTGGGGAGGTGGTCGCTCGGTGCCAGAATGCTGCATGCTAAAACACTTGCGCAAAAGTGCCTTTAATTAACAAGCACCTCAGAGCAATAAGCACCTTTTGAATGTGTGATTAGGGCATAATGTTTATTAATGTGTTTACTCCCCTTTGCATTAGTGCCAGTCGTGCTGGTTGATTAGAAGCTCAAACAAGGACAGAATGTTGGAAGCTTTGGTAATATGACAGTGTGTAGAAAGCATGTGTACAGCAGAAAGGAGGAATTAGATTCACGTGAACTTGTGACGCATTTGCACAAAAAGCCCTCAGAAGGCTGGAGCAGATGTACTGTGAGGAACATAATGGAGAATGATGTGAATGAATGAAGTGGACATTAATTTCGCTAAGTCTTAATTGCTGCGACAAAATAGGCAACAAACTGATAAATAAAATAAAATAAAATAAAATAATGTGAATATGAAAATAACGTGAAAATGTGCAATTAAAGGAAGGTTTCATCCATCTATCTTTCCATCCATCCATCCATCCAACAATGTACAAGTTTTGCTGTCTGAACAAAACTGAAGAATTATCTGCCAACAATAATTTAATAGTGCATGACTTAATGACTACTCTAAAGCCCTATTTGGAAAGGATTACTTTTACAAGGGTAGATGGAGTAATGTAATTTTTACCTCAGGACGTCTGTAATATTAATGGCCAATTCGCACGGGATAAGAAATCTCTGTATAACTACCAGAAGTGGGAGGGGTAACTCGATTTGCGTCACCTGCTTATCGTCATGTGTGTCATGTACGTTGTTGCTTCCTGATTTCCTCGTTCGACTGGACCTAACTGTTTATATCCAATCAAAATGTAATAATTTAATTAATAAATTGTTCGACTGCACCTGTGATGAGATATATATATATATATATAAAACACACACACACACACAAACAGGTCAGGTCAAATGATTTATTAAATTAAATTCTGTTGGTAATAGGCACTTACCTAAAGCCAAAAGAAGTTTCGTGGCATTCAACCTTCTTCATTCAACATCTGAATGGTGTGTGGAAAACTACTTGTAAACAGAAAATGGCGGAATATTTACGTACATATTTACAGCTGGTCTATTTGGATGGGATTAGCATTACCTGAGGTAATTTCTCCGGACCTTTTTATTATTTCATGAATATTATTTTGTCTTGTTGTAGAAAGAGAAATGAAACCCCATTAAAGGAGTATAAATATTTTAGATGGCTACATGCATTGTTCAAGATTAAGACTGTGCCCTACATATCAGCTATGGAGAACTGTCACAAATTCTGTAGATGACTGGAAAAGTTCACCTAAAAATGCTATTTTTGTCATTATTCAATCAGCCTTATCCATGTGCTTGTCTATGAATGGCTTACTTTCTTCTGTGGAAATTCCAAACACTTTGCTAGACACACTTTTCCACACAATTACAATGAACAGGGACTGAAGCTTTTAAGCTTCTAAAACAAAGCAAACCAGTCCAATTTGTGCACATTTAAACTGGTTTTGGGAACCATATGAACTGATTCACTGAGGAGATTCACAGCTATTTCAGTAGTTCTGCTTTTGAGTTCACACAACTTGAAAATGACAATTTTGTACAGATACATGCTCCGGAGCAAGACTGAATCTCAAGCTTATTTTCCCAGAGATAATGTAGCAGCTTACCCTAATGTTTAATGCAGACATTATGGCCGTGCGTAACAATAAAGCATTGCCTTTTGTCTGGCGTTCACAGCCAGGGATCTATATCACCAGAGACACAGCTTAATGCTGCTATTAATGACACTCAGCAAAAACCAACAGGCGGGAAAATCACAGATTCGCTGCTAATTAGCGCCATTAGCCAAACGTGAAAATGTTTGTTTCCGAGAAGACCTCCTTCTGCAAGCACATGTGGAGCAGCCACACCAAATGCAGTAAGTGTGTGAACCTTGTGTCATTCCCTTTTATGCTCTGAAATCCTCTTACAGAGAGTGCAGGCAATACAATTCTGCAGAATGAAAAAAAAAAAAAAAAAGTGGCGACAAAGAGCTAGATTTGAAAAATAAGAAAAAATGAGCCGGGCACCCTCGGGAACAAGACTTTAATGTCAGGATGGAGGAAAGCCAGTTCATTGTTCCCAGATTCAGACGATTGCCATGCACAAAAGAGTCATGGAATGAAACGTACATTCGGAAAAAAAGATGTGGATATGACGAAAATAGCCATAATCATTACAATGCTAAAGTGTTCTTATTCACTGGGTTCCTGGAACTAGAGGAAAGTCACCGGAAGTCTTTCAGAGTCCAGATAGACTTTTGCATGTTAAACATGGATTTATTAAGCCACCAAAGGAGCATCTCTGCATGTGTCTGAATGTGGTGTGCTTTTCTATAACTTTAATGAACTAAAAAGTGAGGCAAATCAGGAAAGTAGGCAAGGAAAGTTTATTTATATAGCACATTTAATACACAGAGGTAATTCAAAGTGCTTTACATAAAAGGAAGTAAATTAGTCATTAAAAAAATAAATAAAAAATAATCACAACAATAAAAACAAGGAAATAAATAAATTCTCAAGCATTCTCAAGCTTTGTTCAAACTCTTCCGCACTAAGTGAAAAAACCTTCCAAAACACCTAACTATTCCACTACTTCACCCCCTACTTACTTTGACCATCATAAACCAAACAAATATAATTCAGAGGTCCTACTTTCAACTGATTAACCAACACACTTGTCTTTCTTTGCCCACATTCTCTTTACCATCACAGCACTTACTTTAGCCTTCTGTTTAAACTTTTAAAATTATATAAATATTGATTTAAAATTCATTTAAAACAGTTAAGAATAGAAAATGTTTAAACATGAAATGTTTATACAAGTAGATGGAAGGGGGGTCAGGAAATGGCAAATCTGACCCCAGGAACACCACTGGTTTATAATGTTATGCTACTGCTGCACCATCCATTCATTCATTCATTCATTCATTCATTCATTCATTCATTTATGTTTGTTTGTTTGTTTTGCATAGAACAATCCCTAAAAGTCAAATAGTATCAGTGTTATTTATATTAAAAAAAAAAAAAAAAAAAAAAAAAAAAAACACTTGGTTTCTAGTTATGCACATGTGATGTGCACTGACAAAAAAAAGGCATTAAAGGCATTTCATTTGAAACAACTGTTACTTAAAAATTGCTAGTAAACAAGAAAATAAAAGAAAAAAAGAGAAGAAAAGAGAAGAGAAGAAATGAAAAAAGAAAAAGAAAAGAAGCTAATTTGAGCTCTTTTGCTGTGTGTTGGGCAGTCAGGGGTCAAGAGCAATCTTATTAAGTGACAATAGAAGGTGCAGCCAGGCCTTCACTCTGCCTCCATTAACACAGGCCATACAATGCATTAGCAACACACAGGCCATGAACCAGCATTACAGCAGAACACCTCAGTCTACTGGCCAGATGGCCATACAATTCTGTACCTATGCCAACCAAGTTAGCAAATATTCAGGATTGGGGAGACCAAATGTAATAAATGAAAAATCGCTGGAAAACACATTTTTGCTGAGTACTAATCTGAATATGTGTCATCATCAATATCCATGATGGTCTGGCACCATGCAAAACAGATCAATGGATTCACATGCAAGAAGCAGCATTAATTTATTTTGTAGACAGAATGTTAGTTTTAGACATATCAAAGTCTCTCTTTATACACAAGTGTGCACAATGACACACAACCAAATTCAGAAATGCAGCCCAGATTGCATTTTGCCCCCTTGGAATTAAAAGGTTCTATCTGCATTCTGAGTGGTTTTGAGATATTGAGCTTCAAAGATTTTGCATTCCATAAAGCAAAAATGATATGGGGAACAAGTATCTTTCCTACATGAAATTGACAGAGACCCTAAATGTATTCTAAATGTACAATATCAAAATCCTCTCAAATTTTTAAATGGGGATTTTTGGAACAGGTCAAATGCAGATAGAACCTTCTAATTCTAAAAAGTCATTTTCCTCTTGGAATTATAAGGTTCTATCTGAAAAAACATTAATTGAAGCAACAATTTTCAAGAAATACAAATAGTTTTTTTTTTTTTTTTTTAATAATTTGTTTTAAAAGATAAAATTAGTGTTGTAACAATGTGTCAACATGTATGAGAAAAGTCAATTTAATGCTTGCTTTATAACATTTATTCCATATTTTAGGACAAATGTGACCCTGGACCACAAAACCAGTCATAAGGGTCAATTTTTTGAAATCGAAATGTATACATCATCTGAAAGATTAATAAATAAGCTTTCTGTTGATGTATGGTTTGTTATGATTGGACAATATTTGGCCGAGATACAACTATTTGAAAATCTGGAATTTGAGGGTGCAAAAAAATCTAAATACTGAGAAAATTGCTTCTAAATTTGTTCAAATGAAGTTCTTAGCAATGCATATTACTAATCAATAATTAAGTTTTGACATTTTTACAGTAGTAAATTTACAAAATATCTTCATGGAACATGATCTTTACTTAATGTCCTAATGCTTTTTGGCATAAAAGAAAAATCAATCATTTTGACCCATACAATGTATTTTTGGCTATTACTATAAATATACCCCAGCGACTTAAGACTGGTTTTGTGGTCCAGGGTCACAAATAACCGAGATAGCATGCTGACGTTTATTGTTGTAATTAAGACCCCATCATTTAAAATCGTTGACTATTTGATATTTAAGGCTTAATGTTGTAAAATTTAAGACATTTTAAGACTTTAAACTGCAAGAATATTTCACCAATCATTACATATTCGGGTCTTTAGCGACCCAGACTGCCAGCACGGATGGATCTCTAACTGCTACAATAGCAAACTCTCCTGATATTTTAAGAACAATTAAAAAATAAAATAAAATAATAAAATAAGCAAACTTCCTTACCTTTTGAAACTAGAAGGGTTCGATTTGAGCAGATGATTTTACCATCAGTGCCACCTAGAGCGCATTTCCCCATATAAATTCAGCATCTGGCTCATATTCGCGATCTCATATTCTCAAAACTATCGTTTTCAGCATCTTCAAAAACAACATTTTGATCGCTATTCACCACATCCACCATCAAACGACAGTGACACTTGTATTTCATTATGTACAGTAATTGCTCTGCAGTAAAGCCATTCAAGCCAGTTCAATTTTTTGCAGATGATTATTTGTTATATGCGTGCGCGCTAATTATGAGTGAAAAAAATAACGCCATCATTATGTTTTAAACAGTGCCACTTTGTGGAATAAATGTGAATTGCACTTATTGATTCTGCAGACATGTAATTATTGTTGTTTAATGTTTAATCTTTCCTGCTGTTATGGAGCAGTCCGGCAACATGACAAAGAACGTTGATCCTGATTGGTCCTCTTGCGTGGATTCGAAGTGCTGATTGGCTGATTCACAGATAGACCCTTATAGAACCAAGTTAGAGTTCGACTTTGTAGATAGAACCTTTTTGTTTTCTAAATAAAAAGTCCTAAAATGTACACGACTTAAAAAAAAAAATAAAAAAAATCACAATGTAAATAAGTTGTCACAGAATAAGAATATGTGAATAACTCAATTTTGACAAAAAAAAATGTCAGATAGAACCTTATAATTCCAAGGCGACGATTTATGCCTAACCTGAGTGGATTCATAAACAAGACAGAGTGCCTCCAGCCGTTTTTAATGTTTTATCTTGTTATGTTGTATGTTCCCTTGGTCTAACAAAATTGGAGTTGTAAACTGGTTCTGCAGACCATCTCAGCAAGACACACTCCTCATAACTGTGTTTGAACTGGGAGGAGTTTGCTGCAGTATTGATTTCAAAATATTACATACGTCAAATCTGTAATGGACTACCACTCGATATGTGGCACCCAGCAAATTCAAAGAGATATTTTCATTACAACTGACAATTCATCTTTAATGACCTAAAGTATTTACTCACATATTGTATAAATCTAATAACTGCTGGTGGAGAAGACGCAGATGCTACATAAGGATGATCTCAAGTTGGGAAAGTTTTCTTTCGCACAACCTGCTTTCCTGTGTTACAGGCTCCCATAGAGGCCAAATTCATTATCCTAACTCTGAAAATGTCTACATTTGTATAATTAGCCTAATTTATGTCCCAACAAAATTAAAAAAAAAGGACAGTAATGAGGTGTAGAATGTGCCAAGAGTAAATGTCTGCCCTTTTGACTGTAATGACATCTTAAACAAAGAAGAAGAAAAAAAAGAAAAAAAACTGCAGTTCTGACCTTTAGAACAGGACAACAGAAAAATAGCAGGCACAGGACTGACAGAAGACCTTTTTTGTCTTTTATGTTTTTAAATAAGTGCTATATGTATGTCTGTCTATCTCTGTCTGTCTATCTATCTATCTATCAAATTCTAACTGTAAATCTGTATCGTGTTCGCTACCTCAATTCAAATTCAATTCAAACTGAATTTTAATTTAAGAAGCCATTCTCAATTCAGTTCTGAAGAGAAGACCATTCTGATGTAAACAGACAAAGACAAAGGATATAAACCTGAAATACCCTGCCAAATTATAACTTTAAACCTAAAAAAAAAATATTCTGTAGTGCACCTTTAATAATAAATAGTATAAACAATTATTCCAGCAAACATATTTCATTAGCATAACCATAGGCTGTTTATGATTGCCAAGCCATTTGGCACATTAATACAGAATGTGCAGTCACAGGAGAACTTCTTTTGGAACTACTTGTGATGCCAGAGAAAACTAAATACAAGTATAAAATGTCAAATAAAAGCTTGTTGCTATGTGACTGCAGTCGGTGTTGTTTAAAAATATGAAGATAACAATAGAAAGGGTATATAAGGAAATAAACTAATGCATAAATAATGACATATTAAGGCACTTACCTTATTTGTGATTGCATGAAGGTAACAGCACATATAAAGAGGAGAGAGAGAGAGAGAGAAAAGATATTAAAATTGATTGCAACACATTTCACAAAGCACCCAAAACCTACATGAAGAAAACACCTCCTTCATAGCAAGATGACGGTGCATCAGTGCCAATCAATAGAAATGCCAATAACAGCTCTTATGGGTAAACACACTCATACATTTATTACACACTCTGCTAGAGCAGTGTGTGTATCCCTGACCAATCGGATGAGAAGTCAGATATCACTGTCTTGACCTCACACAGACAAATCAATACAATCATCTGCCCAAACTCGTCTGGATTCAGCACACGGTGAAGTGCGAGCTGCGTTTCTCTGAACTGGAGAAAGTTCAGAGCCTCTGTTTGTGAGGTTTCCAATGACTGTGAGTGTACTGAAGAATCAGCCTTCTGTTAAATTCTCACCTGTGCTTGACTTTAGGTTGAAAAGAAGCCATCTCTCCCTCTCGTATTTCCATGTGCCACATTGTGCGACAGCCATCATTAAACACACCATGCCAAAACCCCCAAGATAACTGGTGGGAATACAGTAGTAACATGATTAGCGCATGTGTTCGCTTCCTGTAAGCGCTGAATAATGAACCCGTGGCCTTCTTGCTAATGGGCGTTTTAATCCACAGCTTGAGCAATGAGTGTTTATAGGCTCCTAGAGGGCCCTCATTCCACATTAATATTTATCCACTGCTTTTAGCCATTTTGTTCCTGCTTAGCATAAGCAGCCAGGCTTGAAATATATCACCTCAGAAAACGCTCTCCCTTTCTCCTCCTTCCTCAACTTCATTTTCTCTCTACGGTCTAATTTTGTGTGTCTGCTGCTGGGTGAGTAATGGCCATTGTTTCTGTGTAGAAGCGAGCTGTTCACCTTGAGTGGGTACCATGTGTGGGTCCAGGTTGGCTTTATTCTTTGCTGTTCGTCTTTCCTTTTTCTGCTTCCCACACACCTAACCTCAGGCCCCTTCATTTGCACCTGGTTTTCTTTCTTTTTTGTGTTCATACTTCAAAGTTGGAACTAAATGAGGTCTGCCCTCTTTGAAACACACAAGATAGGAGGCCACAAGGGCCGTGGTGCTGTTGCTGCTGTAAAAATGTGAAACAAATATTATTTATTCTAAGAGCAGCCAGGGAAATAATTGTGCAGATTTGACGGGTCACATTTTACATTGCAGTGTTCATGTTACTGTGTATTTACGTACTGAGTGGGCTCAGACTCTGGAGATTTGATGGATGTGAAACAGATAAAATGTAAATAAATAAATTAATAAATAATATTTATTTATTCATTCATTCAGTCAGTCAGTCAGTCAGTCAGTCAATAAGTAAATAAATGCATACATACATACATGAGGGTGTTCTCAAAAGGTTTTGTCACTTCTAGGTGCATATTTGTCCCCAAAATATGTGTAGTAGGAACACACGCAGTATAGCTACAAGGCCACTGAAATGTACAGTACTTTTACCATTTATTGTACTGTGGCAAATCTAAAGTTTGCCCTTTTATGCACCGATGATGCATTAGAAATGTTATTTTGTATGTATGGTCTCAGTACAAGCTCTACTCTTAGGAGGTACTGCACCACAAACACTTTACCTGAGCGCCACTTAGGACAAAATCAAAAGGAACAAACTCTTTGAATGCCATTTTAACAGTTTGTATTTTCAAATAAACACAGAACTTTGACTTCTCACCCATTTAGCCGACAAAAGAATCTCCATGTTTTTGCCTTTACTAGCTTTCTCATTTCTTTGAGGTAAACGATCCTAAATTGCAGAGGAAATGGGGGCCAGAAAACCTGACGCCTTTCTCCATTCATTACTGAAATTTTCATTAGATTACAAGAGGCTTCAAATCCGATACCTGTACTTTCAAGGCCTTCATCCACAAATTATGTGAAAGATGCTTGGGATATTTAACAAGGTGGTGCACAAACACACACACACACACACACACACACACACACACACACACTCACAGACAATCTTATTGGCCAAATGAATGCAGAGTCTAGGCAGATTGGCTTCGGGTCATAAACCTCAGTATACAATGCCAATTAAGGTTGTGGTTACTCAGAGAGAGAAAGAGAGAAAGAGTTTACAGCCCTAATGAAGCAGGGATAAGAGGGGATGTTTGCCATCAGGAGGCTAATTACCTCAGCACACAGGTCTCTTTCATAAGTCACGCTTCTGAGGTTGTTTGAATCCGTAATTCTGTATTTCTCATAGCCTCTATTAGGTTTTTGGTAATTTCGCGTTTCTATGGTTTCTTATCATTCTGAACCTCTGTTCAGGTGTGAGTTAATAGTCAAGGCTGGCTAATACGGCCTGAAGGACATGATGAACTTCCCTTGCTGATTCTGAGTCTGCGGACAGGAATTAAAAAGTTAACTGATGTTTATGTGTGTGAGAGGGTTTCCAGTCTCTCTCTGCATGAGCTGAATTTCTAACCCAATCCTTTCCTTATCTTGAAGACACACTCGGGCAAAAAGGAGAGCACATCAGCAACTGGCAGAGTCATGGGTCAGAGGTTATTGACGGCTGCTTTAAAAAGAGCATAGGAGCGTAGACAAAGACCCTGCTCTGTCATCTATCCAGAGCTTGAGGTTGGAATTGACTGGCCCCAGGTCAAACCTGCTCAGGTGTAAGTGTGTGCGCTGAGAGCTAAAAAAGTGAGTGGAGTCGACCGTAACCTCCAGAATAAAATATCAGACCCCAGAAACAGGAACAGACCTCAAACTTTCCCCTGACACAGAAAGTCTTGGTCTGACATTAACCACTCTTTTCTGAACCAAGCAAATACATGCAGAGGACAACGTGAGACCACGAGCTATGCAACACTTGTTCCATCAGAGAGATATTAGGCATTATAGAAAAATTGTGAATGGAAAATTGTAAAAATGGAAAATGTCACTGTGTATTTAAAAGGATAGTTCACCCAAAAATGAAAATTCTGTCATTAATTACTAACCCATAAGACCTTTGTTCACAAATTAAGATATTCTGATGAAATCCGAGAACTTTCTCACCCTCCATAGACAGTAATGGAACTACCACGTTCAAGGCCCAGAAAGGTAGTAAGGACATCATTAAAATAGTCCATGTGACATCAGTGGAAAGACATCTCGTAGACATCAAGCTACGAGAATATTTTTTGTGCACAAAGAAAACAAAAATAACTTTATTCAACAATTTCTTCTCTGTCAGTCTTTGACGCATGTTCACGACAATGCATCGTGGTCCTCTCGTGAACGTGCGTCGAAGTCTGACACGAAAGAGAGGAAATTGTTGAAAAAAGTAGTTATTTTGGTTTCCTTTGCACACCAAAAACGTATTCTCGTAGCTTTGTAAAATCAGGGTTGAACCACTAATTTCAAATGGACTATTTTAATGATGTCCTTACTACCTTTCTGGGCCTTGAAAGTGGTAGTTCCATTCTTGTCCATGGAAAGTCAGAAAGCTCTCAGATTTCATAAGAAATATTTTAATTTGTGTTCCAAAGATGAATGAAGGTCTTACGGGTTTGGAACAACATAAGGGTGAATAATTAATGACAGATTTTTTTTCACTTTTGGGTGAACTATCCCTTTAATGTAGTCTGCCTCAGGATGTAGATAACTTTTTTCCCCCTTGAACAGAACAGTAAAGATGATTTGTATGGATTACGGGTAATGTTGTTGTAAATAAATTTGTTGGGGTCATTTTTTCCACTGATTTTTGGTAGGAAAACATGTATTGAAACTAAATTTGTAAAACATAGCCAAGGGTATTAAATTTTATTGGCACCGGAAAGCATTATCACATTCCAAATACTATTATTCCATTCTTAAAAAGCAGAGAACATATGAGTTTCCCTCACACTTTCAAATGGAAAGGCGGAGCCTGAGGGGACACTTATTTACATATGATAAGATCCACTCACGGGCTGCCAGCCACCTAAACACACACAATGGGAGTCGCAAGGCACTGTCGGCAAACAAACAGCGTGGACTCCCAAGCGGTCTCCTCACTATCATCTGGCATTACACACGCTCATATTTAAGCTTATTCCATATCAACAAAAAGCAACAATGGCCCCAGTGTTTGGAATATGTTTTTTTTTTTTTTTTATCTGACAGTCCCTCTCAATAATTCATGAGGAAGTCTGAGATGTTGGCGAGAGTATACAAGCAGCCACGTGCGTGCAAACATGACTGATGTGATCGAAACTGAGTCGAGTTTGTAGTTTTACAGATCTTTTCATTCTGATGTAAGTACGCACTAGTACGAGGTACATGAAGTGAGCACTACAAGAAAATGTATTCATCTGTGGATGTGAAGATCTAGTTCAGAGCGTCGTGTAATGAATGGCACGCAATTCTCCTTGACTCACCTCGCAAAATACGACAACGCACCGCGGACTTCTTTTGCCAAAAAGCAGAAGAGGTCTTGAAAGTCGTCCTTGTAAATGCCAACGTTGTCATGCGGGAACTGACTCAAACAGACAAGCAGTCGCGCGGGTCGTCCTGCTAATTAGGATAACCAGCACGTGAAATGACTTTCCGCGAGCAACCGTGCTATTTACATAAACAGAAGCAAAATGTTGCTTTTGAACTTTGTGGCTTGGGCTTGTTAAAGAAGTCGTCATTAAATATGTGTCAAACAAAAATCGGCGGCACATGTTGACAAGAGCAGGCCGTGGTGAATTTCAGAGAATGCCGGGAAAGGTCAAGGTGGTGTATCTTTTCATCAGTGCACGCAGACGGAGATGGGCCGCAGCTGCAATGTCTCTGTGTCTTAAAATGAAGTTTATATCTGAGAGGGGACGAGAGGGTGAGAGATGTGAAGAGACGGAGAGAATGAGGAAGACAGGAGAATGAGAGAGAGATACAGCCGCATTGCTCTCCACTGCACTTGCTTTTGTTTTGGTGTTATTGAGCCTGTGACAAGTGTGAACTGCTCCCTATCAGACCCTGCCAATCTCAGGAGATGCCACTCAGCCAGACAACTAATACAAGAGGAAATCATATCAGTCAGACTGAGAATCTGCTTTCTTTAACTCTCTTCCTTTCTTTCTTTTTTCCTGTTTGTTCATGCTGTTTTTTTTTAAACAAACTGTTTGTTTATTGTCCATTAGTAATCTTATTTTCCATTCATTCTTTTTTCAAATAAATTGATAGTTTGTCTTTCTTGTTAATTTGTTTGCTTTTGTTCATTTTGTTCATTAATTTGTACTCTGCCATTTATAACTTAAAACACTATATCGTTCATTTTTGGTTAGTTGTCTTTCATTTTTCCTTTTCTCCATTTCATTCTGTTTCTTTCATTCTCACTCACTTTTGTGCACTCACGGTTTCTTTTTCTTTCTTTCTTTCTTTCTTGATTTCTCTTTCTTTCTTTCTTTCTTTCATGTTTGTTCAATCTGTTGCTGCTCCTTTCTGTCATTTGTTCTTTCTTTGTCCTTTTTTTATATAATTCTTTTTTTGTCATTCCTGTTCGATTGTTCTTTCTTTTTCCTTTGTCAGTCATTCCTTACATTGTTTCTGTTGTTCTCTGTCTTTCTTTCTGTCATTGGGTTATTTCTTTCTTCTTTCTTTCTTTCTTTCATTCTTTTGTTCTTTTTGTCATTCTTTCATGTGTTTGTTCAATCTGTTGCTCCTTCTTTCTTTCTTTCTTTCTTTCTTTCTTTCTTTCTTTCTTTCTTTCTTTCTTTCATGTTTGTTCAATTCTGCTCCTTTCTGTCATTTGTTCTTTCTTTGTGGGTTTTTTTATGATTCTTTTTTTTTGTCATTCCTGTTCGATTGTTCTGTCTTTTTCCTTTGTCAGTCATTCCTTACATTGTTTCTGTTGTTCTCTGTCTTTCTTTCTGTCATTGGTTTCTTTCTTTCTTTCTTTCTTTCTTTCTTTCTTTCTTTCTTTCTTTCTGTGGGTCTCCAGTCTCCCTGATTGCTATGGAAGAAATTTCTGGTGCTGCTCTGAAGTACCAGGCAGGAAATAAAGTCTTATTAGGAGTGATACTAGGTACAGACATTACTGTGGCCTACTTTAACACACTATGTCCATTTGGGAAGATGGGTTGAGTCTCTTTGAGCTCTCTTGGAACCCATATCAGCCCCCAATAAAGGTCAGACCAACTCAAAGCTGTTGGGCTCCCTTATGGGGTCATTACAGGCAGGTCAGAGTGAGTGAGTGTGATATTTCTCCACTTTGGACAATCGCTTGAGTAAAAGTCACTCAGTACAGCACACACCTGCTTTTGGATTGCACTGGGTCTAAATGTAACAGCCACACAAGCTGCTCTCAAAAATCTTCATTCACACAGAATAGCACTCACAGACATGTTGCCTAATGAACTGCAAGTTTGCTGCACACTTTGGCATTCTGAATGACCATAATTATGTGTCCCATGTTACATTAAAAGACAGTTTTAATTTCAAGCCGACAGTCAGAGATCTGTAACCTAGAACCGTGCAAATGTCCACAGCCTTCGGGAGAAATTAATAAAACAGACCTCTTAACCCTTTGAGAATATTTAAAGCAATTAATCAACACTGAATATCAAAAACTGAAAAGAAATGCATTCAACATTAACTGCAGATGGTGTGTTTCACACCACAAAATTTGGAGATAAATAAAATGACTGCATAATTTACAATGAGCTATGATGAATAGTGTATGAATATATGCTATAATATATTGGGTAGTATAAATAATTAAGTCAAAGCGAGAAACCAGATATATACGGTGGCCCTGAAAGTATCTGGACATTTAAGCCACACTTAATATATGTGAATGTCACTGCATTAGATGAAATATGAAACCAAGTGGGTTTCACTAAAAACAACAAATTTCATAAGTTAAGTTTGCTGTATAAGAGTATAAAACAATACATATAGGCCTACTGTTTAAAAATAAGCTGTTTAATTGTGAAAAGTGAAGTAATTATAGAAATGAAATATATACAGAAATATATGACTGTTACGTTGGTGCTTACTAATGAAGCGCACGACGAAGGATTATAAACATAAAGTCTTTTAATGAAAAGTCAAACAGAGAAAATCCATGAGCGAGGGGTAGCAAACACATAACTCGAACTAATAATAGACAAAGGACTTGATGAGAACACAGGCTTTAAGTACTGAACGTAATAACGGAGAAACAGAAAAAGGTGTGGAGCTAATTAACTAATTTGGGCAACTAAGGAAAACTAGGTCAACGGAAGACATGGCAAAACACAACTAAAACAGATCAACATGTAACAATGACACAGCAGACACTAATAAGCCTGGCTTTTAACACATTTCCCAGCATCCATGTCAATTAGCCGAAAAACATATTTGCGCAACAGACAAACCCTAAACATGTTTTTATATGTATAAAAGAGAGAGAGAGAGCTGAAATTAAAACATAAGATAAAATAAACAGCGATTTAAGAAAAATCTAAGAAAAATCAAACCCAGCATGAAAAGACCAAGACAAAAACTGATTTATAAAAAGGTAGGGGTTTGTAATGACATATCAGTCAGAGCCAGAGGAGTCTATTACCTCCAGACTGTATATCAAGTGCCTTTTCATTTTCTGCTACACATGGCGTATCAGAGGCCATGGCCTCCACGGCCCGGGTTTCATTTCAAGGTTAATAAACCTTTACCAGACAGACATTGGTGTTTCAATGTGATCCTGGCACACTGGCGTAGTCGCATGCGGGTGAAAAGATATCTCCAAACTAGAGTGCAAATTTCATCAAATGACAGTTTTTTCAGAAAAAAAAGAAGTTTAAGGGCAAAAGAAATCTCTACCATTTGAGAATGATTTAACTGATTCTAGTTCAATCAATTGAGCCGTTTGCTTCACCTGCCTACCAAGAGTAATATCTACCTGTCGATGAACAAGGTAGAACACGTGACAGCAGTGTGGGATGTGATAGACTGCCAAGAGCAGACTCGATTGATTTGTCTGTATTTGTTTTTCTCTCTGTGGAGTAACGGCACACATCAGCGATTCTCGCTTAATCTCTGGTGTATTACAGCAGTGCCGCAGGCCATTAACATGACAACGGTCGAGAAAAATGCAGCCAGGTTTGGTGAGGCTTACACATACGGCTTGGATTTCCAACGTGTTTGGTTTTTGAAAGTTACAGTCAGAGAAAATTAATTCAACTGTGCACCATCGTCTGACACGAGGGAGCTAATCAACTGAGTCAAGCTGTGTGGAGCCAGCAGAGCGGGAACGTCTGCAATGTGAACTGTGCTGCATGCAACTCTCCCGATTTTTCAGCAGTTTGAAAATGTGGCAGAGCTTTACTTTCCCATGACCACCATGGAAAAAAAAAAGTGAATGTATGGAATACCACTTTAGAATACTTATTGTATAACATTTACTATTTTACTTAACAATATATGAATTAGTGGTAAACAATAAATAAATAAATAAATAAACAAAAAAATGTATGCTAGTTTCTCACAGTAACAGACACTGTTACATAAGTAATAATAATAATAGTAAAATCTAAATTGCTTGTTTCCATTCTATTTTAGAAAATCAACATTAAAATTTCATGATATTTTCAGGTTATCCATGACTGTAGGAAAAGAACAGTTCCTGAATATGTGGCATGCACATTCTTACAAATACAACAGGACGTCTGTGCATTCCAAGCATGCAGAATATTTGCATAATGTACAATATACCTACTGCATACTGTAGAATCACAAATGGCAGTATACAAATTCTGAACATAAGCCTGGTGATTTCCCACCTGAGCTTAAAAATAAGTGTAGGAGAAAGAAGTGGGAAAAAAACCTGGTATCAAAATATGACAACAACTCTGTGTCCCTCACCGCCCAAATTCAGGAAAACACACACACACATACACACACACACACAATATTCCTTCTCTCCTCCCTCTACAAATCCATATTTTAGCCTGTGCCTGAAGGTCACTGTGGGGGAATCGATAAGTCTTGCTGTGTGAGTAGCTCCCTATCAAAGCTACCGTGGCTTCTTTTTGTTTGTTTATATATTTGAGCCGTTTGGAGTGTGATGAAGGAGTCTTGGTAAGTCCTCTATCACTATCTCCAGGATACCTGGACCTCATTTGCTGTTAGACTGCAGTAATATCTTTCTTTTCTCTCTTTTTTTTTTTTTTTTTTTTTTTTTGTTTGCCCTGCATGAACTTGGTGACCAAAACTGTGGTCCTGTCAGCTTTGGATGTGTGTATAGTGTCATTATGCATCCCCACCTCAATGGAAATACATTCCTCTGAATACATTTCTGCAAAACCATTATTACGTACCTTACTGCAAATTTCGCGGCAGTCTCGAAGTGAAATGTTCAGTGAGTGGTGCTAAAATGCGGGTTCAATACGTGATCCTGGCTCATTTTTGTTACGTTGATATATGCACGTATTGCTGTGCTCTTATTATGTTGTTTCAGAGGAGAACTGGCCCCCCGACTGAGCCTGGTTTCTCTCAAGGATTTTTTTCTCCATTTCTGTCACCGATAGAGTATTGGTTCCTTGCTGCTGTCACCTCTGGCTTGCTTAGTTGGGGACACTTAATTTCTAGTGATATCGTCAACTTGATTGCACAGATACTATTTGAACTGAACTGAGCTGGATGATGACATCACTGAATTCAATAATAAACTGTCTTTAACAGAAAATTGAGCGTTTAATATTGTTCTTTTGCATTACTGACACACTATTTTCCTACTTAATATTGTAAAGCAGCTTTGACACAATCTGTATTGTTAAAAGCGCTATATACATAAAAGTGACTTGACTGACTTGACTTCAGGTACGTATTGCGGTAGTTCATAATTCAAATATCTGGGCAGTTAATGCTCTATCGTGTTGGAAATACCCCCTACACCAAACCCAACCCTAAACCTACCTGAAAGTGTTAAATGCAAAACTGTTATAAAAATGGGTTTGTTGATGCAATCGTGCCATTTGAACTTCCTTATATGCAGGTTTGAACTGTTTTGTGGAATATGATATTCCTCAAGTAATTGTGCGAAAATTAAGCTTTATTAATCAAAACTGTGCATCTGAATATCATACTTTGTGTGAAAAGGAATAAAAGTTGTCTGAGTTTTACTGTCTCTAGTGTTTATTTCAACTGGAAACTGCAGCGAAACATATGTATAGGTACGCTTTTCAATTTTGCAGAAATGTATTTAGAGGCACGTATTTCCAATGAGCCTATGTTGACATTATGTGCGATAAGAAAATTGCTCAGCTGATTAAATATACTATAGTATCTGAAGGCTGAAGGGAAAATTATAAACACAAAAACAAGAACAATAATAGCCGACACTGCAAAACATGAGAAATGAAATAAACACCTCTAAAACCAATAAAGCACTTCAGCACTGTGGACAGCTACTTTTTTTAACCTGGCAATGGTGCAGTCATACATACTGCCAAATATTTATTTAAATCTTTCATTTGCTGTTCATTTTGGACTGTGGCTGCAACTGTGCTTTTGTGAATGCACCTCCACAAAGCCATTAACACACATGGGTGGTCAACATTTATCCATATGGCAACCTATACAAATTTAAATATTTGCATATTTCTATTCAACGTGATTGCCAGCCTTTTGAATCATGGAATATACTCTTGATCCAGCAGGGGCACAGTAATCTAAAACCCCCCTCTCAACATCAGAAAGAGCCAGTACTGTGCTGCAGCCAGCAGGAAAGAGCCAAAGACACAGGGAGTGGCATTATCCACAAAAAAGTGAATGGTGCAGATTTTCACTGTACCACAGGATTAATTGCTTAAATCATCACCCTGATCAACAGGATTAACAGCATGGGTAGTTGGCTACAACCACGCCAGTTAGAACTTCAAATAAGACCACACTGGATAATGACCACTCTCCGCAGCCAACAAGCTCACAGAGCTCTCAGCTACCAAACGACTGATCCTATTCAGAGGACATACAGACCACTGGCACCAACACAGTTGGATGACATCAGTTCCGCTTATATTCACTGGCACAAACTGTGATGTTCGATTACTGCATCCAGTGTTTTGATGGACTGCCAGACGTGACAACTGATGCCTGTTTGTTCATCAAAAAAAAAAAAAAAAAAAAACCTTGGAATGGGCATTAGTGGCTGTTGAAATGCAGAAGTGATTTGTGCTGTCACTTTGTTTTTTTTTTTCTTTTTTTTCTTTTTTCTTTTGATAAATATTTTTAGTTTTCTCACTTCTGAAGGTGATGACGGACCTCACAAGGTGGGCCTGTCTCAATTGTAATTTGGGGCTGCATCACACAACAGACATGCTCACAAGTCCAATGCACAATCTAAATCCAGAGCTGGGTAGTGACTGATAACATGTAATCTGGATTACGTAATCAGATTCCAAAAATTAAGTATTTGTGATTTGATAAATTTGCAATTTAAAATACTCGTAATCAGACTACAGTTACTATTTTATTGATTACTTCATTACATTCACACAATAGCAATAAATTATTCATAATTTATTAATTATCACTAATTCTTATCTTTTTCTTATTTTAAATGTTCCTTTCTAAAATGCATACATGACATGCAGGTAAACAAAATATTTCATTTTTTAGTAAGTGTTTTATTTAGATTGATGTTATTTTAAAATGAGCTAATTTAATTTTACATTTTTATGACTTAATTAATTATTCGCTTTTCATTAAATTCGCAAACCCTCTGCAGTTCCTTCAGGAACCCTAGATTGGGAAACCTTGAAATAATGTAATGTTTAATTCACTTTATGCTCTTAATAATAATAAATGGAATATATTTTCTTTGCATTTTAATATCAATTTGGTACAGTATTATCCTATTTAAATCAATGTGATAAACAGGTTAGGTTAGATGTAATCAAAAAGCAGTCTGATTGTATTACATAAAATGTGTAATGTAATGGATTTCGTTACTAACTACAAATTTTACATTGCAATTTGGAATCAGTAACGGACTATAATTTGTAAGTTATGTAACCAGCTCTTTCAGAAGCAGGTCAAATGAATGAATGAATGAATGAATGGATGAATGAATGAATGAATGAATCTTATTTCCCCCCCTCAGGCTCAGGTTCATCTCTGTCACACTATCACAGTGTAGTATTTGTGTTTGTGAATAAACTATTCCATCAGAAGCCGAGAGACCACAGAGAGCTGACAGCACAGTGGTAATAGAAAACAAGAAATTGCAACAAATGTCTCATGAGAGATGTGGGCACGCACTTCACCCTCTCTGAATCACACCCCTGTTCCCACCTTTCAACTAGGCTACATCTTTCATATTATGCATGTGTCTATACCTTCAAAATCTTCCGTTTTCAATGGAGTCAGCACAAACTGAGGTCAGATGACATACAGTACGCACTACTGGCGATTATTTACTCTTGACCAGTTACCTGTGTTGACTGGAGGTTAATAACATAAACTGACCTCTGAACACATTTGACATGACCTGCTGACATGCTGAAACCTCAGCACTCCTTCACTGATCAAAGATTCTTTTGATGGATGGATGTGCTGCTCACACAGTTTCTTGCATCTGAATGTCCTATAACACAACTGATAAAATGAAAAATTATATTATGCTATTTTTTTTTGTTTTGTTGTTTTCTTAATGTTTGTTTGTTTGTTTGTTCGTTCATTCATTCTCTTAATTTGGGGTTAAAATTATAAACTTTTAAAAATAATATCTGCCTCTGCAAATGTACAAATCTACAAATGTTTTCGAAAATTGATTACTAATTGATTAAATGTATTTGACAAATGGGCATCCCAGGCAAACTGAATTTGAGTCAACCTCAGATTCAATACAGTTATCAAGATAGCATAATACAACTAATAAGGCTCTTGCTAATTTAGCAATTTGCCTTTAATGAAAACCTAAGCAGCAACAGAAGCAGACCATCGTTATCAATAACAATGTTATCCTCAAGGGACACTTCAGGTCAACGTTTGTGGTAAAATGCAGTGCTAAACAATTTGAGGAGGAAAAAAAAAAGCTTTAGTCCTGAGTACCTTGGCAGGCACAAGGCTGTGTTTAGCTATATTTAGAAGACGACGCAAAGTGTGTTGAATGCAATTCCCCCCATTTACACTTTCTCTATCCCCTTGGTTTCCAACTTTACTTTTGTGTCTTATCTGCCCGTCCCTGAGAAACCTATTACTGGCCTTCCCTTAGACGCCTGCAGCAAACAATAGCAGAATCCATTTGGGTCAAGTCATGTGAATGTGAGTGAGCAGAACATGAAAAACCAGGAAGAGCTTCAGCATAAGGCTGCACATTCTGAGAAATACTTAGCACTGCAAAGCATTTCTCAGCTAGTGGCCATCAGCACGTTGTTTGCTGCACAATTTTATGTACCACCTTTTACTACGCCTCTGTGTTTAATGGATAATGTCACACACCGCTCCTTCCAGCAGCTGTTTCTAAAGTGTGTTTTAGCAATACTGTCACTAACAGCATAATGTGTATAAGATGTTTTAGACCTAGATCCAGCCAGCTGTTTGCCATAACCATAAATTGCTTGATGCATTTCACTGTGCCAACACCCACAGTTTCTATCTTCTATTGCTCTAATATGCATTTTGGAAGAACAGGCCTATTCCAAATGGCTTTTATGTTTATGTAAGTGTAAATAAATAAATAAATAAATAAATAAATAAATAAAAGCCTTTAATAATAATAATAATAATAATAATAATAATAATAATAATAATAATATTATTATATATAATATTATTATTATTATTATTATTATTATTGTTGTTGTTGTTGCTGTTGTTGTTTATAAAAATAGCATATTATCAGACATTGCATTTATTTTACAGTGATTAAGCTGATTTTGTGTGAAATGTACTGTATAAATGCATAATGCACATAAATAAATACATGTATATATGTATTTGTAAATATAAATTAATTCATAGTTCATTCATACAATTTATTAATTTATTTTCCTAGAGTAAATTTGACTGATAATCTGCTTAATCATTGTGAAAACATTAATGTACATTAACTGTTGTGAAAATGTCTACTACTACTACTACTACTTATTATTATTATTATTATTATTATTATTATTATTATTTTATACGGTTATTTATTTATTTATTTGCTTGCTTTCATTCATTCATTCATTCATTCACGCTTACAGCAACATTGATAATTGGGAAGTAAACTGCTTAAATGCTTAATTGACAAGAAAATAAATGTCCCATTGCAAAGAATGTCCAAAAAGTCCTAAAAGGTCTTCATTGCCTTTAAACAAAATAAAATGTATTTACTTCCTCATGGAAGCTAAATTTCTCTACTTCAGCTTCCATGAGATTCACTTAGACTGATTGTGTCAATCTTCCATCCCCCTGATGTTTTTCCTCCACACACAAATGTCCGCTCCCTATTAACAGAACAAAACACACTCCTCACGTGCACACACTCCACATAAATAAACATGACCTCCCACACACCACTACAGCGTGGATCAGAAAGCAGCTTTTATCTTCTTATGACCCCAGCACACATTTCACCTTGATGATACGAGCAGATACCGTAATGTTTCTGTCAGGATGTTAGCTGGCGGCACTGATGCATCCTGGGAGATGATGTACAACGTGCCGAAGCCCGCACTTCTTGGCTTCTGACGGCGGATGACAAAGAGCCCGAGGTGCTACACGCTAATGTGCGCTAGTAATTGCTAACGAGGGAGATCGGGGCATGATTTATTTTGCAGTAATGAGCATCCATCCTTGCTATCTGCTCCTCACATTTAGCTTGAATTTCATCACCTTGAACTCCCGCAAACAATAACATTCTTTCCCCATCTTCTCTCACTCAATCCTGTCTCTATGATTTAACAATCAAACACTGAGATTGTAAAGCGGCTGCCGCGAGGTCCATGGTGGGAGGGGAAGAAAACATAATAAAAAAATACAAATTGTGCCCTGACAAAAAATAAACTTTAATGAATTCCCTGGCGCCCTTATTTAGCGGTGCATCTGAGCCACTGTTAGTGTCTCATTTGTTTGCTAATCTCTGGCAGTGAGCTTTCAGAGGTACATGTGAAGACAAATTAGAGGATCCGCTCATGTTTAGACACTAATGCTGTACTTGACCCTCAACGATTCGACAACAAAAACACAAGGCCATTATTCCGAGATGTACCACACCCCCTCCTACAACACGACTTGAGAGCACATCTAATAAACACCTCTAAAATCAAATGTTTTTGCAGCAAGCTGGGGTTGATGTGGTTGTGTTTGAATAAAGGTCACATTTATTAATAGATGATCATTAAACTCTGCATGCTTTAAGGTATGTAAGTTACTCATCCTGCTCTAAGCAAGATGGCCGAATTCTATGATTAATTTTGAGAAAATAAATAATTAAATAAAGAAAGAAAGAAAAAAAGAGAGAACAGACAGAAAGCATGCTTCATTTCCCAGTTGCCTGGATTTATTGCTTAATAGCACTAATGAAGCTAACATGGTAATTAATGCAATCAGGCACAGGGGTTTTAAAGTTGCCCCTCCCTGCCACTTTCAGAACAATAGCACATAATGAGAGCCATTTTACTTACTAGTCTTATTCTGGCATGAACGTGTACAGATGGGAAATGCAGAGTCGTAGAGGGAGGACAGGAAGTGATATTTCAGGTTAGGGCCTCTGAAATTGGTTAGCTGAGGATAGCTGAACATCCCATGGTACAGCACCAGGTGTCTGCCAAATGATCACTCTTACACTCATTACTCCTAGCACTGGCTTAAGATGAACATTTTAAAAATTGTCAGGTGAGGCATCAGATGAGAAATAGGTTTAGTTAATTTATATTAATTGATAATCACAGTGACTCTTCTGTTGTTTAAAAACTATAACATATGTAGTGCCTTTTTAAGTTTTTGGTTTGAATAAATTTTTATTTTTTATTTTATTTTATTTTTTTCTGGAATCAAACCAGGGTGTATGGAAGCCCGTTCCCACCACTGAATTAAAAAAATTAAAAAAGGTAATTGTGACTCTTTTCGTCTCACAATTCTGACTTTTTTTCTCATAATTGCGAGTTTACATCTAGCAAATCTGACTTTTTTCTCAGAATTGCGTGGAACAAGCTCACAATTCTGACATTTTCTCAAAATTGCATGTTTATATCTCATAATTCTGACTTTTTTCCTCACAATTGCATGATATAAACAAGCCAGAATTACCTCTCAATTATAAACTTGCAATTGTGAGAGAAAAAGTAAAAGTTTTTTTTTTTGTTTTTTTTGTGGTAGAAACAGGCTTCCATAAGGGTGTGTTAAATTTTGTTAACATTATTTTTCCTGATCTTGATGGAAAAGTATGAATGAGTACATATGTATGTATGTATTTAAGCAAGCAATGACTTGTGACTCGTGCAGAATTAGAATAGGGACATTTATTATGTACATTTATTCACTGCCTAAATGCTGAGCTTCTCATTAATGGGCCCTACCTCATGATTTATGCTAAATTAATATCTTTAGAAAACCCAAACCATGTCTCTGTTTCTCACCCTCCTTCCCCATGCTCTCCTCATATTCTTCATCTCAGTTCACTCCTCACAGAGCTTATCAGATAAAAAATTTGCACATTACGGTTGCCAGGTTGTGTGAAATGGTGCATAAAGCGTCAAAGGCCTCTTTCTATTTAGATAGCACATATGCGCTTAAGCCCTCTGCGCTGTCACACACAGTGAATGCTGACATAAAACACAGACAATTAAACAGCACAGCAGAGGGCCATCAATCGGTCACTGTAGAAGCTTCTTTGGATTCATTAGTGCTTCTTAAAAGACAATTACCCCTGTGGTGGCCCTCCTATGGCAAAGATTAGGGCCACAGTAAACGGTCATGATCCCTTTATGATAAAGGCCTGAGTCTGGAAACCAAAACTCTGGGTGCTTTAATGACATTACCATGCTTACAATCGCGTAATTCAGCCCAAACCACTTAAAATAAAGAATTAATACAAAAATGTAAAGAAATTTTGCCTTATAGTGTCACTCTTACAATTTAGATCTCATTATACATTTACATTATACATATAATAATACATTTTATCTTAAAATTTCAACCAAAATAAATAAATAAATAAATTCAAGTTAAAGCTTTGGAAAAAAAAAGACTAAAATTAAAAAAATCAATAAATAAATAAATAAAATATCAATGATAACACTGTACTATTTGCATACTTAACTGTGACTGGTCTGGTTTCTTGCATCTACTTACATACAAAATATTGATTGATTGATTGATTGATTGATTGATTGATTGATTCATTCATTCATTCATTGATTCATTCATTCACTCACAGTGTGGTTTTGCATTGTGTCTATATAAATATGAACTAGATGGACACCTATATCACAGGAATTGTGAAGTTAAATTTGTATTGTTTAAAACTGCATTTCAAGAGCATCCTGTTCTGTTCCATGCATTAAGACATCAACAATTCTCAAGAATTGAGTTCTATGACCCATAATGCCTTGCTTTTAGCACTTTACATTGAGACTTTGCACTTTAAGTTCATGTTTTGCTTAGTGTAACGATTCACAATAGCAAGGAAAGCAGCGACTCATCTGAGAGAGAACTTTTCAGAAGTACTTTGCTTCCAAAGGCATTCTGCCTTTTGCTCCACTGGTTCAAAGATGAGCGTGATTTCAAGTGGAAAAAGACAACGATACGGGGCTGCTGCGCTGTTTACAGTGGGGATTAGGGCGTAAAAAAGAAGCTAAAGAATTAGGCAGAAGGGGATGAGTGGATGGGGATCTATTCATTTTTCAAGGCGTTTTAACTTCTGCGGGTGAACAATCGAAAGAGAGGGGGAGAACGCAGCACACGCCAACCGAGGGCAACTTATCACCGGCTTTTTATTCCGTGCATACCTGTCGAACAGCTGGGGATAACATTAATATTTATAGAAACCAAAGACCAGGGAGGATTTACCATACTTTTAAAATCCATTTTCCCCACTTAATGCCCTTATCAGGCTCCCACTTCCCTCTTTCTTTCTTTCAGAAGCATTTATATCAGTTACTTACTGCTGTACTGAACCAAAAGGTTTGGAGGCTGGTAGCTGAAGGAGAACAAGAGAGCAAACACAAGCCCTCCTTTTCACATTCGCTTTCAAAAAAAAAAAAATAAAAAGTTGTACAGGGGAGCAAACACAGGTCAATTCCAAGTTTGCAAATGCATTCGAAAGGGTGTTCAAAGGGGTCCACAACCCCTGGGGGTCCACAGCAGTAGTGCAGGCGGTCCGTAAATTATTGATTAATCTCAAACTATTAAAATATATCTACACACACAAAATATAAAATTTCAACCACAACTAAAAGTTAAAAAAGGTAAAGTTCAGCTAAATATTTCATTTTCCCTCCACAGAAATATATGACTCTGTACATCAATATTAATTATTTAATGGTTTTTCAATGTACCATCATAAAGTATGTGCATACATTAATATGGTACTGTAAGAATGCAATAATATGCAAGGCTTATGTGTGCAAGTCAGCACTGCATTTAAGTACAGAGTAGAGGTGTGACGAGATCTTGTGCCACGAGATCTCGCGAGATTAAAATGTGACGAGATTTCTCGTCGAGGTGAAAAGCTCTCGCGATATCACCATGACAAAGTGTGAGGGTGAAATTAGTATAGAGGATGCCTCCCCTACATTTACATCACATTTTTCCACTATCTTTTTTTTTTTTTTTTTTTTTTTTCCTTAAGGAAATAAAAACCATTTAATTCAGTTGGATAATGATCAGTTTAATTCTAAACTAAAAGCATCTGCTCTGCTCATCCAGCACAAGATGCAGAGTCGCACACAGCCCAGCAGGGTAACACTTTACGGTAGGGGTACATGAATTACCATGAATTCATGCAGAAATTAATGAAATTAAATTAATATACTGTTCTAGCCTGTATGCATACGTGAGGTAATGTGGATTTTTTGTATATTCCTTTAATAATTCAAGTAGTCTTACATGCACAAAATAATGCTTTTTTGAAGCATGTACCGTAAGCATAGCTTTATCCACAATGGATAGTAAAGACATTGTTTTTTGTGAACAAAGAAAACATTGTGATCATGTGTAATAAATCATAAATCATGACGATGTACACACCTTAGTTATTGTCTTAATTAAAGCGTTGTTCATCCATGAAGTCATGAATGAAAAACTTTGAACTCATGTTAGTTCCTAATAATTCATGAGATATTAATGCATGAAGTAATGCATAATTGGCACATTAATTTATACATGAATTCATGGTAATTCATGTACCCTTACCGTAAAGTGTTACCCACAGCAGGAATAAGAGTTAACTAATCATGTGATGAGAGTAAGGCAAAATGACCGACAAGGCCAGGGTGGAGGGTTTGCTGCGCAACATCTGACAAATGTCTTATCTTGTAGAATGCACACTCAGCACTGCTGCTCTCTGTACACAGAGAACGCACAACTGTGAATTCAAAAGCAAAACATAAGTGCTCATTCAAAAGTGATTTCAATACCCCGTATTTTGAGAGCAGCTCCCTGATTCGCACAAAAAAAGCCTACACACAATATCTCCCAAAATCAACCATGTGATCAATTAAAAGAGCAGAGAAACAGTCATGCTTGCCATAAACAAATGCCAGACACAGGGAGAAGGACGTATAGAGAGGGGGAAGAGAAGACATATAAATTGCAATCTGCATGGCAGTTGCCAGTATTGATGTAGTTTGTCAAGCAGGCAGGCTAGTTGAACAGTGCAGAAAAGTAATTGACTTTAGTCCTGTAGCAGTAAGTAAGATAATAATGAAATGCAATCCACCAATTGGCACAATTACATACCTTTCCATTTTAGCCCAACACACACCTTCTCAACCTTTCACGCCGTGTGTGAACTGAATTAGTTTGAGGACAGTGATTTATTCTTGTGATGGCAAAGCTGAATTTTAATCAGTAATTACTCCAGTCTTCAGTGTCACATGATCCTTCAGAAATCATTCTAATAATATTTCTTATTATTATCAACATTGAAAGCAGTTATTTTGTGCAAACTGACCCCTAACAGTAGTTTTTTTTTTTATTTTTTTTTTTTATGTATCTGTCTTTCAGCACATTTCATGTCTCAAAGCACATACAGTTCTGACAAAATATATGCGAAAGATGATCATTAGCCTGGCATTAAAAATAGTATTCCAGTATATCTGACGCTGAATACATTCTAATGGAGCCATTTACAGAATCTGCTATTAAAAGCTCCCAAACTGGGCCTCCGGTCTCCTGCAGACGTTCCCACTGGGCTTAGCGACGGCTTTCTAATTTCTCACTGTAGCTTAACTAAGACTGGAGTCCAAAGAGCACATAAAGACCCCAGCTGCTAACAAGATGTTTCCCTCTCTACTGTTTAATTACACATCTAACAAACAATTAATGAGATCAATAAAGGGGGTGAAAACTGCCACTAGGGCTCAGAGTAAAGAGGGTGGGAAGAAAAGAAAGAACGAAAGAAAGAAAGAAAGAAGAAAGAAAGAAAGAAAGAAAGAAAGAAAGAAAGAAAGAAAACATTTATATGTGACACTAACAGGCTTTTCTTGAGGCTAAAGACGCTTTAATAGATCTCACGAGCTGCTGAATAATTTGAGGTCAGCTGAGGTCAGTTCTCTAGAGAGCAATGTGTAGCAATTTAGCCGTGAGCCTATCTAGCCTTCACAGGTTTTAAGAGGCTGATAACGGGATCCATTTGTATGTGTATGTGTGAGCGTGTGTGTGAAATTAAAGCAAAACAATGTTTGTCCTTTTAGCCACCTAAAATCTTCCTTTCTGTTCAAACAACTTGATTTGCACAACAGAAGAAGAGACCATCAAATCCCCCCCCCCCCCCCCCCCCCCCCAAAACAACATTTTGTTGTTTGTTTTTGCTCTCTTCCTCACTGTAAAAAAGGTGCTGCCTTAGGTTTTTTTTTTTTTTTTGATTTATTTTATTTTATTTTTTTATAAGTACAATCAACTTAGCCGTGCAAGTCATTTCAACTTCAATTAAATTTAATCTTATACAACTTATTATTATTATTAATAATAATAATAATAATAATAATAATAATAATAATAATAATAATAAAGTAAAAACAATGCTTAACTTATTTTGATGAGTTAAAGTAATACAAAAACTAGTGCTGGGTAACGATTAATTGCAATTAATCGCATCCAAAAAAAGTTTTTGTGTTCATAATATGTGTGTGTACTGTGTATATTTATGTATATATGAATGCACACTCATGCATGTATATATTTAAGAAAAATATGTTATGTTTATATATTAAATATATTTATATGTAATAGAAATTATATGAATATAAATATAAAGATGTAAATATTTTCAAAACATATATTGTATCTGCAGGGGCGCATTAACGCACAGGCTTTAAGGGGCTGAAGCCCAGGGGCCTACACTGGCTGCAGGGAAATTATATTTTTCAAATAATAATTTATATGGGAGTTTGCAGCAGTGACAACAGCATTCTGTAAACAAACTCACATAGTCATTTTGAGCAACGCCCTGGATGTAGTAGCCTATAGTGCATGGTTCAGTTTAGGTTCCCCCCATACAGTTTGTATAGTTGGTATGTTCCACGTGTTTCATCGATATACTGTAAGCAGAATGTACAATACATGTGCTAGTAAAGAAGCTCGGCACAAAAGTGTCTTTAAGTTAACTTGCAGATTAACAAGAAACACAACACTTCTGTGTGAAAGGAACTGGACTGGACAACTTTCTGTAACATCATACAGTGAGAGTTAAGTAACTTGTGTGGATGTAATCTGTGTGTAAGCTGAAGGTTTAGATTCAGTGCACTGTGTTCCATCAAAGGTGCAGCTTCAAAGTCTCAATTTTAAATCCGGGGATGAAAAACTAGGAATCATCCTATTGCTTAAATGTGTGATTTAAATGTGAGCACAGCGTGTTTCAAAATAAAAACACAGTTAGCAATCACCAAACAGCGCACATTTATGGCAACATGCCACGTTGTTTCGATCTACTGATGATGAATAATGAATATTTTGTGTGATTTATGGTGTTTAAATCATACCTGGAAACTTACATTTCAGCCAGGAAAGTTTTGATTTTATTTTCATATAACCTCCGTATAATGCTTGTATGTAATAGCACATGTGTTTTATGTAACGGCTATAATTCTGATGTTCCATAAGTGCCACCTTGTGGCAAAGAGTGAATTTGCATATTCAATTACATTCACATTTTACCAGAACAGTGAATGTTAAATACATTTTACCAGAATTGTGAATGTTAAATACACAGTACACACACATATATTATATTAATAAAAAAAACACCTTCTTCTTCTTCTTCTTCTTCTTCTTCTTCTTCTTCTTGTTCTTTAAACTCAAATAAATGCAGCCTTGCTGAGCATAAGAGACTTCCGCTTACATCAAAGTTATCACTTTTTTTTTTTTTTTTTTGCAGCTGAAGTTTAAATTTGGGATGCTGAGACAACATTACAGTCCTAACACACTCATAATCATGTCACAAGACAAGGAGGGCTTGCAAAACTAGTCTAATGAGCATTTTCTAGTCTAATCGTGAAACTAGTCTAATGGCATGCTCTTTAGAAGACGTAATGGCCAAATAAAAAGCACATTAACATCAATCAGCATGTTCCTTAATTTTATATTGCCAGCAAAACAGGCTCGGCTCCAGCTCTAGCTCTGTGTACAACGTCCAACAAAACCCACTGTGCTGTTGAGAAGGGCCTGAAGCACACTCAGTGTGAATATATACTGCCCAGTCTATTAAAATATTATATATTATATGAAAATTGTAAATTTAAAATATCGCCTAAGCCTAATATGCTCCTGTCAGTCCCACACACTTTTTGCATGATATAATTTATATACAAAAAATAAATAAATAAATAAATAAATAAAAGTTTTTGTAGACTTTTCCAGTCTGGATTAGATTCAGTGTGCGGCTAGCCACCTTATTAATTTTCAAGTCCCACACACTTTGTCATGAAACACTATGCATTATTCAACATGGCCTGAACAACAATATTCCAGATGGGCAGGAATAAAACCAGAGCAGAATTTAATTTGGGAGCATTTGTTTGAACCAAAGGAATTCCATGAGACACAGTGTGAGGGTGACACACTTTAATGTTGTCATGGCATGTCGTAGCTTCAGTGTGTTTGTTTGTGTGTGCTACAAGAAATGTGTTTCATTAGTCAATGTCACACACAGTGATGGGACTATTCGTCTGTACCTGTGCTTGACTTCCTTAATAGGCACACACACAAACAGATACAACTTTGCTATTAAACACTATGCTCTGTCCTTCATGCCTGAGGGACATCCTCTTTCAACAGAAAGAGACGAGAAAATACGACTTGTGTCTTTTTTTCATACACACCGACTGTGCCGCTATACTTTTTTGTAACCACCACAATGTGCACAGTGCTTCTGGGAATAAAATACCACTGGGTTCACAAAGTTTTCTTTTTTTAGCTGTTGCTTCGCTCTTTCAAAAATGAAACTGACATGTACACACCTTGCAGCATCCTGTGGCTTCACACCGCCCCACTCTTTCTCAGTCTCTCACATCACATGCTCGCCTCTCTGATGCCGCCCCACTATGTGTTGAACTTTTTAAAACTAGGCCACTTTCAAAAATAAAGCAAAGGGAGAGAGAGAGAGACATTTTATCTGATCCTATAATCTTATCTAGCCGAGCATGAAAAATGCTTATTCTCACATCCCCCCTAGTCTTACGTGTAGGGATGCTTGATTACGCCATTAATCATGTACAGAGAAAAAAGTAAGAAAATGTGTAGCAGAGAAAACAGGGCACTTCATAAGCTGGGCGTCATGGTTCCAGTGAAGTTTTATACATATAATAATTCACTCACCTTTTGCTCACTCTACATATTATTTTCTCACCCTAGAGTGGTATTTAATTTATCTTTACTTTATATTTATTTCAGTTTTAGTCTTAGTATAATTTTACATCGCTATTTAATTCAGTGTCAGGAAAACATTCTACTTGAAGTTTTTCATCTGTTATATTTAATTTCAGTGTTAATTCAACAAAACCAATTTATAATAGTTTTAACAATAACATTTTTTTTTTTTTTAATTAATTAAAATTAACAGGGACTAGAGAGTTTAAACTTCAAAAAGGATGACTCTGAAGTCATTCAATAGGTTTGTGTGGAGAACAAACCTAACTTTAAGTCATTATGTATTGATAACTGTCCCCTTCATTGAGCTTATAACCACTGCAACAGATCATCAAGTCGGTGAGTTAAAACTGAGAATGATGTCAGTCTGAATTTTGAAAGAATAATTAATTCAGACAGGAAATCAACAATTCATTGAAGAAAAAAAAAAAAAATGCAACTCAAAGGAGTGATTCATTCACAAATCAGGCATTGTTTCTTCTCTGATAAACTCTCATGAACTTGCTAAGGAGACCTAAGATGAGATTCAAGGACTTACTGCTCATTTAACTTGTCTTAAACCCAGAACATTTGATCAAGCTTAAATATGCAAAGGCCACACAAGTCTGTAACAGATTTTCTAAGATGAATTGAGATTACTCATTAAACAGATGGCATCAAACTTTACATTCCAGCTTCCACCTACTGAAGATACTGAACAAGGAAAGAGAGAAGAAAAAAAATAAATCACTGAGAGATATGAAGGTGTGAATGACGGCTGTAGAAAGAGAGATGGTCTGTTGCTATGACGATGGCTTTGTGCAGGTCAGTCTGTGTATTTGGTTTAGAGCCAACATGTGGAAAATTAAGTGTAACTGCATACAGCCCACAATAGAAAAGAAGCATATAAATAAGTCGACAAAGCTCCCTAGAATCATTCTTGATTTCCTTTCTTATTAAATTTTTGTCCGGAGATGTTTTAAAATCTATAGACAAACCAAAGATTTCATAAACTTATCAAATAGTTGCAGTGATCACGACACAGTTTCCTCAGTGATTAGTGCTGGAACATCTAAAGGAGTGATTTTTACCCTGCAGGGCTGTGTGCAGTCGCCTGATTCTAATAACCGCTTTAATTATTCTGATTTAACTGGGAGGCAATTACTTTCTCACACACAAGGACTATTAGTGTTGGATAACTCTGGTCATTAAATAAATTAAACATGCACAAGATGGACGGAATGATAGATAGAGTTGGATGGATTTCGAAATTTCATTTAAGTGGGTCACATAATGGAAACCTGGTCACTTCATTATATATTTTTTGTTCATTTCAAATGGAAAATGCTGTAATTACAGCAGCCACTGGATATATTTATAATGCAGCCTGCCAGCAATGAAAATACAGACTTTACAATTTCCATTAGACATCTGATTAGATGAGAATAGACTTAGATGAGATTCTCATTTATCTCTCATTTTAGCATCAACAGCATTTCAGATGTTTCTCCTAAACTCCCTTAGGAGAAATAGAAGTAGACACAAATGAGACATGAGAAATATTTGAGAAAAAAAGAGTCAAAACTGAGAATGTGGTGGAAGAAACATGGAACATCTCTTGTTATCTTGCTGCAATCTCTATCAAGACTCCATTATAGGAATATTTTATTGCTCAGTGGTTGCTCTTTCGTTGTGATTCTCATGTATTTTTCATTTCATTCTCAACAGTGCCTCGGATGTTTCTTCTAAAAATCCTTAGGAGAAATAAAAGTATACGCAACTGAGACATGAGAAAGTTCTGAAAGAAACCCTCCTTTATTTAGTAACTTTCAAGTACTTGACTTGATGCACAATTTGTAAAGTTGTTGAGATCTCTTCTAAAGCTTTACAAGAGACAAATATGAGACCCCCAGATTATTTAGCTAAATGAATGAATAGAATAGAATAGATAGCTAGTATGTATGTAAATAAAAAAAATAATAAAATAAACTGCTGTTCACATATACTTTTGTGTTTTTAGTGCATTTCTTCATAGTGGACATAGTGTCTTATACCTAATAATACAAACTGCAATTTCCATTAAGCAAGTCTGCTGTAGTTCACAGACTGCTAATGCGCTCAAAACAGAGTGAGACAAACTGCACTGTACAAAATCAAGCTTCTCTTTAGTCTCATTAAGATATGCAGGGACCATTCACCGAAATGGCTAATCAAGCCCTGTGCAATTAAATAAGTGCACTAAAATACCAAGACTCGTCCCCCTCAATGATCCCTGACGATAATTGAGTCTCGGAGGGCAGCTGGTACCTGCAAGGTCGCACGCGAGCGCAGAAACGTGGAACATGTGGTGAACCTAAATGACTCTCTGAGTGCCACGCGGTAAGTCGAGTTAAGACTAGCAGGTGTTCTCTGTAACTTGATGCTAGTGGAACAATATCAAACAGGGATCGGGAAAACTTAAGTTACCGCAGAGAGAACATCCAGCCAAATCTCTTTAGTCAAACATCTGTCAAAACAGATGTGCCAGGGCAAGGCCAGGGACTCAAGGAGGAGAAAGAGATGAAGCGGGAGAAAAAGGATGCGAAAACCGTAAGGTCTCATTTCTGGCACAATCAAGAAGGATAAATGGTAGAATCTGTTGCTTTTTTGAAGACTGCCTGCACCAGCCAGTTTGTTTCCAGTAGGATTTCATTAGCGCTAGAGAGACTGGCCCAGGTGCCTTAGCAAAAACCACGTGGTCTTTTGAGTCTCATATTGAAAGAGATTCAAATTCATTAAGCATTGCCAAAACGGAAAAGCGATTCCTTCACTGGGCTAATTACAGACAGTCCCATCTGGCAGCAGGAGATACAATAATTCAGACATAACCAAATTAACATTGTCATTGCATTCTGGGTCCATGGCTTCGACATTTTGGCTATCTTTGGACTTCCGTTTGGAGAGTAATAACGGAGAAAGTCCGTCCTTTGCCATTAAGCTGAAACAGAATAAATCTGTCGTGTTTAAGGGGCTATATGCTGGATGAACTACCTTGTTGTAGTTGGCTTCAGAAAACCAGTCACATTTTCTATTCTACACAATTTTGTAATATAAGCAATAGGGATGTGCGGGTCTAGTCGACTAGTCAACTAAACGGTACAGCTCCTGCTAGTCGACACTGAAAACAATAGTTGATTGCACGAGAGAAAAAAAAAAAACAATGATTTTATCATTCAAATTACCATCATTTTAACGTTACATTTAAAACATTTTAAATAAGTTAAAACTTATGAAAAAGAATACATATCAAAATATTTAAATATTTTTTAAAGCATATCTGGGCGGAAAAAAAAAACACTTTATATATATATATATATATATATATATATATATATATATATATATATATATATATATATATATATAGAGGCAGCCGTACTGAACATTCTAAAGCTAGAAATTGAAAAACGATGCTCCTGTGTAGACAAAAATGTTCAAATTGAGATGCTAATGTTCAAATTGAGATGATTCTATTCTTTAAAAATGTATACACTAAATGGTCAAGTACATGGTGAGTGCACACTAGACAGGGAAAAAAAGACAAAGCAAATAATCTTAACTTTCATGAGACATATAAGACAGGTATGAGAAAAAAAAAAAAAAAAAAAAAAGTTTGATTCTAGGGTCAACAGCCTGTACAAACAAGCAGGAAGGGGACACAGGAATGTAATTAGTTTTCCCCAGTGGCTTAACCCTGTGTGATTATATTAACGATTATGGGGGGAGGGGGGAATGGAGTTCAAATCATACTAAACTGACCTGAAACATGGTAAAATGTCAACAACAAGAACATCATGCACCAGCAAAATAGCAGGAACATATCTACTATTCCCAGAATTAAACAGCTGTCATTAGTCTTTGCAACTTCAATTCAGAAAACTTCTGCCCAGCAGAGTCTTCAAATTCAGGTGAAAAGGAAAATTGGCTTTAAATAATCTAATTATTATTATTATTATCTAATAATTAGATTATTATTAAATAATCTAATTATTATTATTATTATTATTATTATTATTATTATTATTATTATTATTATTTATACAATTCGGAAAACTGTCTAATCAGAAACAGTCTGTGAACTGGATGGGGTTTTGGAGAGTGGCTCTGTGGTTGAAGCTAACAAAATGTCGGAAGTTAGCACTATGACTGAAATTGTTTACAGCACCTTTAAGATGTTGTTTATGTGTGGCTTCACTTTGGAAACTCACAACAATCAATAACAATTTCACTTGCATCCTGCCATGGCCTGGCACTACCAACAAAAGTTCTAAGTCAGCTCAAAATGGCACTGACAGTCTATTCAATGGAAATTAGTTTTAAAAAGGCAGTGCTAAAGGTGTAACAACATATTGGAGTGCAGGTATCAACCCAATAACTTTTTTTTTTGTTTGTTTGTTGTTCATAAGAGCGGTGGGTCAATCCATAAATCATTACTAGGCATGGGTCAGTGTAGCTTGACTAAATGTGGTCTGTTTCCAATGCAATATATTTCTGGAAAAGGTCATTTTTGTATTAGCTACATCCAGGCGCCGTATTGCTCAATGTCTCTCTCGCCCTAGAAGACCCACCCACCCATATGGCATGTCTTTCTGTTCCACACATTGCCCTCTCTGTGATAAACTGTTATGCCCTATTCTAGTGTTTTTTTTTGTTATTGTTGTTGTTGTTGTTTTTTTTTTTTATTATTATTTATTTTTTATTGAACTGCTATTATTGAATGATGAAAATGCATGTCCATCCATGTATGTGTTTTTTTAGAGAGCAAAATAATTTTGACTAACTCAATAAAAGGCACTGTAGATACCAAAGCATGAATGTGTTTGCTTGGAAAGAGTCCTTGTGATCAAATATCTGCTGCATAGATGAGCTCACGTTGAATCAGCATGTGAAAGCAAATCATAGACATAATTACTGTTGCCACTGCAGCAGATCGTCGACTACCAGAGAGACTGAACATTTACTGGAGACCACAGGCCAATCAGAAAGATCTCCTATGGATAAGATGGCAAGAAGCATTCGGAGAGATTGAACAGATGTCAGCTTCCATATTGGCTTTCAAAGATACATCAGATTTAAGCTAAAGTTATAACCGCAAGAGCCGACACAGATGGCACTCAGATGGCAAACCTTCAAATTAAGTTTCAAACTTAGAAATGCAATTTACTGAAAAAAATTAAAAAAGCCAATAGACAAATACCAGATCTTCAACAAACAGGCCAAATTATTACAAAGCATACAAATGTAAACAAACAAACAAACAAACGTTTGTGTTTATCATATTGTTGTTATTGCAAACAAAGCAAAAAAAAAAACAAACAAAACAACAAAAAGCCACTCATTTGTTACTTGCATTATTTTACCACAGTTAGGATGATTTAAATTACCCATCTTAAAAACAACAGCAGCCTCGAGAGGCTTTTTATTTTAATTAGGGCCCTATGTTTTCTGAAATGCGAGAACGTGGACGGAATCGCAGAATCCAGTCACAATAATGGAATTTACTGTATAATATGGAACATGAACACATAAACATAATCTCTAGAGCTGCTCTGAGAGTCACTTCATGAGCATTTTACCATTTCTCCATTGTCATATCATATAAACAGAGAAATGTAAAGGTCTTCACAACAACCCGTCAAAATATACGTTTGGTTTAACTTGAAGAAACTGTGATAGAAATATATTACTTTATGAAATGTGACCTTGGACCACAAAACCAGTCATTAGGCTAATTTTTTTTTTTTTTTAAATTGAGATTTATATGTCTAAAGCTGAATAAATAAGCTTTCCAATGATGTATGGTTTGATAGGATAGGACAAATTTTGGCCAAGATACAACTATTTGAAAATCTGGAATCTGAGGGTGCAAAAAAAAAATATATATATAAATATCGAGAAAATCGCCTTTAAGGCTGTCCAAATGAAGTTCTTAGCAATGCATATTATTAATCAAAAAGTTTTGATATATTTACGGTAGGAAATTTACAAAATATCTTCATGGAACAAGATTTTTACTTAATGTCCTAATGATTTTTGGCATAAAAGAAAAAATCAATAATTTTGACCCATACAATGTATTCTTGGCTATTGCTACATAAATACCTGTACTACTTATGACTGGTTTTGTAGTCCAGGGTCACAAATGATAGTACTTCTACTAATAAAATCATTATTAAAACATTACTTTAAGGAATATGTACTAACACTATTTACCAGAATGTATCTACCAGAAAAATGTAAATAAACCACAGTATTTCTAGAAAAAAAAAAAAAAAAAAAAAAAAAAATTAATAAAATCAATTATTTAGAGATGCTTTTGATTATTCAAATTCAATGAAACCATTAAAATAGAGAAAATTAATGGAAAGCACATGATTTGGTATAAATAAAACTAAATTTGAGAAAAAATAAATAAATAAAACATATTTCATAGGGCCTTAAAAATTTATTTTTCTTAAACTTTTAATAAATCGCAAGTTTCATTATTCCAATTAATTAGACATGTTTTTTTTTTATTATTAATGAAATTTAATTTAACCATTAAAACAGAGTATACAAAAAAATAAAACTTAAAAAAAAAACTGAATCCAAAAAAATTAAAACTGAAAAAAAAAAAGAATTTGAAAAAAAAAAAAAAAAAATCCATTTTGTGAAAAAATGCCCTATTTAATCAATCACAGACAAACCCTTTCAAATTCTTCCCCAACATGTCTCATCATTTCATATGAGCTTCACAGAACACTCATGTTCTATACATTTATGAATATTGCATTTGCTGTATGGCTGTCAAATTGCTTTTTTTTTCCCCCTTATACTGCCCCTTATGACTAACTCGCTTACATGCGGTTGTCAAAGCATGGTAAGAATGACAGACCCCTAAATAGCTGAATTGAAAGATAAACATTAAAGCGCACACTAGTGCTGCAGTATGTGGAGTTTAGTTGTCAATTACAGAGTGAGTTACTGTTAAGTATGGCAAATATAACAGTCAATCACCGTTGAGTGTTTGGGTCATAGAAAACGCCAAGTAAACTCAGTGATCTAGATCATAATCCTGAGCTTTACATGAATGAAAATCAGGGAGGGGAGAGGAAAGAGGTGAATATTTCCCTGCTGTATTATGTTGTCTTTCTTTCTTTATCTCTTAGCATTGATAAGTCATATCCAGGTCTTTTCTACTATCTGGTCTTCCAGCTCCCCTGCCGTACGACTGTAGCAAGACCAAACCATCAGCGGTGGATTAATGAGCGTTTTGTAAAGCCTGCAGTTGTGTGGCTCACAGCAGAAGAGTTGTGGGGATACCTGTCCCTGTCGTCTCCTCCCGGCAGCAGACGCCGCCTCGCTAATGTACATTAGCCTCTATGGGGTGAATAATTTGTTCTCTGTGTCAGAGACAGCCATCTGCACGGCCAGCACCTCCTCCCCTGCTTATTTGCTTGACTCATTTCTGGAACAGTCTGGGATAAATGTGCCTGATAGGCGCCTGGTGAACTCTTCCCTTACAGCCCAATCTGGAGACGAAGCCATTGAGCAGCTCTTACAGGAAATAGAGGAGCTTTAATATGATAAGGCCAAGGTCAGAGAGCGAGAGAAAGGTAGACAAAGAGATGCAAACTGAAAGAAAGCCAGTAAGACAGAGAGATACACCAATTTTCTTGAGATTTGAAAGGAGAAGAGGGTGATAGGCCGGCAGTCCCAAGGTCGCGCTATTTTGCAAGTCACTTTAAAATCTAAAAATTTTACAATGAGGTTGAGGTAGAGGTGTAACAACACTCACATCACAATTCAGTTCTGACCTCACGGTATGATACTGTCATGATACTTTAAACAAAGACAAAATTGTTAAAATTGGATGTTTTTTTTTTCTCCCTTAAATTATTACTTTTAAGATATATGTACATTATGTTGTGTTCATTAACCAGAATAGAGAGAGAGAGAGAGAGAGAGAGAGAGAGAGAGAGAGAGAGAGAAGAGAGAGTTTTATTAAATAATGCATTTTAATTTAGATTTAATAATAATTACTAAACAACATGGAAACTCAAATTTGCGAGCTTTTAGCCAAGTTTATCATATTTGATGTGTTCTTTGTATGTTCACTGATCATTGTTTATATGTGATTAAAAGCCTAAATTAAATCTGTTTAAGCTTTAATTTTTTTATTTTTTTATTTATTTTTTTTTTTATCCACGATACAGATTGTCGCTATCAATGATACATTTTGCATTTTTGTATTGTGATATGTATTTTTACACCCTTACAAATGAGGTTAAGCACTGTTATGTTTAATACTTTTAAAAGTTTTTTTTTTTTTTTTTTTTTTTTTTTTATCATCTCCAAAACAATTGGTGGTTATGAAGAGGTTTTGGTCATTTCTATAGAAGAGAGAAGAGTGTGATTATATGTCAGACACACTACTTTTTTTCCCCCCTCTTCCTTTAATTGTGCATTAACAGACAACAAACACTTAATCAGATTAGTCCTGATGCCACTGACATTTCTTAAAGCCAGCGGCTGAAATCAGCAGTGTGCAAATGTTTTGGCTAATGTGCAACGCTCTTCTCCATTTGAATTAATTGTCTTAATTATGGCAGTGGCATCCTGCTGTGCACACACAAAAAGACCCTCTGCTGATGCTAAGGCAACACACACACACACACACACACACACACACACACACACACACACACACACACACACACACACACACACTCCTCTCCCCTTAGAAAACAGTGATGTCAGCCTGCTGGAAAATAAATATAGAAACTCCATGATTTGTAATGATGGAAATGTAACAAGCTCCCTACACAGATGGCATTTTAAGGCACACTTTCAAAGCAACCGAAGGCATGATAATCTATGCCTTTTGGTAAGCAACATGTTCCATGCCTTGCCTTAGATACCTACTTTAATTTTTGTCTCTTTTATTATTAGCATTGCATCCTTCACAGAGAAGGAAATTCCAGAATGCACTGCAACCAGGAAAATAAAATATGATTACAGTTGATTAGTTGTTGTTACAAACACACCTACTGACCACACAATTAAAAATAGCTCAGTTCATAATTTAATTTTATTTTATTTAATATGTAATTTAATTTAATTTAAAAAAAATTTATGTGTGTTGTGTCTAGCCATTAACTTTGCAACATGTTAACAATAAACTATTCAAATCATTGTAAAATATTATGCACATTTGCATTAAAAAAATCTAAACTAAAGAAAGATCAATTTCATTGAGCAGTTAAAGGAAAAACAATTTACTTTCAGTAAACTAAAAGCATAGGTCATATAGAGCAATTTTGTTTTTTGTTTTTCTTTCTTTTTAATGAAAACATGCTACATTAAGCTTGTTTCACCAAAACATACATAGCTTTTTTAATAAATAAATAAATGGCAGGCAGGAAAAGTTTAAAGAGAAAGTAAAGAATAAACTGAATATGTGACTCAAACGTTTCTTAGAAAGCTGATGCTCCAGCTGTCAAGAGTAAAATCGTTTCAACACTTGCATACCAATACACTCACATATATTTAGGCAAACATGGACATACCAACAACAGTCTTCACATTACAACCCAGTTTATCCAGACTTCTGAGGGTCGTATTCAAATGCTTTTAGGTAATGACAGTAGTGAAGGTGGATAGATGTGGGAGAATGAGACCACTCAGCTTTCTTAGTGAAAGCCACAGTGACCCAGAGAAAGCAAGGCTACTGATTTAAAGTGTCAGCTCTGCTGAAATAATGATGCACGGCACACCAGATTGTGTTGGCCAATAAAGCAGGAGCCTAAAGTAAAAGGAAAGATGCACTCAATCTGCTCCCTAGTTCAGCTCTAAGTACACTGTGCAAGGAATAGGGATGAGAATCATAAAGAATTTAAGGAATCTGGTTCTAACAAAAAAAAAAAAAATGCATGAAAAACTCTTTCAGACTTTTGAAAAGTTGTGTAATTAAATTGCCAAAAAATCAGATAATTAAAAAAACAAAAAACAAAAAAATTGAAAATAATTATTTTAAAACGAGTGACTTGTTTATCATTTTTCAGCTTTTAAGAGACTCATGTTTCACTACATACTGATTTATGACATAGGGACCTAAGGAGTGCAATACAGTGATATTTTAGTAGGCTATCATTGAGATTAGACTGCTAAATGATTAATCGCAATTAATCAAATTCAAAATTTAAGTTTATGTTTACATACTATATGTGTGTGTACTGTGTATATTTATTATGTATATATTAATACACACACATATATGTATATATTTAAAAAATATATCTGTATGTGTGTATAAATATATATATATATATATATATATATATATATATATATATATATATATACATACACATACATACATACTTGTATATAATTTATATATATAAATATTTTGTATATTAATCTAACGTCTCGGTTACGTATGTAACCCTCGTTCCCTGAAGGAGGGAACGGAGACGTCACGTCGGATGACCGACGAAATTGGGATCTCGCCAGAGAGACCAATCCACTTCGAGTGTAACTAAACGAGCCAATGGACATTGGCATGCGATTATTGCATCCAGCTGCCGCTGATCACAGCGTGAGCATAAGAGGCAGCTGATGCACCGCATCAATTATGTTTTCGCTGAGGAGCCGAGCCGGCGACCCGGCAGCTCAGCGGTGGTACAGCGACTGTGGCGACGGGACGTGACGTCTCCGTTCCCTCCTTCAGGGAACGAGGGTTACATACGTAACCGAGACGTTCCCCTTTCAGTCGGTCACTCCGAGTCACGTCGGATGACCGACGAAATTGGGATCCCTACCAAAGCGCCACAGGAGCTGCCCCTTCCAGTGCCCTGTGTAGGGCTCCTGACCCTTCCTATAAGGCAGACGATAGGACCGGGCTCTACACAGAGAAGGTCAACTACTGGTGTTCCTTGAGCAACCCAAACAGTAGGACTAGGATAACACTGGGAAGCGTGCCCTTCCACTTGGAAGAGGCACACTGCGGAGTCACCTCCTCCCAAAGGGGGTTTAAGTGACATTCAAACATGTGAAGTAACCCAGAGGGCCCTTTTGCACATGGAAGTCTCTGAGATGGCTCAGGCTGCATCTTTAGAGATGGCAGAACGTGGTCCGCCAGGGGAAACACGGCTCTAATAAGAATACCGTGGAATACACATATGGGATCCCGACAGGGTCTCTCATATGGGCACTAGCCTCGCACCAGTTTTCAAGAATTCATTGGCTGAAGGCCTGGCGCCGGACGCTCCGCCGTGTCCGGACGCCGGAGTGCTGGAGGACTCAACAGGGTTTGCCTGGTTAAGGAACTCTCTGGAGAATTAGGCGTAAGGACGCCGCAAGCCGACTCTGAGCCGGCCCTCTCAGTGCCACTACCCGTTTGAGGTGAGAACACAGGAGGAAACCGGTTCGACACGTAGGCTATAAAACCTAGCGAACGTGTTGGGAGTCGCCCAACCCGCAGCTCTACAGATGTCTGCTAGCGAGGCACCACGAGCCAGCGCCCAGGACGATGCGACACCCCTAGTGGAGTGAGCACGCAACCTGAGCGGGCAGGGCACACCTTGTGCTTCGTAGGCCAAGGTGATGGCATCCACTATCCAGTGGGCCATCCTCTGCTTGGAGACAGCCTTCCCCTTCTGCTGTCCTCCGTAACAGACAAAGAGCTGTTCTGAGGTCCTGAAGCTCTGAGTTCTATCCACGTACTGACGCAGTGCGCGTACAGGACAGAGCAAAGCTAGGGCTGGGTCTGCCTCCTCCAGGGGCAGCGCTTGCAGGCTCACTACCTGGTCCCTGAAGGGCGTGGTAGGAACCTTGGGCACATAGCCGGGCCGGGGCCTCAGTGTTGCACTGGAGTCAGCCGGCCCAAACTCAAGGCACGATTCGTCGACCGAAAATGCCTGCAGGTCCCCCACCCTCTTGATTGAGGCCAATGCAGTCAGGAGTAGGGTTTTCATAGAAAGAAACTTCAACTCGACTGACTGCAATGGCTCAAAGGGGGCAGTCTGTAGGGCTCTTAGCACCAAAGCCAAATCCCAAGAGGGAAGGGAGGGAGGCCTCGGAGGATTTAACCTCCTGGCCCCCCTAAGAAACCTGACGACCAGATCGTGCTTCCCCACCGACCTCCCCTCTACGGGGTCGTGGTGGGCAGAAATAGCAGCAACATATACCTTAAGGGTGGAGGGGGACAGCCTACGCTCCAACCCTTGTTGCAAAAAGGAAAGCACGGCTCTGATCGAACATCTCCGGGGGTCCTCCTGGTAAGAGGAACACCATTCGACGAACAGGTTCCACTTCAGCGCATAGGCCCGTCTTGTGGACGGTGCTCGTGCTGAAGCGATAGTGAGCGCTACCTCCTGGGGCAGGTCACCTAGAACCTCCGCGTCCCGTCCAGGGACCACACATGAAGTTTCCACAAGTCTGGACGCGGGTGCCAGAGGGTGCCCCGTCTCTGAGAAAGCAGATCCTTCCTCAGAGGAATCGGCCAGGGAGGGGCTGTCGCGAGGAGCATGAGTTCCGGGAACCAGGTCCTGTTGGGCCAATATGGAGCCACTAACAGGACCTGCTCCTCGTCCTCCCTGATCTTGCACAATGTCTGTGCTAGCAGGCTCACTGGGGGAAACGCATACTTGCGCAAGCCCTGGGGCCAGCTGTGTGCCAGTGCATCCGTGCCGAGCGTTGCCTCGGACAGGGAGTAGAACCACTGGCAGTGGGTGGTTTCTGGAGATGCAAACAGGTCTACCTGAGCAACTCCGAACCGACTCCAAATCAGCTGGACCGCCTGGGGATGGAGTCTCCACTCCCCAGGAAGTGCCGCTCGAGACAGTTCGTCGGCCGCCTGATTGAACACTCCTGGGATGTGGATGGCACGAAGGGACCTCAGATGCTTCTGACTCCAGAGGAGGAGGTGGCGGGCGAGTTGCGACATGCGACGGGAGCGCAAACCGCCTTGCCGGTTGATATAGGCAACGGTCGCAGTGTTGTCCGTACGGACCAGAACGTCCCTGCCCCAAAGGCGCCCTCTGAGGCGGCACAGGGCAAGGCGTACTGCCAGCAACTCGAGGCAATTGATATGCCAACGCAGAAGGGGGCCCGTCCAACCCCTGATACTGCGTGCCCGTTGTACGTGGCACCCCAGCCGGTGGCCGAGGCATCCGTGAATACCACAGCATGCCTGGATACCTGCTCCAGGGGCACTCCTGCCCGAAGGAACGAAGGATCTGACCACGGGCTGAAGGTCTTGCGGCAGGCCGGTGTAATCTGAACCCGGTGAGTACCGCGTTTCCACGCCCACCTCGGGATTCGATCATGGAGCCAGTGCTGAAGCGGTCTCATATGGAGCAGACCGAGCGGAACTATGGCCGCAGCTGCAGCCATATGCCCCAGGAGCCTCTGAAAGAGTTTCAGTGGGACCGCTGTCCTGCCTGATAAAGTCTTGAGGCAGTTCAGCACCGACTGAGCACGTTCCTGGGTGAGGCGTGCTGTCTGGTTGACCGAATCCAACTCCATGCCGAGAAAAGAGATCCTCTGCGTTGGCACGAGTTTGCTCTTTTCCCAATTGACCCGAAGGCCCAACTGGCTGAGGTGCCTGAGCACCAGGTCCCTGTGTGCGCACAACAGCTCTCGAGACTGTGCAAGTATGAGCCAGTCGTAGAGGTAGTTGAGAATGCGCACACCCCGTTGTCTCAGGGGAACAAGGGGCCGCCTCTGCGACTTTGGTGAAGACACGAGGCGAAAAGGGACAGCCGGAAGGGCAGGACCTTGTACTGATATGCCCGACCATCGAACGCGAATCGCAGGAATGGCCTGTCTCGCGGGAGAATCGAAACATGAAAGTACGCGTCCTTCAGGTCGATTGCTGCAAACCAATCTAGGGGACGGACGCATCCAAGAATGCGTTTCTGCGTCAACATCTTGAACGGCATCTTGTGAAGTGCACGGTTCAAAACTCGCAGATCCAAGATCGGTCGTAACCCACCGCTTTTCTTGGGCACAATGAAGTAAGGGCTGTAAAACCCCGACCTCATATCGGCTGGAGGGACCGGCTCTATTGCATCCTTCGCCAGTAGGACTGCAATCTCCGCGAGCAAGACAGGGGCATCGACGGCTTTGACTGAAGTGTACCGGATGCCCCTGAACTTGGGGGGGACGCCGGGCGAACTGAATCGCATAGCCGAGTCTGATGGTCCGCAGGAGCCACCGGGACGGGCTGGGGAGCGCTAACCAGGCTCCGAGAGACCGCACCAGCGGGGCCAACGGGCCCACCGACATGCCCGCGGTGGGGCAGCGAGGTGGAACACAGGGACCGGCCCCAGGGCCTGTGACGGCCTGGCCTGTGACGGCAGGGGGCGGGGTCTGGGTGTGTAGTGTAGCACTCACCTGATTTCTCCTCGCATGGGAGGAGACACAGGAACCCGGCTTGAGGCTTGTGACAGCCCGGCGTTTGACGACTTGAAGCGGGGACTGGAGTGCTACTGCCCTTACCTGGTTCCACGAATGGGCAGGAGGGGTGCTCTTGGGCAACCACCCGCTGCCTGCTGGCGAGAGAGGAGGAGGGAAGTGATCCTGTGATGCACGGATCACCACTCTCCTCCTCTTGAGACCCGGAGATTGAGGAGACCGCTCTTTACTGATGTTTTGGGTACCGCTGGCTGCTGGGCCAGCGGCGGAACAAAATGAACAAAAGATACTCCACCCGGCCCTCCTCCGGGGGAGGGAGTGGTGCAGTCACCATCTCCCGATGAGCAGTCTCCTCCATCTCTGGGTCGCCCGTCTCAGGGCCTCTTGCACTTGCGCTTGCCGCCAGGTTTGGCGGGGGCCTGGACGGGCTGGGCGTCCTGCCTGCGACCGGCTCCACGACGCTGCCTGGTGAAGGCTGCTGCGGCTGCGCGGGAGCGGGGACGGCCGCAGGGGGCGCCCACGGCGACGAGCAGGCTGAGTGGCTGCAGCCGGGGTGGAAGCAGCAGGTTTCCTCCGGCGCATGATGTGTTTGCCTCAGTCTGCTTCTGGGCTGCCGAGAACTGCTGGGCAAAGCTCTCGACAGCGTCGCCGAAAGGGCCGGTCTGTGACACGGGAGTACCTTCTCCTGCCCCGTTATGTCAGCGAGACACAGCCAGAGATGGCGCTCCTGGACATCGCACAACCCAGAGACTGTGCGGTCACCTTCGTCACTCGTAGCGCGAGGTCCGTCGCAGCACGCAGCTCATGTAGAACCGCCAGGTCGTGACCACCCTCGTGCAGGTCTTTCAGTGCTTTGGCCTGGTGGACCTGCAGCAACGCCATAGCGTGGAGGGCGGAAGCCGCCTCCCCACAGGCTCTACAAGCACTGCCAGTTAGACCTGACGAATACTTAGAGGCCCGTGAGGGGAGACACGGATCACCCCGCAGGGTGGAAGCGGCTGTTGGACACAGTTGCATGGCCACAGACCGTTCCACCGAGGGGATGCCCGCATACCCCAAAGCGGCTCCACCATCGAGGGTGGTGAGAGCGGAAGAACTACAAGATGTGTTTCGGGCAGTGAAAGGTGCCCTCCACAATCTTGTCAGCTCCTCATGCACTTCCGGAAAGAATGGCACCGGAGGGGGGCGCTGAGAACCAGCGCCACCCCCACCGAGGAACCACTCGCCCAGCCTCGAAGGATCGGGACACGGTGGCTTTTTAGGATTCCACACGAGCCCGACATTCTCGGCGGCCCGGGAAAGCATAGCCGTCATCTCTGGGTCTGGCACGGACAACGCTACCACACCCGAAGGGGGCAACGCAGCCGGGTCGTCATCCCCAGAGAGAGAGGGCCCGCCCTCCGATGCGGTGATCGACATCTGGTCGTCAGAGGGGGCACCGAAGGAAACGCGTGGCCAGCGCGCTCCTTCGGCAGCTCCACCGGCTGCGGAGTGCTTGAGGGGTGAGGAGCTCCACTTGGGGAAGCCCTCACCGTAATCCTCAAATCACCTCTAACTCCACCGGATCCAGTGTGCACGCCGGATCACGGCAGGCAGAGGGACTCTGCCATGTTTGACATAGCAGAGTCGCACTCCGAGATGGTCATGTCCCCGCAAGAAGAACATGAACCATCCACGAAAGCCACCTCAGCGTGCTGAATGCCCAGACACGTGAGGAAGCGATCGTGACCGTCCTGAGGCGCCAGGAAACGACCACACCCAGAAACGCACGGGTGAAAAGACATCTTTAAAAAGACGCGATCACCCGTGTTGCTCTTTTAGAGAAATTGCTCTTTCAGAGAAATGCTCTTTTAGTGCTGAAGCACGCAGGGGAGCTGGCCACCGCACACTCCTAGTGTGGCTGTCAGCAGGAAGACGATCTTTCTTTCCCGGACACCGTGACCACCGCTGCCGCGCCGTAACGCCCGCACTCGCTCGCAGAACACTCTCTTGGAAGGGAGAGCAGTAGCTTTAACCACTACCGCTCGGCTCCGAAGCGAAAGGATAATTGATGCGGTGCATCAGCTGCCTCTTATGCTCACGCTGTGATCAGCGGCAGCTGGATGCAATAATCGCATGCCAATGTCCATTGGCTCGTTTAGTTACACTCGAAGTGGATTGGTCTCTCTGGCGAGATCCCAATTTCGTCGGTCATCCGACGTGACTCGGAGTGACCGACTGAAAGGGGAACCTATTTTTTCTTTAATGTATACATGTATATGTGTGTATTTATATAAACATAATAAATATACACAGTACACACACATATAGTATGTAAACATAAACTTAAATTTTGAATGTGATTAATTGCGATTAATCATTTTGCTGCCCCAACTGAGATACTATTATAGTTTTTTCCTAAATATGTTAAATCAGTTTTTATTTGAAAAGTAATTTTTCTGTGTGTTTTTGATATTTTTATTCTGGTTTCACATTTAGTTATAGTTTATTTAATTTTATTTCAGTTAACACACACACACACACACACACACACACACACACACATATATATATATATATATATATATATATATATATATATATAAAATTTTATTTATTTATTTATTTTAAGGTTTTAATTTTAGTTTTATACAACTATAATAACCCTGATGCAATAAGACAGCTAGAAGTGCACATTTCCTATGAAAGACAGCTAGTATGAAGGTGTTTGCATCCAGTGAATGTTGTTAACTGGAGAACTGACCCACAGGGCATTTCTTGACTCTTACCCATCTTTCAGAGATGGCTGGCGAAACGGTTCCTCTAATAAATGTGTATCTTGGAGACAGACCTCTAGTACTACAGTTTGGAACCCCTACAGCAAGACGGAAAAAAGACCGTCTTGTCTCTCACACACACATACACACACTTTCTCACCTATGCCCACTCAAGCTAGTCTCATTAATAAACTCTCCAGGGGCTTGGCAGGGCGCAGTGCAGCCGCAGGTTCGCCGTGCCAACAGTGGGCAATGCTGGGCCAGACATTATTGATGACCCGCTGTGCCAGCCCGGGAGCGGCTAACAGACCGTGAAGAATTAAGGTCAAAGCCTCACCTATCTGATGGCGTAGGAGGAGAGAAGCAGCGGAAGAAAAGGAGAGAGAGCAATGTCTTGGGGTGCAAAACATATGAACTGCTACGAGAAATCAGAAATCGGTTTGACACAATAAATGATTCGATCTCTTCCCAAATTACCTTGTTCATGCAACTTTTTAAACTTGCACTCAAAAATTAAATTAATAATAATAATAATAATAATAATAATAATAATAATAATAATTTGTCTTTCAAACGTAAATGAAAAAGGTAAGATTGTTGTATCTATACTAATAAATTGAATGTGTTTAAATACAAAATAACTGGGTTTATATATTTATCATCAATAAATCCAATCTCTTACATTAACTAATTGAATATTTCCAGTTCCACAGCTAGCTATATTTTAACTATGTATAACATTTTAACTGAATAAATTTAATTGTTTTTTACAATGTACAATTATGCCAATTTCAAGCAACTTGAACAAATGCATTTTGAAACTAGCATGATTTAAATAAAATCAAATAATTTTTTTTTAAAATAGATGTTCACATTAAGTTTAATATCTATATGTTAAAACTGTATAATCCAAATGGATGGACATTTTAAATGCAATTCAAAAACATAAATCATAAATGCAGGTGTATTTGTTTTAGTCCAATCCAGAGTTCAATTACAGTTTCACACCAAGCAAACTCTGATGACAAATGGATTCTGGTTCCACATCAAATGCTCTAGTGACCTCCTCTCCCAGTATTGTTTTAATATTAACTATCAGCAAAGCAGTTTTGAATTTGTCAAGGTTAAAATGCATTCAACTATATACCACCACACAGGAGATCAGCTCTTTTGATCAAAAGATCTACTATCAGAACCATTTTTCTGCCTGGCTTGTGTAAATAGCCTGTCAAGCTTCTATAAATTGGACTCAGCGGACCCCGTTACCCTCGTGTTTACAGGATAGGGCTGTAAAACCCAGACAGACTAATAGCAACAGCTCGTATCAGACAAATTGATGAGCAGTCGCTCTGATCTGTGGGTTGCAGAGGAAAGGAGGGTCTTATTGGTCTGATAAGAACAATTTATCCCATTTGTGGCACCATTGCAGGTTAGAAACAACACTAATCAGATTTACAGGCACTATGACCATAATCTGGCCACACGTCTATGTCCTCTATAGGCTTGATTTCTAGTCTGATCTGGCCTTGAATTAATAAACAGTATGATATAATAATAACCAGCAAAACAAATAAATAATACCAATTAAGTACTATTTATAAAAAAGGTTTGAAATGAAGTTGAAGCATATCATTTTATTATTCTTTGTCTTTATTCTTTTCCTGCAATTTTGTAATTTCTGAACTTACACACTTCATCTTCAAATGCTTTCAAGTTATTTGTATTATGTTGGTTTAATCGCACAAGTGAGGAATGGACTTCAGTTCTTGCCATTTGTTGGGGCTGTAGGTGTTTAACGGAGGTTATGTTAACCTTAAGCCATTATTCAAATTCCAGACAGACTTCAGTTTCCAAGAAGGAAAAAAAAAAAAAAAAAAAAAAAAAAAACATACATACATACATACATACATTATGTAACTCTGACTACAAAGTGATACAATTATTTTGACAAAATGCCAAAAAGTACACTGCTTACCTAAGTCGACAAGGTCATATAAACTAACACAGGATTTAGTATGAGACATTGTGCTGTTTTGTCAATGTAAATGCACTATTATAGCAAACCAAAGTCTTTGTTCATCGAATCACTAAGCATGTGACTTTTAAAGATACTCATTCAGTCACAGAGACACAAACACACAATCCACAGGAAAAAAAAAAGACAGCTGAGTCATTTCACTCTCACATCTGTCTGTACTGTGTGAAATATAAAAGACAGTGAAAAACGCAGAATCAGGGTGAATAATCTCATGCATCATACACGACCCTAGTGCCTTGGTCTTCACACCTGCATTTATATTTCATGTTTTCATGTAGTAAACAAGGGGGGACAATAAACTGGGGTGAGAAGGACATTCATTTTCACCTGTGGAAGGGGTGTGCATGCAACCATGCTGAAACATTGGGGCGATATGACTTATTTACAAATGTTTGCATGTTGACAGAAAATATTTATGGAGATCTGAGTTCCAAAAAAAAAAAAAAAGGGGATTAACACTACACATTTGGTGCTGCTGATGGGATAAAGACCTGCAGAGGAACGTTAACAAAGACTGGTGAAGGATTCTCATGTGCGAGGCAGCTATGCGTGGGGGAATGAGAAAGGACCCAACAATGGCAGACATCACTGTTGAGTTCATGCTTGATAGATTCATTAAGTGTGATCTTGTAGCCACAGATACTGAATTATGGTAAATGTGTACTAAATATCCAAGATCAATTAAAGGAAATCTGAAAGCGCTCTGTAATGTAGACCAGTGTTTCCCAACCTTTCAGCACAGCATCAGTAAGGCTCATCATCGCTGAACAAGAAATATGTATATTTTAACTCTATTTTAACTAATTAGTATTATACTAATTTCACTTAGCAGTATCTTTAATATAATTAAAATTGTCATCAGTACAATGACTCACTTCTATACTAAGAAAAAACAATCAATAATGTGGGTAAAAAATAACAGACTCACCAAGAGCTTTCATTCAAACTGAAGCAGTTTGAGAAATACAGAAGCTTTTATTTTACAAGTGCATTTAGTTTGATAATGGTTTGACTGGCTGAAAATTTTGACAAGATGGAAACAGGATTGTCAGCCACAGAAACTACTAAATTTAAAATAATAAATAAATAAATAAAGTTATTATTTATATATTATTATTATTATTATTATTATTATTATATCAATTACAAACATATATTATTATATTATTTAGTTGTTTAGTTTTAATAAAACTAACAAAACAAAGCAAATAACAGATGAAAACAAAATATTATTATTATTATTATTATTATTATTATTTATTTTATTTTGTTTTGTTTAAACAAAACTAGACATAACAAAACACAATCCACAGAAGAAAAAAAAAAATCCAAACTCTTACATATTGTACTGTTGTTTCAACAAAACAAATAACACAGAAGAAAACAAATAAACAAACAAATAAAGTGGTATGTCATTAATAAAATAAACAATATATGTGTGTGTATATATATATATATATATATATATATACACACACACGTATACATACACACACATATATATATATATATATAATTTTTTTTTTTTTTTTTTTTTTTTTGCTGATCCTATATACATGCAAAAATCATATATAACACTTTTAACCTAATAAGAAATAAAAAGGGGCTCTTTAAAATCAAAATGTCTGTTGTATAGGTTTAACAAAGATGATTCAAAGTGAGACAAAGTGATTGGCAATCACTGATGTTGACAAATGCTTTTGATTTGACCATACAAAAGCACACATAAGCGAGTAAAAGCATATAAGTGACTGCAATTAAGTCAAATGATGTCAGCTCAGTTTATGTGTGCATTATCATTACTAACCTACTAAGGGGCAAAAAAAAACAAAACAACTGACAACAACGAGAATAATAACAGTAGCAATAAACCCGAATGATTTGATTCTTGTTTAAAGGCAAACGGCAGGCCCATAAGTCGGCGTTCTTCTAAACATCTCCTTTATTCTCCAATGCTCTCTCTCCACATTCCTCCCGCTCTTTCACTCTGATTTCTGATTGAACGGTTCCACATGGTTTACCCCTACAGCCCAGCATGCACTTCTCCACCCGCCTCCTTCCGCTTGGGCCGCAGGATGAACTGCATGCTCCATCATCCAGCCGAGTTCACCCCTGCATTCATAACGCTAACATATGTAGCGTGCTAACATAGTTATAGCCCTGCTCCTCAGATTCATGTCTGCCCGTTTAACGCAATTACACTCGATTCCACAGCTCCATCCACCTATCAATGTCAATCGCGTTAGCCGCTCTCACCACAGACGGCTCTTAAGGGTGGGGGGTGTGGTCAAGTTGAATCTCAGCGGGGTGGATGAATGGGCATGCAGCTCTGAGAGCTTTTATTACATTAATTTGTCTCTAGTTAATTCCATCTCTTCCCCTTAATATGAAATAGACTAAAAACCCAATTAAATCCCGGTTGGCTGCATCACCTCGGCGGAGAATGGCGTGGCCTTGTGGCATGGACTCGCATTCGCATACATCGACGTGAGCGTCTCGGAACCTGCTTGAGTGGCGGGTGTTCTGATTCACGGCACGATGCCTCTGAAACGTCCTTAATTGAAAGCGAGCATGACTGTTGGCAGACAGCAGTTTCCTGACTTTATTAAAGGAAGCACGCAATGAGGATGCCGAGGGAATGTTGACGTCAAGCCGGAGCAGAAAGCTAATTCACCGGAAGGACGCTGAGATTTTTCGAGAGAGGCTGATGTTTTTGTTTTTTTTTTTTCACACAAGTGCTTATTTAATGAGAGGAATGTGCATGACTAAGAGTGAACCAGACATGTTGACCTGTCATGCGTCATCACACTGGTTCTGTGAGACTACCTGTTTAAATGAAACTCAGGCATATCGACCGACCTGACAAAAGTCAAATTCTGAAAAGGGTAAGTAAAGATATATAAGATAAAAATGCAATAGAAAGAACACTGAATAAACTCCCGTTTTAGAATGGTATTCAGACTTAAAGAGATAGTTCAACCAAAAATAAAAATTCTGTCATTAATTATTCACCCTCATGACATTCCAAACCCGTAAGACCTTCGTTCATCTTCAGAATACAAATTAAGATATTTTTGATGAAATCCGAGAGCTTTCTGAGCCTGCATAGACAGCAACAGAACTGAGTCATTCAAGACCCCAAAAGGTAGTAAGGATATTGTTAAAATAGTCCATGTGACATCAGTGGTTTACTTTTTTAATAATTTTTGTGCACAAAAAAAAAGAAAAAAAAAAAGGTGATGTTATTCAACAATTTCTTCTCTTCCATGTCAGTCTTTGACACGCATTCACAAGAGTACCACAGCACATACGTGTGGTGCTGCTGACGCAGGAGCCAGCGTTCATCATCTGCTTATTCTGGTTCACATAATTAAGGCTGGGCAAAAATTTGCAAGTCATCCTCTCTGTTGAAATCTTCAGACATTTTAAGAAGACTGTTTTATGTACAGTGTGTGCTGCTTCTCTTTGTAAATAAGGTACAGTGCATCTGGGTTCTATGTCAGAACACCGGCTCACACAAAAGTATTCACGTAGTTTCATAACATTATGGTTGAATCACTAATGTCACATGGACTATTTTAACAATGTTCTTACTACCTTTCTGGGCCTTGAACATTTCAGTTGTGTTGATGTCTGTGCAGGATTAGAAATCTCTTGGATTTCATCAAAAATATCTTGTGTTCCGAAGATAAATGAAGGTCTTACAGGATTGGAACGACATGAGCATGGAAATAATTATCAGCTTGCTGGAATTTTAATATTTGTGTATTCATGCTTGGAATAAAGTGCATGAGTGATATAGATAACCTTTAGGCTTTTGTGGTTTTCTTGTCCTTTTTTAAGCTTCAAAAAGCCAAGGTCATGCTGAGCAGTCTTTGAATAGAAAAGAGTCAATATTGATCGAAAGTTCTACTTTGTGTTTCACAGGAAAACAACTAAAAACTAAACAAAAAAACAAAAAAAACAATGACATACAGGAGGTCAGAAAATAATGAGTTTAGGTGAACCATCCATTCAAAACAAAACTGACTGAAGAAAATAACTCATCCTTTCACATCTCAACACAAACTCCTACTCCAAAAGTGACTGTGTTTTTAGATGGGGTTATTCAATAGCTATTTCCAACACCACAGCTAATTCCAATATGGTTTTACAGAAAATGAGCATCTTCAATCCTTTACATACAGGGATACAGGTATACATATCACATTCTCAGCATACTGATACTAGCACCAAGAAAACAGCTGAATGACCAGTGAGTCATTCAGAGGAACAAAATAGACAAAGAAAGGCACCATGGTAAGATTGATTTTGCCCTGTTTGGATTCACATTCAGGCCTTTAAACCCTGCTAACCCCAAAACTGATACACAACCAGACACAAAACACACAGACAGGCTCAACCAAAATAAACATTCCAAAAATGAAATGAGTGAGGTGCTTGTTCAGCCTGGAGCAAACAAATATAACAGAAAAAAAAAAACAGGTGGAACAAAAGAGAGAGAATAAGAAGACCTCCACATACTAACACATGCTCACCCACACAAAACATTTTCAATGCACACATAGAGCAAAACTCAGAAATTTAAGTAGACATGAGTGCATGTTTGCTCAAAACACACAGACAGAAAAAAAGAAAAGAAAATGACAGCTGGTAAGAGGGTAGAAAATGACACATCTCCAACACACACACACACACACACAAAATCTACCCTCCCCTGACTCACAAAGCAATGCGAAGACTATTTTCACCCTCATCACCGTTCAGTAATGAACCAGCACCACAGAAAACATGGCCACCGAGTGATTTATCATCGTTCTGAGCCCTATTTCATTCCCCTGATTACTGCAGGCAGCAAACATGAGGAGAAAATTAATGAAAATGTTGGGGAATTATAAACTCCCACCCTGCCTGAATTATCTTGCTTAGCGGTGTTGAATTAAGCCCTTTGACTATATATGGAGTACAATTTTGTTTTCTAACCTGCAAAGCTCTCTTTTGTGGAGGGAGTGACAGGAGTCGCTGGCAGAGCAAGTGTAGTTTAACATCGATAGAGCCAGAGCTTGGGAAAAACGTGAGGGAGAAAAGAATGTAAAAGAAATGCACCTCTCGCCTGTGTCCTTCTCTTCCTTGCATTACCAGAGCAAGGCCAAGGGCCAGCATGCAGGCAAGAGTCCTTGTAAAATAAATTGGGAGATAAAAGGTCCCTCCTTGAGAGTTTGCAACTGTGTGTCCTCTTATTTTTCTCATTACTGGTTTCAGATGCCTTTGTGAAGGTGCAGAGGATCTACAAAAGTCAAAAGTTCCTTTTGTCCCCACAGTTATGGCACTTTGGAGTAAGAAAGTATCTACTGTATGTTAAATATCTGCCTGACACCGATAGCTGATCATTTAATTTAATTAAAAGCATTTACATTAAAATAAATAATTAAAGTAAAATAAATAAATAAATAAACTAAATATATAAATGAAAACTGAAAATAAGAATAATGAAAAATAAGAACTTAATAAATAACTAAAATAAAGAAAGAAAGAAAGAAAGAAAGAAAGAAAGAAAGAAAGAAAGAAAGAAAAGTGTTTTAAATGCTACAAGTGAATTTAGGCATTGTAATGTGCAGTATTATAAGCAGTTTTTCATTTTGAAATTTACCAAAAATTAAGTTTAACAGTAATATTAAATTTTTACTGTTTAAAAAAAAAAAATGCAAGTGAGTTAGACGACTGCAGCAGTGTATGACTAAAAATTCAATATCAATCAATACAGAAAATGATGAACAAACACATACATATGGTATACACACTACTTTTCAAAAAGATTCATTAAATTGATCAAAAGTGACAGTAAAGCATTTTTACAGTTTCAAAAATGACAAATTCTTACGAATGAATGAATGAATGAATGAATGAATGAATGAATAGGTTTATTCTTATAAAATTTCAAAATTTCGTCAAAGAATCCTGAGGAGAAAAACAGAATGATTTCTGAAGGATCATGTGACTTTGAAGATTGTAGTAATGACTGCTGAAAATTTAGCTTCACGGGAATAAATTACATTCAACAATCTACTAAAAAATAAAACTGTTATTTTGAATTGTGTGAACTTATTTTGAATTTTCAACTAAGAGCAGCCTTGGTGAGCATAAAAGACTTCTTTCAAAAATCTCCCCCGACTCCAAACGTTTTAATGTAGTTTATATTTAATACTGTCTGTTAACAAACATTACATCAATATATCAGGCATCTACACTATTGTGCACTAAAACAACACAGATAGCATACTTTGTAAATTAAGCTCTGAGTCTATGCTTGTGTATTTGGAATAGGGCCGTAAATGAAGTAAGCATCTCTCATTGGAGGAGCAAAACATGCCAGGGGTATTAGGGCCTGACAGATGGAAGGGAGGATACAAGTCACTTTGGGAAAAGGCTGATGGATCACTCCATACAGGCCGCTTAATAGGGCGTAAGTGTGGAATCTGGCTGGAAAGAGGCTTTTGATGAGGAAGTGGGTGAGGAACGCTACAAAAACAAACCCGAAATGCCAAAGGTGATCTTTGATTTGTGATGACCTCAGAAAGGTCAAGTCTAGTAAGGATGTTTATAAGCAAAAAAGACATCTAGGACAAGAGCACCATGATGAGCCACATGCCAAGACATTTCTTCTAACCTGACATTGGTAAGAAGGATCTTGCTGGGAGAATTTCAGAAACAGTGATCTGATGTAACAGTCTAATATGAGTCTTGACATTAAGTCAGCTTGACATGTTGGGAGAGAAAGCTTAATTGTGAGAAATGATTGTGACTTGTTTGCTCGACATTAAAGGGATAGTTCACCCAAAAATGAAAATTTGATGTTTATCTGCTTACCCCCAGGACATCTAAGATGTAGGTGACTTTGTTTCTTCAGTAGAACACAAAGAAAGATTTTTAACTCAAACCGTTGCAGTCTGTCAGTCATATAATGGCAGCCAATGGGTTCCAAACATTCCAAAGCTTTGAGAGTCCAAAAAAAAAACATACACAGACAAAACCAAATTAAACCCTGTGGCTCGTGACGATACATTGATGAGGTCTTTAGACACAAAACGATCGGTCTGTGCAAGAAACTGAACAGTATTTATATAATTTTTTACCTCTAATACACGTAATGTCCAACTGTCCTGAGCTCGTTCACAACATCCAGCGCGTGACGTGTCAACGTGCTCTGGCACATAGATATGTGTATATATATATATATATACATATATATATATATATATATATATATATATATATATATACACATGTGCATTCAGTTTCTTGTACAGACCGATCGTTTCATTTCTAAAGACTTCAATGTATCGTCACGAGCCACAGGGTTTAATTTGGTTTTGTCTGTGTATGTTTTTTTTTTTTTTTGACTCTCAAAGCTTTGGAACGTTTGGAACCCATTGACTGACATTATATGACTGACAGATTGCAACGGTTTGAGTTAAAAATCTTCGTTTGTGTTCTACTGAAGAAACAAAGTCACCTACATCTTGGATGTCCTGGGGGTAAGCAGATAAACATCAAATTTTCATTTTTGGGTGAACTATCCCTTTAATTAGGTCTCTCTGTCTGCTACCTGTGACATTGGCAGCTTCACCTACCCGAAGAATGGTTATGAAGAATATGAAAGTTACGATAAACCATATATATAAGCAACCTTGAAGGGAAAGTTCATCCAAAAATTAAAATTGTAATTTATTCAGCCGTATGCTACTTCAAAAGTCTATGCACTTTTTTTTCTTTTTTTTTGGAACACAAAATAATTTCTTTTGAAAAATGTACACTGACTTTCATTGTATGGACAAAAACAGCTGAAACATTCTTCAACACATCTTCTTTTGTGTTCTGCAGAACAAAGTTATATCGGTGACGTTCAAATTATGACAAATTTAGGCCAAGGACAAAACAAGAAGGAAAAACTGTTTTCCCCCTTACTGATTATGACTATGCAGCAATAATAATAATAATGATGATGATGATGATTTACAGAACAACAATAAAATAACAATACTAATATTTATGGCTGTCTTTTTAATTCTAAGTTTTTATTTATTTATTTTTATTTTAGCAGAAAAATGCAGGGAGTCCTTAAAGCCTTTTCTTTTGTTGACAACAGATTTGTTTTGTTTGGATTGTCGCAACTCACGAGTCATGCTGGAAATATGGAAACTCTTATAAAACTGGGGGGGGGGATTCTTGCAAATTGTTTATTTTGGGGCAAACTACAAACGAACGCCATATTATGTGGAGTATTTCATGCATGATGCTACCACAGAAACCAGGAGAAACCTTGTCAGCAAGGATAAACCAAGAGAAAGAAGAGGAGGAGATGATGTCTAATGAGGTAGGAAAGATCGAGATGGGAAAGTTAAACAAGCAGCAGGAGCCATCAAGTATGGAGGCAGTTAAAGTCTTGGAAAACCTAAAGCCCCACTGATCTCTTCAGATGCCGAAAACAAAAGCTCACATGAGTCCAGGTTCCCTGCAGACTATCACGCTGTGTGTTTCTCACCAGTCACCGGTAATGGACGCAGGAGATGCCAAACATACAGCATACTTCCAAATGCTACAAACACCAGTTATAGCCAACAGCTAAGAGACCTCAAACTTCAGCCAGGCTAGAAAAGAACCAAGATGACTCAACATTCTTGTAGCCAGGCTAATAGAACAGTGAAAGTCATGCTAGCTGAAGTAGAGGGAGCAAATCACAGGAGATGTTTGCAGGAGACTTTGCTTGAAAGCTTGAAGGGGAATGTGTGATATGCATGTGTATTTTTGTTTGTGTCTTTGGGGGCAGGTTTTGCACTGATGCAGACAGAGTGAGACGGATGGTGAGAGCAGAAGAAGGGCTTTTTTTTTTTTTCTTGAGCATGCTGTGGGTTATTTTCTCTGAAATTACTGGTCTTGTCCAGTGAGACGGTGTCTAGCACTTGCCAAATCGAGGCATCAAAGTGATTGTGCGGCTGGGAGGACACTGTGCAGAGGCACCAGCAGTCACATGACATTATCGTGTCACAACAGCTTGTTATTAGCTATCCTAGGGAGATGGGCAGTAAGTCACAACATTCTGTAACTTTTGTATTCCATTCTAGAACTGTATTCTAGAATTTTATTTAAATAATAATGTTAATGTTCTGGAACATTCTGAACTATAGAGTCAAGCACTTAAACTGAGCTACAATATCAACTCTTTTTCACAAAAAAATAAATAAATAAATAAAAATAAATAAAAAAAATCAGATCAGTATATAATTTTCATATAATATATTGCAGTAAATTATATTAAATATGTGCATTATTCCATTATTTGTGTGTTTGTTTGTTTGTTTGTGTGTTTGTTTATGGGTGGCAAATCAATGTCTTGAGTATGAGAAAGCTGAGTCATTCACTCAAATGATTTGTTCAAAAATGCTGAGTCATTCAGGAATTAATTCAGTTGGACTAAGTCCTTAAAAAAGTAAGTGTAATTTGCTTGTTGCTATTCCAAATTTAACTTGTCTTTATGAATAAGTCACTTATTTATTCACTTAACTGATTTGTTCAAAAACACTTCAAAACAATTCATTTAAGAAACAACACTACTCTCCTGTTCAATAAAATTTAACAGATTCTAGTCCTGATATCATGTTAGTTTTGAGCCACGTAGTCCATACTGGACTATCAGCTTTAAAGCTATATGCCAGTGTTCTCCTAAAACTAAGAGTTATTAATGACTAAGACTGTATACACTAAATATATTGTATGTATGCATGTGTGTATATATATATATATATATATATATATATATATATATATATATATATATATTAGTGCTGGGCAATGACTGAATTTTTTAATCCCACAATCTCATGATTTTCTGTGATTAATCATGATTAATCACATTATGCACAAAATTCAATAATGAATTCAAAAGTAGTGTATTGTGCACTTTTTTCAATTAAAAGTACTCCTATATGAACAAAAGTGCAATAACATTTGGTTTGCAAAAACTTTAAACACATAAGGTGCTTTTTTATAGCAGTATTCCTTTTACACAGTAGCAGTTAAAATATTTCTTGTAACTCACACTAGGCAATCTTAACCGTTCCCAAGCGCGTTTGACCCCCAAAGCCCAGTTTGTTTCACTAGTGTGATCACTCCGTGCCGTGCTCGGGCGCAGTTCGTTTAGCTGTCCCTGGATCGGTTGGAAGAGGTGGGCCAGAGCGCGGTTCAGCTGGGCGCGGGCACGGTACGCATGTAGTGTGAGCGGAGTGCTAACCGCGCCGCAGCGTGCAACTTCTGATACATGCAGCATGATTGCGTATATATATATATATATATATATTGTGTTACTGCATCCCAAATGATTCAAAATAATAAACCACAAAGTTAACAAAATGATGCACTCCACTATGCTGAGCAAGAGCGCTTCTCTGCTGTCTTCACGTGCTATCGGAAACTTCCTGTTTCCCACTTATGAAGATGTGACTACGAGCTCGTTGCATTCTTTTATGTTAAAAATAACAGTGAACAGTGATTTGTGAATGTTGATACTTAGCCCAAATAACTTTATCGGGAGAGTTAGGCTGCATCCGAAAACTTAGGCAGCTGCCTTGCTGCCTCGCTGCCTCATGAGGCAATGACTTTGCAGGCAGCGTTTTTGCATGAAGGCACCTCATGAAACTGATTTCGGACAGGCTTCTGAGGCAGCATAACGGTTTAATGATCTACAACGAAATAGAACGAGTTTTGGTGATAAGTAAACGGATAGTTAATTACTATAATACTCATTTCTCGCTAGAATTAACATCAAAAGTGCAAAAAGTTAATCAGAAATATACATTTACACACAAACTAACCACCAAACGCAACTTCCAGCCGCCATCTTTATTTTTTTATCTCAACCGTCTTGGAATGGAACGCACAGTATTGTGGGATATCAAAGGCAGCGAAGGATACATCTATGCTGCCTTCAAAAATCGATCAGATGAAGGCATCTCAGGAGACAGGAAGTGAAGCTAACTTTGTATTCGGACGTGCCTTGATGCCTTCCTGCCTTGGAATGCTGCCTCTGAAGGCAGCATTTTTCAGTTTTCGGATGCAGCATTAGTGTGAGCGCTGCTGCAGCCTTAGGCCCACCCCAAATGCTCTCATTGGTTGAGACGCATCATGGCGCCCATCCCAAGCAGTATTCAGTATTGATCAACATCCCACCCCTCCTGTGACCCATGGTTTGTCTGTATGTGTTTTCAGAGCCAGTGAGAGAGAGGAACAGACTTTCAAAATATTATTAATAATAATAATAATAATAATAATAATAAACTGTGTTAACGCGCAATAAAAAATTATTGGCATTAATTAATGCGTTAACGCGCTAATAACGCATAAACTTGCCCAGCCCTAATATATATATATATATATATATATATATATATATATATATATATATGTATATATATATATATATATATATGCAACTGACTTCTAAGTGGCAAATTATCATGATATAACATTAAAGCCTATTTGCGATTTAAAAAAAAAAAACTGAATTGGAAAGGAATGAAAATTGCCTTTGTTAAGCAATTTATCTGGGTATTTGATGCACATAAAGTGCTAGTAACCCAACTTTTTATATTAAGTCACAAAATAGCATCTTCATCCACCCCCAGTACTGCAGTATGGAGTAGGAGGTGACACCAAATCTCATAAGTGCTTCTAATCTATCCATGCCATTGTTTCAGTTTCCTTCTCTATCACTCGCTGATCTGCAGTTCTTCTTAAGTAATCCTTTGGGTTGCACAGGATCCGCGTTCGTGCGGCTGGTAGCAGCACTGTTAGGCTGATGGAGTGTTCAGAGACCCTGCCTCTTGATCAAGTATTTCTGTGTAGCCCCCTGGAGAGCCGAAGAACATAGGCATCCATCTTCTGTAAACGCAGTGTGACCGCTGGAATGCCACGTCCCGCTAAGTGCAAGATTAAGCTCTGCTAACCAACTCCCTAAAGCCTCTTTAGTGCATTGCAGACCAGGCTAGTGAGGTGAACCACCACACCCACAAAGCCCTGGACCCCCTCAACCTCTAACCACAAGCCTGAGCTCCCTTGACCCAGGTCAGTAATGCATTACTCCAACCGATCAATTGATAGATTGGCCTGTCTGGGCTGCCGTAACTAAATCAGCCAATTCTGATGATTCAGCAGTGGTCTGGGAGTCTGGGCGGGTGTCACCAATCAACAATCACCACAGGCCAGGACAAGTATGGACATTCTCCTGTCACTTGAACGTAATTTATTGCAAACCAGCACATTGATCAAACACGTGCCGTTCCACAAGTCATTCAGGCTTGAGCTTGAAGAACGATTAGAGCAAAAGGTGAAAAGATGGTGGCAGGAGTCGAAAAGGTTTTAGAAGAAACTCAACCAATGGTAATTTTTGTGTACAGTGAAGAAATGAGACACTACTTCTCGTTTCCTCTCTGTACCCATAATTCCCAGAAGCTGGAAGTCAATAACATTTACATGTAAACTTGTGTAATTTTGTTCTACCTGAATTAAACACATCACAGATCTGTTGGGATAAAATTGTTTTTTGTTTGTTTGTTTGTTTGTTTGTTTTTTAGAGTTTTAACATATAGTTGAGCTACATGATTAATCGTTAAAAGATTGCGATCTAAATTCAAACACCCCTGCAATCCCATTTTTTAAATGACAACGATTCACCCCTGTGTCTATTAAACCTTTGTAAAAATATACAGATTATATAAAATTATAAAAGAAAATTAAATCTGCGTTCGCACTGCCACTGACACAGGGAGCAGACATTTACCATGTTTGGGTAAGAAACAGCTTCACAAACAGTCTTTTCAGCCACACAGTATTATTTCTGTCTTAAAGTCATCCATATTATCACAGAAATACTGGGATGAAAGTTTATAGTTCGGATATAAACACTGATGTCTATGGTAGCAAATCCCCTTTTAAAAGTAACTGATGCTTCAAATATCGTTTATGTCGATTACAGTGTTTCACCACTAGGTGGTGACAGGTGACTGTTAAAAAATTGTCATTGAATCATTCTTTCAAGAGATTCATTCAAAAATGCTGATTCATCCTGTATTGAAACAAGTGAAGTATTAATGAGTGAGTCATTGAATCATTCATTCAAACCACTCTTTTCATAATTTCAATATTAAAAATTGGTGTATTAAATATATTTTAAATACACATATATTAAAATGTAATAATAATTCAATCAAATTAATTAAACACTTTTAAATAGATTGCAGCAATAATATTTTATTGCACATTATTTTCTTTAGTTCAGGATCGTGGGAGAATCGTGATCTCTTTTTGTGACAAAAAAAAAAAAATAAAATAATAATTGTGATTCTCAATTTATCCAGAATCGTGCAGCTCTAACATACAGCACAGATATATCAAAACAAACCAATAACAAATAAATGACCAAGTTTTTCCATCTCTTTGGTCTTTGGTTCAGATTGCTATACTTCCATGCCTGCAGCTGTAGCTCACTAGCAAAAAACTACCAATAAATCATCTTAAAGTGAACTGAGAAACTACAGCAACTCAGCCTGATGGACTAGAAAGTTGTTACAGCAGAAGAGCCGCAAAACATAAACAATATGATAACGCCACAACAAATGCACTCTACACCAGACATAAACGCGCATTTTTGGAGATCAGATCACATTAGATAGCACTTTACCGCATTAAAAGCCAGATATCTGAAATTAAAACAACACAACTTTGTCAATGTTTGTATAAATAAATAATTAAATAATTATAGTGATTTATATCAGGATCAGCGTATTAATATCCATATTCTATTTGGATGCAAAACATGTTAATGTCAGTATATCTAACAAGTGTACAGTTAAGTTATATTTCTGCTAATAAAAGGATTCATATGAACAAATCCATTCAAAGACACAAATACAAACGTGCTAAAAAAAAAAAAAAAAAAAAAAAAAAAATTAATATCTTGAGAGACTAAAACTCATATAAAATGAGCATTCTCGCCACACAAACACATTTCCTCCCAGAGCAGGAGCTTGTAATTGGAGTGCTGATGTGATATTCATCTCCACTGGCGTAGTGTTTTGACTAAAGGGGCATCGCTAATCAAATGAGAGGTTGTATTTAATATCCCTCTGTTCCCATATGGTGCTTGAACACACCAGCACTAAGAAACATACATTTGATTATAGCCGGCTAGAAGCCATTGATTACTGCATAGCGTCAGAGCCAGACAGCCCCATTGATACCACAAAGATCAATATACAGGTGCATCTCAATGAATTAGAATGTCGTGGAAAAGTTCATTTATTTCAGTAATTTAACTCAAATGTGAAACTCGTGTATTAAATAAATTCAATGCACACAGACTGAAGTAGTTTAAGTCTTTGGTTCTTTTAATTGTGATGATTTTGGCTCACATTTAACAAAAACCCACCAATTCACTATCTCAACAAATTAGAATACTTCATAAGACCAATAAAAAAAAAAAAAAACATTTTTAGTGAATTGCTGGCCTTCTGGAAAGTATGTTCATTTACTGTATATGTACTCAATACTTGATAGGGGCTCCTTTTGCTTTAATTACTGCCTCAATTCGGCGTGGCATGGAGGTGATCAGTTTGTGGCACTGCTGAGGTGGTATGGAAGCCCAGGTTTCTTTGACAGTGGCCTTCAGCTCATCTGCATTGTTGGGTCTGGTGTCTCTCATCTTCCTCTTGACAATACCCCGTAGATTCTCTATGAGGTTCAGGTCTGGTGAGTTTGCTGGCCAGTCAAGCACACCAACACCATGGTCATTTAACCAACTTTTGGTGTTTTTGGCAGTGTGGGCAGAAAACACAATGGACCAACACCAGCAGATGAAATGGCAGCCCAATTCATCACTGACTGTGGAAACTTCACACTGGGCTTCAAGCAGCTTGGATTCTGTGCCTCTCCAGTCTTCCTCCAGACTCTGGGACCTTGATTTCCAAATGAAATGCAAAATTTACTTTTATCTGAAAAGAGGACTTTGGACCACTGAGCAACAGTCCAGTTTTTTTCTCCTTAGCCCAAGTAAGATGCTTCTGACATTGTTTCTGTTTCAGAAGTGGCTTGGTAGCCCTTTTCCTGAAGACGTCTGAGCATGGTGACTCTTGATCACTGACTCCAGCTTCAGTCCACTCCTTGTGAAGTTCTCCCAAGTGTTTGAATCAGCTTTGTTTGGCAGTATTCTCAAGCTTGTGGTCATCCCTGTTGCTCGTGCACCTTTTCCTACCCCATTTCTTCCTTCCAGTCAACTTTTCACTTAATATGCTTTGATACAGCACTCTGTGAACAGCCAACCATTCAGTAATGACCTTCTGTGACTTACCCTCTTTGTGGAGGGTGTCAATGATTGTCTTCTGGACAACTGTCAGATCAGCAGTCTTCCCCATGATTGTATAGACTTTTGTGTAACCATTTTGAAGGTTCAGGAAACCTTTGCAGGTGTTTTGAGTTGATTAGCTGATTAGCATGTCACCATATTCTAATTTGTTGAGATAGTGAATTGGTGGGTTTTGTTAAATGTGAGCCAAAATCATCACAATTAAAAGAACCAAAGACTTAAACTACTTCAGTCTGTGTGCACTGAATTTATTTAATACACAAGTTTCACAATTTGAGTTGAGTTAGTGAAATGAACTTTTCCACGACATTCTAATTCATTGAGATGCACCTGTACAGAACACTTGCCAATGGCTTTATGACACCTGTTTCAAAGTAGACATGTGCCGGTATTCGGTAATGCGATATATCATGATAATGAATATGCACCGTATTGTTATCCTGGGCACTTCAAAATACCGAGTAGATTTATTTATTACAAATTATTCATATTTTTGAATGCATTTTAAGAATACTTTTCTCATCAACTGGTCACAATGCACAACAAGCTGCATCAAAGACGCATGCGCACATGGCGGAACGCGTGAAGACGACGCTCTGAATGAAAGCGCACATTACCTCTCTGACAGCAGATGGTGCTCAATAGCAGAATACAGCCATTACCCCGGAAACCCCTTAAACAAAGCATCTGTGCTACTTTCTAAAACATATTTAAATGATTTAAACAGCCATTCAGATTTTTGTATTCACTATGATGTTTTCATCACAGCGCCAAATTCTTTAATATTTAGACTCAATAGGCTATTTATTTTAAAACTATTTTTACATTTTAATCTGGACTACAACATGCCCTAGATATTGTTTGAAAGTGTTTTGATTCTTTATTGTTCAGTCACACTTTACATTAGGGTTTAATTAGTTAACATTAGTTAATTCATTAGTTAACATAAACTCCCAATTAAAAATTCTTCTAAACATTCATTAATCTTAGCTAATCCCAATATTTAATTACACATTGTTAAAATCAAGTTTCAACTGTTTTTTTTTTTAATGAACCCGAGCTAACGTGAACTAAGAGTTGTATTTTTTTAAACAAAGATTAATAACTTTTAAGATTAATAAGCAAATGTAGCTTTTGCTCATTGATGTTAATGCATTAACTAAGTTTAACTGATGATTGTAAAGTGGTCTTTTAATTCTTTTGCACTTTATTCTGTGTAATTTTTAACTTTATACATTTTTTTTTGTGTGTGTGCTGCTTTATTGTATTTAAATGTTCAGATATTTCTGTTACAAGAAAAAGTTATTAAACCTGTCATACGGTATTATGACACTTTTTTTGCAACTAAATATCAATATCGTGAATAAAAGCCGTGATAAAAGCATTAGCAATTAATCGCAACATGAAAATTTGATACCGGTATATCCCTATTTCAAAGTAACTGACACACACACACACACACACACACACACACACACACACACACACACAAACACACACACACACACACACACACACACACACAAAACAAACACTTATATACACCATCTTGATAATTCTATAGGATTATCTGCTTTGAAGCCTTTCATTTAAGTCAAGGATATCAAACACCAATAGACACATAAAATACATGTTTGTGAAAGACGAAAGATCAGAGTATTGATTTATCAAAGAATATTAAAACCCTTTAACTGGTCAACTTTCTCAAGATGAACAGTCGGTATCTACCCATGACTGGAGGTCAGAACATAAATATGGAGACTGTCGTTTACATATATGCAAACAGTACTGTTCAAATTTTTTTTTTTTTTTTTTTTTTTTTGGGGGGGGGGTGGGAGGGGGGGAATAAATTAATACAGCAAGGACACATGAAATTGATCAAAAGACAGTGAAGTCAATGTTACAAAAAAAATGTATTTCAAATAAATGCTGTTCTTTCAAACTTTCTATTAATCAAAGAATACTGAAATTCTGAAGGATCATGTGACACTAGTAGGGATGGGACGATACACCTACCTTCCGATTCGATACTATCACGATACTTAGGTGCCAATACAACATATGTATTGCGATTTTTTTAAGAATTTCGATTCCACAAGTATTGCAATTCGATATTGATATGTGTTGCGATTTTTGTTTTTTGTTTTTAATTCTAGACCATGGGAAAAAGTTGAATGATACACTTAATATACATACTGTCACAATTAAAAAAAGCACACATCTTAGCAGTTACTATTGCGATTCGATATTACAATTTATTGTGATTTTTGTTTACTCATTAAAGACTAGACAATGGAAAATAGTTGATTATACCCTTAAAAGAGACTGTATATGATGAGTCATATTAACAAAAACAATGCATCACATGTTTCTAAACTTTTATTTCAGAAGCATACACATACACAGTGTATATTTTAAAGTACCTTGAACCATGAAACGTTAAAGTACCAAAACCCTGAACTTGCACATGAATATAATAGTCAAATGTTCAACAAAATGAGCAGAAAAAAACACTTTCTGAAATAAAATAAAGTGCTATGTTACTTTATTACGTTGGGATTCAAAACGTGAAGGTGCAGAAAGAATTCTGGAAGAGGTCTGATCCTCTGCCTCCGTCATGGTTTTGCTTTCTCACGCTGGCTTGAAACGTATATGACGTCATCTAATGCAGCGGCACTGTGCACGCAGACCAATCACTGTATGACATCAAAGCACCACGGGATCTACAGAGAACAGAAGGCTCCGCATGCTTTCGAATCGCTCTCGCGGTACCTTGATGTCATACGCTGATCGTCTGCACGGTGCTGCTCCAAGTCGAACACACCAATACATTTCGCCCTCTGTTGGAATTACAAAGCGGTAACTTCTCCCCACCACCTCTTAGGAAAAATAAAATGAAATAAAAATCGATTCTGAGGTAAACCAACCGATTTTTAAATCGTTTTAAAAAAGAATCGCGATAGTTAGGTGAATCGATTTTTTTCTCCCACCCCTAGACACTAGACTGGAGTAATGGCTTCTAAAAATTTAATTTTTGTCATCACAGGAATAAAATACATTTTAAAACGTATATATATATATATATATATATATATATATATATATATATATATATAAAAAAAATCAGTTTTTGATATTTTAATATGAGTGTTTTACTGTTCTTTTGATCAAATAAATGCAGCCATGGTGAGCATAAGATGCTTCTTCAAAAACGTTTTAAAAAATCTCTGAATTTCAGTGCTGTATGAACATTATTAAGTATTTTAAATAAATTCAGTTGTATGCCAGGACGCAATAATCCTGTCTTTCTTAGCTGATCAGGCCTTTTCATACACTACAGCTGGAGAAGAGTACAACACATCATCATACAAACTGAAATTTCTGACAGTGTAGCTTTCATATCACTTTAGCCATGTTGGAAATTTCATTTTGGAAGTTTCCACGCTTAAAACTTCAGAAATGTACATCACCTGATATAACCTCATACAGCCTAAGTGTGCTATATGTGATGGTGCTAAAGCTTTCCATGCAGAAAGCTCTCCATGTTCCATGTCAGCACTGACAAATAAATAACCACTCTGTGGGAAACATTATGTGTATTCAAATGGTATGTCAACTCCCTGAAAGGTATGTCTTACTGTAACCGTGGCTGTTGAAGGTAAATGTCAGTTCCCTTTCAGTCGGTCATGTTCGACGTACGTCGGAACTGACCGACGAATTGGGGATCACTTTGGGAGACCAATCTACTTTGAGTGTAAGAAAACGAGCCAATGCACATTGGCATGCGATAATTGCAACAGCTGCTCTGTGCTGCAGCACGAGTATTTAATGAGCAGCAGGTGCGTCGCATATTTGCTTTTCGCTTCGGAGCCGAACACATGTGCTGTTCCTGCTTGTGTGTTTTCTCTTTCTTCGGAAGTGGTGGAAGACGAGCTGCTCGTTTGGGAAGGAGCCTTTGCATGTCTGGTGTGGGTGTGACGGTGCTGACAGTGTTGGTCGCGATCTCACGAGAGCAAAAACAGCTGTTCTCACAGCTCGTGGAGAGGGCACCTTCAACGAGATCGCTGTTTATACAGCTGAGAGTTGCGTCTTCAACGAGAGTGTGAGTGCTCACAACAGGCTTGCACTATTGTACTGTTGTGTTGCCGCGGCCATTTCCCTGTGCGTTTCAGCACCAGTAGAGAGCAAATTCCTAAAAGAGCACACACGGTTTGACCCTGCATCTTTTTCAAGATGTCATTCAGACCGTGTGCTACTGGATGCGGTCGCTACCTGGCCCCAGGTGATGGTCATGATTACTGCTTCACGTGTTTGGGCCTCGCACACGCTGAGGTGGCACTCATGGGTGGTACATGTTCTCATTGCGGGAACATGACTATCTCAGTGTTAAGGTCGAGACTCCAGTATCTTGAAGAGACTGGAGCCCCTTCGTATATTCCCCGATCTAGTCCTTCTTCTGGGCCAGCTCAGAGGAAGCCTACTTCGGTTAATAACCTAGGTGACCTGAGGGTTACAGTGAGGAATACCCTGCTGAGTCAACCTCCTCGGCTCCTCACTCCTCCATGACACTGCAACCAGTGGAGCTTCCAGGAGGGCGTGCTGATCTGCCTCGTGCAGTACCAGTCGTCACTTTTGGGGCTCCCCCAGAGGACCAGATGTTGATCGCTGCATTGGAGGGTGAGCGTATGTCCTCCGGGGATGAAGATTCAGCTGCGCTACCCCCTTCGGGTGTGGCAGCGTTGCCCGAGTCCAACCCAGAGATGGCTACTATGCTTTCCCGGGCCACCGCGAGCATCGGGCTCGAGTGGAACCCTCCACCGTGTCCTGAGCCCTCGCAACTGGATGATTGGTTTCTTGGGGTGGCCCGTGCTGGTTCTCAGCGCTCCGCCCCAGGACGTTTCGCTGGCTCATCCACACCATCAGACTCGGCTATGTGATTCAGTTCGCCCGGCGTCCCACCAAGTTCAAGGGCATCCACTTCACCTCTGTGCTCTCTGGAGCAGCGATGCCCCTGTCTTACGGAAAGAGATTGAAGTCCTACTGGCGAAGAATGCGATCGAGCCGGTCCCTCCAGCCGATATGAAGGCAGGGTTTTACAGTCCCTACTTAATTGTGCCCAAGAAAGGTGGTGGGTTATGGCCAGTCTTGGAGCTGCGAACCTTGAACCGGGCTCTGCACAAGCTCCCGTTCAAGATGTTAACACAAAAACGCATTTTCGAGTGCATCCGTCCCCGAGATTGGTTTGCAGCGATCGAGCTGAAGGACGCGCACTTTCATGTCTCGATTCTCCCCCGACACAGACCGTTCTTACGGTTTGCGTTTGAGGGTCGGGCATATCAGTACAAGGTTCTACCCTTCGGGTTGTCCCTGTCACTGCGCGTCTTTACGAAGGTCGCGGAGGCAGCCATTGTTCCACTCAGAGAATGCGGCATTCACATTCTCAACTATCTTGACGACTGGCGCAGTCTCAGGACCAGTTGTGCGAACACAGGGAGTTGGTGCTCCGTCACCTCAGCCTGTTGGGACTTCGGGTCAACTGGGAAAAGAGCAAACTCTCCCCTGTGCAGAGGATCTCTTTTCTCGATATGGAGTTGGACTCGGTCAACCGGACAGCGCAACTCACAGAGGAACGCATCCAGTCAGTGTTGAACTGCCTGAATTCGTTCAGAGGCAGGACAGCGGCCCCACTGAAACTTTTTCAGAGGCTCCTGGGGCATATGGCATCCGCAGCCGCAGTAACGCCGCTCGGGTTGCTTCATATGAGGCCACTTCAGCACTGGCTTCACGGCCGAGTCCCGAGATGGGCATGGCAGAGCGGCACACACCGGGTGTCCATCACCCCGTACTATCGCCAAACCTTCAGCCCGTGGTCAGACCATTCGTTTCTACGGGCAGGAGTCCCCCTAGAACAAGTGTCCAGGCATGCTGTGGTTTTGACGGATGTCTCTGCCACGGGCTGGGGGGCCACGTACAACGGGCATACAGTGTTGGGTCTGTGGACGGAACCTCAACTGCATTGGCACATCAACTGCCTCGAGTTGCTAGTGGTACGTCTTGGGCTGGGCCGCCTCAAAGGGCTGCTACATGGCAATCACGTGCTGATCTGTATGGACAATACTGTGACCATTGCGTACATCAACCGCCAGGGTGGTCTACGCTCCCGCCGCATGTGGCAACTCGCCCGCCATCTCCTCCTCTGGAGTCAGAAACATCTGAGGTCGCTTCGGGCCATTCACATCCCTGGCGTGCTCAATCGTGCAGCCAACGAGCTCTCACGACAGCCTGCACTTCCCGGAGAGTGGCGACTCCATCCCCAGGTGGTCCAGCTGGTTTGGGATCTCTTCGGAGTCGCACAGGTAGACCTGTTTGCCTCTCCGGACTCGACACACTGCCAACTGTCTTATTCCCTGGCGGAGGGTACTCACGCCATCCGTGGCGTGCTCAATAGTGCAGCCGACGAGCTCTCACGACAGCCTGCGCTTCCCGGAGAGTGGCGACTCCATCCCCAGGTGATCCAGCTGGTTTGGGAGTTCTTCGGAGCCGCACAGGTAGACCTGTTTGACTCTCCGGACTCGACCCACTGCCAACTGTCTTATTCCCTGGCGAAGGGTACTCTCGGCACGGATGCACTGGCGCACAGCTGGCCCCAGGGCCTTCGCAAATATGCGTTTCCCCCAGTGAGCCTTCTCGCACAGACCCTGTGCAAAGTCAGGGAGGACGAGGAGCAGGTCCTGTTAGTTGCGCCATACTGGCCCAACTGGACTTGGTTCTCGGGAACTTATGCTCCTCGCGACAGCCCCTACTTGGCCCATTCCTCTGAGGAAGGACCTGCTTTCTCAAAGACAGGGCACCCTTTGGCACCCGTGTCCAGACCTCCGGAAACTTCATGTCTGGTCCCTCGACAGGACGCGGAGGTTCTAGGTGACCTACCCCAATTAGTGGTAGACACCATCACTTCCGCTAGAGCCCCCTCTACAAGGCGCCTCTATGCTCTGAAGTGGAACCTGTTCGTTGATTGGTGTTCTTCCCACCGGGAAGACCCCCGAAGATGTCCGGTCAGAGTCGTGCTTTCCTTCCTGCAAGAGGGGTTGGAGCGTAGGCTGTCTCCCTCCACCCTGTAGGTGTATGTTGCCGCAATTGCCACACATCACGACGCAGTTGATGGTAAGTCTCTTGGTAAGCACGACCTGGTCGTCAGGTTCCTTAGAGGGGCAAGGAGGTTGAACCCTCCTCGTCCTACCTCGGTACCCTCTTGGGACCTGTCTCTGGTGCTCACAGCACTGCAGAGACCTCCCTTTGAACCCTCGCAGTCAGCTGAGTTGAAAATTCTGTCATTAAAGACAGTTCTCCTGACTGCATTGGCTTCCATCAAGAGGGTAGGGGACCTGCAGGCATTTTCGGTCATAGGCGGGGTGTAGATTAATGTAACGTGTCGCGACGCTCGCGCGTATGCCCTAAACACGACAACAATGCAATGATGGTGTATCTAGGTTTTTTTATTAAACTGGATAAATTACATGTTTTTATATTTTATGTGGTGTCATGATTTGATAAAAACAAAGGTTTATTATTGTATGTTCTTTTGGCATTTCATTTATTGTATACCCTTTAAATTCGCTTATTGAAAGAACAACAACAGCAGCAGCAGTATGGTCTAACATTTATTTGAAACACATTTATTTGGTACTTGCTACCTTATATCTTTACTCTTTACTTTCATTCTTTTCATGGCTTTGGAAAACTTGCATCTGATGTTGCTCTATTTTGCTTTTTGCATAACTCATAGACACAAAGCTTGAGTCATAGACACAAAGCTTTGTTGCAATTTCTTTCTTGGAATTAAATGCTTTCTCTGAATCTTTATAGTCTCTTTGCAAGCGATTGTACAGGTGCGGATATATCTGTGGCAGCTCAGCTATTTGACACAGTGTATTTATGTTGCTAGTGACTTGGAGATGTTGTTCTCCTGCCTGACCTTTGTCAAATGAGAAACGAACCGGAAAAAAAAAAAAAAAAAAATCGCACGTCAAAGAAGGTGGAGTTCCAGAACACACCCACTAATTGCGTAATCACCACAGACCAATGGGAGCTCAAAGGTGTTTAGGAGCCAAAACAAACTCCCCCAGAAAGTTTGCTCTGATGAGCTGTTTCGAACTGCCGCAACGAACTCAAAACGAGCTTTGTTTCGGACGGATTTTGTTCGAAATTACCTCGTATCAGTTCGTTCTTCGATTTCGTTTGAAGTATATTGGGGCCTTAAGCAGTTGAAAAAAAAAACTAAATAGCAAGTAAAACTGTGAGTCACAAAACAATAAATCCAACAATTTGAACAAACTAAACAATAATCTTCCAGAAAAACTAAAAATGGTCACTTAGTCCTTGAGCGGTTGCACTTTATTTTGATGGTCCATTTTAGACATTCTACTAACTATAAATAACTTTGCAACTACATGTCAACTAATTCTCATTAATTTGCAACTACATGTCTACTAACTCTCAGAGTGGACTGTTAGGTTAAGTTTAGGGTTAGTAGAATAAGTTGACATATAATGTACTTTCAAAGTTTCTCATAGTCAGTATGTTGTATGTTGTGGACCCATCAAAATAAGGTGTTAGAAGATATTAAGCAGACAGTCTACTAATACTCTAATGACTGCTAGTTGACATGTAGTTGCAAAGTTACTTACTGTTAGTAGAATGTCTAAAGTGGACTATCAAAAAGTGTTACTCATCGAGCTAACTTGCATGCTGGAAAATGTTGTTCATGACTTACATTGTTCATGTACTCGCTCAGCAGGTCTTGCAGGGCCTGGCGCACGGCGTTGCACTCGGCTACGATGCGTTCGCGGCGATCGTCGCGTGTGCAGGAGGAGTCAGCCATGAGGGCAGCGCCACTGATGATGCTCTCGAGACGTTCCTCCAGTGACGGCCTGAAGCGAGCCTCACTGAATGTAAGCGGGTCCAGAATGATCTTATTCTGAAATTGTGAAAAAACAGTAATCATTATATAAAACTGTTTCGTCAGTATATAAAACAGTATTAAAAACAAACATTACATATATTCTCATTTATTATCAAGGCAGCAACAAAACATGCACTGCTCACGCTCCACTGACACTTGTCTTGATAAACAGTTGTAAAACTAAATACTTCAGGAACATTGAAGTTTTAAAATTTATATGTCTAGTATGAAACAGCTTCACAAACAGTCTTTTCATTCACACATAAATGTTACTTCAGTCTACAAACATTTAAATAAGTATTAGCAAACAAAATAGAGAAATTCCCCTTGAGGAACTATTTTGACACTTGTTTGGACTGTATTGATCATCTCATTACACCAGCAACAAGTGACTGAAAAAAATTTCAATCATCAATCATTCATTCAAGACATGTATTCAACATTCTGATTCATCCAATAACAAACAAGTCTTTATTTATAATACACTGACTCAGAAACTCTAATAAATTATGTTATTTTGTTTAGTAGTCTACAGTATATCTATATATCTACTATATATCAGGGGTGTTTCCTCCGAGGAGGCAAGGGATGCAGTGCATGCTCAAAATGTGGATGAGAAAAAATAAATTAAATTAAATAAATAAATAAATAAATAAATAAAATGGTAGTACAAAAATAAAGCAATGCAAATATTAAAGAGGACCTATTATGAAAAAATCACTTTTATAAGGTGTTTGAACAGTTGTGTGGCCGCAGTGTGTGAAAACAACCAGCCTATAATGTTAAAAATCCACCAACTCATTTATTATTATTTTTTTTTATAAAACCAATCAATCATGAACAGTCTCTCCAAAAGAGCTGTTTCAGATTCTCCCTCTGTTCACGTCACCGAGGGGAAAAAGTCCCGCCCATTTGTGATGCTCTCTGCCCTATTAGCATAAACACAGCCCTGAGTGAGAAGCTGCGGTCCGCCATTACTGGAGATATATACAATGTCAGCGCCAAAGAGACATTACAAGTGTTGTGTTTTGGGATGCACTAATGAACAGAGGAGTCGCCATAATCTCCCCCATCTGAACCGAGGACACTGTGGTCAAATTTAATTTTTGAAGGAAAATCCCGGAAAAAAATCGGTAACGTCCCCTATATGTTTAGGAATCAATACCAAAGCTTCGTGCGCGAACGTCAGCTCCAGACAAAGTAAGTATAGCGAGTTTGTTTTCCAAATTGCCTTTCTGAAAGAGCTTCTTGGCACTCTGTAAGGCTAATTGCTAAAGCTATCATTGTCTCTGCCTGTTTTCACTGCTGCTGCCTTCACGTGCTGCCAGAATGATCATGAATGGGAATGTGGTAGTTATAAGTTGTATATGAAAGCAATGTGAATCGATCGCTTGAAGTTGTCGAGCTCATAATCAGAAGTGGGACTTATAAAGTTTGTGATAGCATGAGACCAGCTATGTTGTTATTTTGATCCCTCCGTGCTCCCCGACTGTGTAATTCATAAACGCGAATTTATTATGCACAGTATAATCAGATGACTGACCGAGTACGTTTTCTGTAAAGATAACAGGCTTGTACTAATAGTGGAATGTTTATTTGCAAAGGCTAGCACTGCTAATGCCAGAGTTTGAGCTCTTGAAGCTCCACCCTCTTCTCCGGAAGCAACGGCTCATTTGCATTTAAAGCAACATATTCAAATTCAGTGCGTTTTGGCTCATACTCTAAAAGTGGCAATTTTAACAAGCTATAAAAAATTATCTGTGGGGTATATTGAGATAAAACTTCACATATACGCTCTGGGGACACTAGAGACTTATTTTACATGTTGTAAAAAGGGGCATAATAGGTCCCCTTTAAAAAATATATATCATTAAAAAGTGAATAAATTACTTGTTTTTCTTTAGAAACACTGTCCAACAGTGACAACAGCAAGTAAAGTTACAGCAGGAGTTACTCTCTCTCTCGCCTCCCCTGAGCCCATGGAGTTTTAAAAGACCCCCTAAAGTGTGTAGTGAGTTTGCTGGGGGGTAATTGAGGATGAATGGGGAAAAGTCACGTGAGAGGAGGCAATGCCTTCATTGTGATATGATTGGATATTAGGGATGCTTCGATCAGGATTTTTGCAGCCGATACAGAGTATCGATTTCTTGTCATGGTGATCGGCCGATACCGATGCCGATTCTGATGCTTCAAGCTTAATATAATATATGTAATAATGTTATAAATAATCACAAAAACTATTCCTTATACAGTGAACATTTTAGTATGCCTTTAAAATGGGGTTTATGCATAACATTATGTATATCAGGATACTTAATATAAGACAAAAATAAATACAAACAAAATGGAGCAGTCTGATGGAACTCACAAGGTTTATTTAAACATTATCGAATAGTAAACTGTAGAGAACAAAATAAACATTTAATCTTCTAAAATTGAGAAGTTTGATGTAACAAACATTTTCCAATACAAGTCTGAGCAGGACAAAAAAGAAAAAAAAAAAAAAAAAAAAACATTTAAACTCCTAAAAGAACTAATTGGAGTATTTTGATGCAACTCATTAGGATTAATTTAACATTGTTAGAGAGAGGACAAAATAAATAGAAACATTTAAACTCCAACATGGAGAAGTTTGATGTAACTCATAAGGTTTAATACTGTACAATATAAGACTGAAGAGGAAAAAAGAAATAGAAACTACTGAAAGAACAAAACAGAGTAGTTTAATCGCAGTTATATCCAAGGGCGCAACGGATAATCCGTGGGTCGGGTAATTAAAAAATGCATTCTGATTATTTGCGGGTGGGATGTGGGTAGATAAAATAAATCATAAGTGATGCAAATATTAACTACATTTTTTAAAATACATAAGGCAGACAATTTCATTTGTGTGTGTGTGTTTTTGTGACACATAATGACATGAGTATGACATAGGTATTACAAGGAGAAGGTGACATATGAGGACATTGCCCCATGTCCCCATTTTTCAAAATGTGTATAAATCATACAGAATGGAGTGTATTGAAAATCATAAAATGTGATTATCGGCCGATACTGATCGACCGATCGATCGGAGCATCCCTATTATGACTGGTTATAATCGGCTGTGATTGGTTCATGTGATAAATCCCACCTCATGTTTGTGTGCATTCCACGTTCGTGAATCAGTCTGAATAAACAATATAATGTCATTAAAGGGAAGACTAATTTAAAAAAAAAAAAAAAAAAAAAAAAAAAAACTAAACTAAGTAAACACTTAGATATGACCACTTTGTTATATCAAAATAAGACTTTAAATGACCTGAAAACATAACATGGGAGTTTTTAGTGAATAATCAGCCTGGTGAAATTTAAAGAAAATCTCAGACTTTGTGACCAATATTTACCGAGCTTTGATGATCTGAAAATGTAATGAATAAATAAATAAATAAAGTTAAAATTGACTTAACTATTAAAAAGAATATCTGAACATAATTTTATAAATGAAATATATTGTTTAAATTGTTACTGCCTTGAATTATTATTTTGGAATAAATGTTAAATGCTTAAAAACACTAACTTGATAAGATTCTTGGCTTTAATAATCAAAGTATTGATTACATTGTTAATATAAAGATTTTTTTTTCCCTCCCTGATAGTGTAAGTAATGTTTATTTAAACAAGAATTAACATTTTATAAAAAAAAAAAAGAGGACTTTGCCTCCTCATTACACACACATACATATATATATATATATATATATATACACACACAGTATATGTGTAACACCAACTGAGGACGAGGAAAACTGGGGTAACGTTCATACAAAGTCTTTATTTAAAGGATGTAAGTGAAGCAACAGTGCAAGTAGGTGAGTGTCTAGTTCATAGAATTCTTAGGTGACTAAAGCCAGGCTCACACTGCAATTTTTTATATATATATATATATATATATATATATATATATATATATTTTTTTTTTAGAGTTCTTTAGGATTGTACTTGTCAGACTGTACGAACATGATGATCATGTCACACTGTGGGATCTCAGTTGTCATTAATGTCAGACTGTACGACAGTCGAGACGAGTTAAAAACGGGTGCGCGCAAGAAAACTTTTCCGGAGTTTTACGTCCAGTGACTGCAAACTGCATTGCACGCGGGACCGAAATGTTGGCTATCATGAAAAGTATGTGAACGGCGGCAATACCGGCGTCTTTAAGAAGAATAGTGTATGCAGCTCTACACACCCACATGAAAACAATGGCGCAACCAGTGTTTATATAGAAAAGGCAACATATCAGATGAATTCCATGAGCGGAAGACGGGAGCGCTGGAGTTTATGGCTGATAGAATAATTCTCTAGCATTAATTCTGCTCAGAGCTTGTCTTGAAAAACGGAGACAGTTTGACATTCATCGTAGGGGTAGTCACACTGCAGGACTGTGCGCCAAATCTTCTGACACTGCCAGAATTTCGTCGGAGGTGAAATTTGATCGCAACAGCCATTAATCGGCTGTCGGTGAACATGTCAAACCAGCAATCAAAACTACAGATTTTAGCCTAGGATTATAGGAATCTTTTAGGATTTTCAAAGTTTGTCCCAGACGACCAAATCGTGGCCAAAATTGCACAGTGTGAGCCGGGCTTTAGCTGAGATAATAACTGCCCTATGGACTTTGCAGGTGCAGGGTAGCAGAGTGGATGATAGGGAGTCAAGGCTGTAGCAGAAGACAGGTAAGTATCCAACGAGGTAGTCAGGTAAGTCTTTACAATAAAACAACGATGAGACCAGACAGTCCTTGTATGTGCTGTGCTAGTTTAAATAGATGTGTAGATGAGGGTAATGTCAGACAGGTGTGTTGATTATGAAGGGTGTGCAGGTGATGACCAGAGAGGATTATGGGAAATGTAGTGTGTAACGGTGACAGGCTTAGTGACTGGAGATGGGGATCGTGACAATATATATATATATATATATATATATATATATATATATATATATATATATATATATATATATATATATATATTAGTGCTGTCAATCGATTAAAAAATTTAATCGCGTTAATCACAGTCATGGCCTGTGATTAATCATGATTAATCACACATTTAAAATACTAGGATTTACCTGTAAATGTGTTGAAATGAAATGCATGCCAAACTAGTTTAAGGAAACAGAACCTTTCACACTTCCGCCAGGTATGAGACATAATCCTTATTATTATTTTATCATTATTCTTCTGTTTTTATTCAGCCATTATCAACCTTTATACTGGCAATACAACGTTTACCAAGCCACATCGCTTCAATCCCAGTATACATTTACCCAACTATTATCAAAAGTATTTCCAAATAAATATTACAACATTTTCTTGCGACCTTACGTGAAGTATTATGACAAAATGCAGAAGAAGAATTGGACCTGTTCTGCAGGTGCATTAGCGCTAACATTAGCATCATGCTTCATAAGACAATTTATGAGATTAATAGTACACTTTTACTCAGAACTCACTTTAAACCACCATCGAGTGTTTGTAATAACTTCCTTTTGCGATCACATGTGGAATTTGGTCGTTTACTGTTGTTAAATATGCTATTTATAGCCTTTTATATCGCTGCACAAATTAGCATAGATGTACACATTCATCTCAAGAAAATCACTTACAAACCATATCCTATCGTAATCGTGTGTTTATTATCTTATATAATCTATAGTGGCTGTTGTCATGTTTATTTCTGCTGTGTAAAATCCTAAACATGTGCTCTGGCTGAAACTCACGTTGTTTGTGATGTTTACAACCGCCTCTTTGTTCTTAAGTTGCCAGGGATACATTCCAAGTATAATACACATTAGTAAAAGGATCTATTTTAATTTTTATTTGTCTTTATACACTTTGGGCGGCCGCGGTACATTATAAAAGTAACGTTAGCCCAAAAACCCGCGGCTCTGTAATTTTTCCCGCGACTGTATTTTCAAAATAGCCCATGGCCACTATCACACAATGATAGATAACCTTCCGCGCTGCGATGACGCGAAGTTGGGGTCAAACATTATCACATGATTAATTTACGTTAAAAAAATATTAACGCGTAAAAATTTTTTGATTAATCGCATGCGTTGACACCCCTAATATATATATGTATATATATATATATATATATATATATATATATATATATATATATATATACACACCATATTGTCCCAAATATAAGACAATGTTTTTTTTCTTGGAAATACATCTGAAAAAACGCAGTCGTCTTATATTCGGGGTCTAGACTTTGATGTCAATAATACATCCACAACAATAGGCCAAATACGCGTAAAACTAGTGTGCCATGAAATACATGATGTAATGTGTGTTGTAAAGATCACGAGTGGAAGCAAAAGAAAAAGAAAAGCTTACAGCGGCATGAGTCGTGACTGTCATGTTAGCCTGATGGGAACAAACTTTCTCTGTAAGTGATTTTAAAACGACAGTACACAGATTTGAAAACTACAGAAAAGATTTCACTTCGACTGTTAATATAATTTTGGTAGGCTACTATGAGATGGATAGACTAAATGTTATATAATTGAAATGGGCTACTTTTTATTTTTATGGTATATCAAAACGTGTAAATTTTTATATGTGATTGTTGGTACATTTTACCAGTATTTGCCATACTTTCAAAACAAAAATTAAAACAGGAAAAATATGCAATATGAAAATAACTTAAGAAAAAAAAAAAAAAATCTCAGTAAAACACAAGACTTGGATTTCAAAAAACCTTTTTCCAAAAGGTACATCTGGAAAAAGGGGGGTCGTCTTATAATCGGGCTCGTCTTATATTCGGGACAATACAGTATATATATATATATATATATATATATATATATATATATATATATATATATGCATGTATATATGCATGTATATATATATATATATATATATATATATATATATATATATATATATGCATGTATATATAGATATACATACAGTATATTGTCAGTTCACTCTCAATTTCTCTCCTGAATCGTATATGCTGGATAAAATATTTAGACCTTGTAATCAGACATGAATTCATTATGTACTGTATAAAACAAACAATCGCAATGTTTAGATTATTACTTTACACTATATGCCTTAGTCTCACAACTGTGAATAAAAAATTACCCAGATGGTAGAGATTTTTGTGTAGACGATAGAAGATAACAAACGCTGTGAGATGTTTACCATAGTTTCTATTAGCAAACCACTGAAGACAGTCGGTTGGAGCCCATACCCAGAGGCTGCTAAGGTGACCTTCAAGACGAGAGCCAGGGCCTCGGTTACAACCACATTGTTATTTAATGGGGCTTTTAAACACAGGATGCAGACTCAAGAACAGCCTCCCTTTTTATTGAAGAAAAGTTGCTCCCAAATACAGGCTTTATGATCTCTAGGGCTGGGATGGGAAAATTACCATATTGATAGTGGCGATATTATGTTTTACAGCTATATATGAATATGGCTTCGGCAGCAGTTTGCATTTTGTGGACTTTGCTTGTGCAGATGAGGTGGAGGTGGCATTTAGAGGAACCAGAGGTGGCTTGTGTCTGTGCCCTTTACTTTCGAGATGAATATTCAGAAAGCCACTTCAGCAACTCAGACCTGGCGGTTAATAAGAAGTTCACAGATCTTTCATCGTTTATATCTCAGCATGCACTTCCTGTTCTTTGGCACGTCCACAGGAAATGATGTGCGTCTTTTGTACTGTATGTGCTAACCTAGCAGCAGTACTGCCAGCTAACAGAGGCGCAATTAGAGAGAGAGAAAGACATAGAGACAGATTTCCCATAATAGCCTGTTGCCATGGAGATCAACTCTTAAGTAAAAGCAGTAGCAGCAGTCTTGGCCATCTCAATGACTCAGTGATAAATATGTGGACAATTATTGGTTTGTTTGAAATCTGTCGGCGTCAAGTTCCCGACTCTATTGCGGTCCGCCCTCTTCTGCCTGATTGAGGGGCTAAAACAAAAAATGGTGTTAAATGTTTAATGGGAAAGCGACAGACAGAACTTTCAGATGCCGACAGGCTGGACCAAAGCCATTGTGATACAATTTGCACAGATTACTTAGATCTTGTGTGACTCATATGACTAGTACATATTCCAATTATGATTCGATTTAGTTAAAGACAACATGAAATAGCTTTCGCAACACATCTGACTTCTGTAATGCAGCGTGTACTCGAGTCAAACAATATTTATCAGGAAGTAATGTAGGCCAAGACCTGGTTTGATTAAACAGGAATTGATTTTGATTGTGAAAATCCAGCTCATATTTGTGGTTAATATTTCTCCACCTGCATGGCCTTCATCCTTCTTTTTCTTTACAATATTGATTCATAAGCTCTGATGAATCATGCAAAATGAGACCAGGTACATTTATTACACAAATAAACGAGATCAATTTTGTTTTCATGCTGTCCTTAAGAGAGGCTTATTGCATTGCTTGCAGAGTGATTGAAGAAACAAAAACTGATCAGTGCTTGTGGGACTTGCATCCATCATCACGCCTGGATCTTGGCCTTATTACAACACTTCTCTATATGATTTTCTCAATAGGAAAAGGATACTGTAGGTCAAGGATAGCAGTGCTTACAAATAGCCAAAATTCAAAACAATACACACAACGGGCCTCATTCATGAAACACGAGCATAAGGAAGTTTTGTGTAAATTGTTCTTAAAGCCGTTCTGATGTAAATTTTCAAATTCATGAAAATTTTCAAAATGTTAGTTGGTATGAAAGAAAATGTACACTGCTGCCCACATGTAAATGGTGCGTACAATGTTCTGTGTTCTTTTTTGTCAAACTGATGACACTGAATTTTGATGCTCTACCAATATAATAGGCTACTTCACAAGTTTGTTTGCCTTGCCTTGTCTTTTTTTTATTATTATTATTTTTTTTTTTGTAAATGTACAACTTTAGGTAAAATGCAGCACTCATCACTGTCACTTTTTACCCATGCCGTCCAATCAATGGAGGAGGGGCGGGACATTGGAAGTCGATATGGCTGGTTACTTAATTTTTATATTTAGTAATATTCTTCAAAATGAGATACTAGTAATACTGTTGTGGATCATAGCAACCAAAGCGTTTCAGCTGGGAAAAAAACAAAACAAAACAAAACAAAACAAAAAAAACAAACACTGTGCCACCAAAGCGTTTCAGAAGAGCGACTGGCATTTTTTTTTTTTTTTTTTTTTTTTTTTTTTTTTAAGCAGGCAAAAACACTTTGGTGGACACACGTTAACTGAATATTTATTGTTAGGCACATTGCCTATTAGTCTTTATTGATTGTATGCATTATACTGGAGCCAAACCTGAGAAGGGAGTCTAGAATATTCCACTACGCTCCTGGACACGTAATTTAAGTAGCTGCAATTCATAGGTGGGGATTATGCAAATTGTGAATGAGTGTGCATGTGCGCCCTATTTACAAATGATTGGAATTCATTAACATATACATGTTTACGAACGGTTTGTGAATCTGTAGGATTATTACCCCGAATATATATATACACACAAATAGTCAACATTCATAACAATACACACAATGTATATATTATATATAGGGATGCACAATATTATAGGAAATTTATCGGAATCTTTTTGTAAAATATTTGCCGATATGCCTTGCTGATTAGAAGGATAGCTCGCATGTGCTCAGGGTGTGATAGTGATAAGATCATGTCAGCAGTGTGGTCATTCTTTGAAGCAAACTTTTGCCTGAATGATGATTCTATTCACTTGTTTGGATCGCTGCATTTAATTTGAGAATGCACATACAGAACGACTTCTCCGGTGTGTGAGAGAGTCAACAGTTTCTAGCGTGTGCAGTAGTAGCAGTGGTAGGCTCACCTGGGTCCTAATGCCCTTTCAGTAAGGTGTTTTATTTACTTAGAGGGCGCTTTTGACCTTCTTATAATAAAATACAATAATATAATAAATTAAGTGAAATAGACAAATATCATTAAGATACTTGTGTTTCTGAATAAATAAAGCAGTATCAATGTCTTAAAATCACAAGTCTGTTTTGATTTAAAGGTCAGATGCTATAGCTTACATTAACAGAAATCACAAACATTACACTTGTAAATTAAATAATTGAATATGATTTATTGAGTAATATATATATATAATTTTTTTTTCAAATGGATTATGAAAATGTAAATATAAGGAGCTCTAAAAGATTTTTAGAATTTTTACAGCTCTTTTGCTTTAGACCATCTATTAATGTTAAATCCACAAATAAAATGTTAAGGTTTCAGGTGCATCTGTCTGAGAAAAAAAAAAAAAAATACAAAAAAAATTAAAGGGATACTCCACCCCAAAATGAAAATTTTGTCATTAATCACTTACCCCCATGTCGTTCCAAACCCATAAATGCTTCGTTCGCCTTCGGAACACAATTTAAGATATTTTGGATGAAAACCGGAAGGCTTGTGACTGTCCCATTGACTGCCAAGTAAATTACACTGTCAAGGCACAGAAAATTATAAAAATCATTGTCAAAATAGTCCATCTGCCATCAGTGGTTCAATCTGAATTTTATGAAGCGACGAGAATGCTTTTTGTACGCAAAGAAAATAAAAATAACGATATTTATTCAACAATTTGTCTCCTCTCTTTCTCTCTGTGTCAGCGTAGCACCATTTTGGAGAGCATCCGATGGACGTAAAGTGCGTACGCTATTCTCTGTCATCAGTAATGCATGGATACATGGTTTCCGTTCAAATCAAAGCATATATAAACGTACAATACGTATCCATGCGTTACTGATGACAGAGAATAGCATACGCACTTTACGTCCATCGGATGCTCTCCAAAATGGTGCTACGCTGACACAGAGAGACAGAGAGGAGACAAATTGTTGAATAAATGTCGTTATTTTTATTTTCTTTGCGTACAAGTATTCTCGTCGCTTCATAAAATTCAGATTTAACCACTGATGGCAGATGGACTATTTTTACGATGTTTTTTATACTTTTCTGTGCCTTGACAGTGTAATTTACTTGGCAGTCAGTGGGACAGTCACAAGCCTCCCGGTTTTCATCCAAAATATCTTAAATTGTGTTCCGAGGACGAACGAAGCATTTACGGGTTTGGAACGACATGGGGTAAGTGATTAATGAGAATTTTTTTTTTATTTTGGGGTGGACTATCCCTTTAAAAGCAGCAGAGATTGATTGTATTACAGTTATTTTCAAGGCGTTCAATGTACTCTCATTTTAATAAAGTTCATTACTTCTAACAAATAAGTTTTGCTCAAAGCTAACCAAAATTTAAAATAAATTGTTTATAATTCCTGCACAGGAGAGACTTGATGTTGTTTGAAAACAAAGGGAAATATATTTTGGTATCGGCATCAGCTATCAGCCAAAATGATTAGAAAAATATCAGCATATCGGATATCGGCAAAATGTAATATTGTGCAGCCCTAATTATATATTTATATTTTATTTATTTATTTATTTGTTTGTTTGTTTGTTTGTTTGTTTGTTTGTTTGTTTGTTTGTTTTTATTGTTGTGAATGTTGGCTATTTGTATGTATTTGTAAGCACACATATAAAGATTTTCTGTATAGGAAAAGAATACTGTAGGTTCAAGGATAGCAGTGCTTAATCAAATAGCCAACATTCACAACAATAAAAAAAAAAGAGAAGATTTTATTTAGGCAAGAATGCCTTAAATTTATCAAAAGTGATATTAAATGCATACATCATATATCAGTATGTATCAGTATGTTAGCATATATACCAGTGTATAGAGTATAGAGTATTATTAATATTACTGTATTTTTGTTCAAATAAATGTAGTGATATATGATACTTCTTTCAAAAACATTAAAAAATATATTACTGACCACAAAGTTTTGAATGGTTGTATGTGTATATATAATACAAAGTTATTTATTTATTTTATTTATTTTTTGGTGATAAGCCTAAGAATACCTAAATTCTCAAATCTATGCAACCACACACACCTAAATAAAGACACATAACAGATACAATATGCACTAAAAAGACAAATGAAGTGAAATGCAAAAAGTCATTCTGAAAGGGTGCCATCAATTTTGTCTGCACAAACATAATTAGTCCAGATTGATTGCTGAGGAGTACACAAACTCATCTGTAAAAAATGGATCATGATAGGCCAGACGCAATCAGTTATGTAGTGTACTTTATGCACGTGTGTATGTTTTACAAGTGGGTGGGAATGCCACTTACTCCTCTCACACAATGTGACAGGTTGTTTGTCAAGGACGGTGTAATGAGGGAGCATACGGGAGAGCAGTGCATTGAACGCAACCTACTTTTACACAGTGACTAAAGTGCTTTGGAGTGAGAAGACGGGAAAGAGGAAAAACATGGGTGAGAGAGAGAGCGAAAAGGACAGAAAGAGTGTGACGAACAAAGTTGGCTAGGCTGGTGACTAGTCTGTGCGGATTATTAATGAATAGTGTCTATCTAGGGTGTCTCTAATTCTGGCTGGAATCCAGCAAACCACTGTCCTACATTCAGTGAGGGTGTTTGTGCAGACACACAGCAAGTTTAAGAGGGCTGGTGCTCCATCTGATTGAGTCATACAAACACCACCTGCTCCATCGCAGTTCCACCAACACTTTCCCCTTTGATAAGCTATTAAAAAGCCTCTGTCATCACTGTAAAGTGACTGCCCACATCAGAAGTCTGTCTCGTGTGTTTGTGTTGTGTGTTGGCGAGCCTTCTGTCTATCACAATGGTTTATATACACCACCCGCATGCATACACTTGCTTGTTTTCGAGTCTGTAGGGTAAAAGAGCTGTTCTGAAACTGAGAAAGCATGAGTAAACACATTTCTGTGACTGATGCAAACAAAGAATATTAAAACTAGTATTAAATATATATATATATATATATATATATATATATATATATATATATATATATATATATTTTATTTTATTTTTTTATTTATTTATTTTTTTACTTGTCAGGGTAATCTCATTAATGACAGTAGCCATAGTTTATTACTGTTTTTTTCATTTCATTTGACATTTTATTATATTTTATATTTTGCTTTAATTTTAATTGTTTTATTTTCATTTTTATTATTTTTTTCTCTCTTAGGTTCAATACAGTTATAAGGTGCTTTATTTAATTGATATTTTCCACCCTTTATCTAATTTTTTTATCGAATTAAACAGCAACTTTTTTTTTTCTCTTGTTATTGTGCCTATAAGACTTTTATGTAAAAGTGTTATGTATATATGAAATTAGAATCAGTGCTGTTGGGTCATGTTATTACATTGTGACAAATTTCACAAAACAAACCACATTGAAATATGTTGCAGAAACCATCCAGGTTGATCTGAAACGATTACAAACATTATTAAAAATAAACAATTTCTGATATTGCAAACGTTCAGAAAGATATGCATCAATATTGCCATTATAGTCTAGTTTCAATCGATGAAAGTTTTCTGGGAGTCACAACATGTTTTTATAAGGCAGTATAAATCTTAATTCAAAAGAACAAGTGAAATGTGAACATTAAGGTTTTTTTTTTTGTTTTTTGTAATTACATGACCTATTAACCAGAAAAATGTGTTAATTTGTAATGTGGTTTATTTGCACAAAATGTAAATTTTGTTTATTTAAACGCAATGTAAATTCCCAGCTTTTCATCTCAAAACTGCCAAAACCGGATATGAGAGGTTCAAGGATGTGTTTGCAAACCTCAAAGCCGTGAGATACATGAATGCATCTACAATCACACACACAAAAAGAGCAGACTATGGTTTGACTGGTTCCACAAGTCAAAACAAACACATGGGGAAGTAAGCATTACCATACTCTGATAGAGCAAGGCACAGTGGGGAAAAAGCATTGATGTCAGCTGTCTAACAGACACAAACACATGTCTGAGAGAAGCAAAGATAGTGAGAAAGCTTCACAATGCCATCCAGGAGCTGCAACCCACTCGTGACAGCAGAGCGCCATCTCTCCATCCATCCTGTGGTGTAGATTTGTACTTTCTATGTTAATTCAGTCAGTGAATGCTGAGACACACACCACAAAACAACAGCCAGGGCATTCTTATTCCAGTCAACATTAAGATAAAATACTGAGCTAATATATTAAATAACAAAACATTTAGGGCTGTCAATCGATTAAAATATTTAATCGCGATTAATCGCATGACTGCCATGAGTTAACTCGCGATTAATCACAATTTAATCACACTTTTTTATCTGTTCTAAATGTACCTTAAATTAATACTTTTTTAAAGTTTTTAATACTCTAATTGACATGGGCATGGACAAATGTGGATGCTTTATGCAATATATGTTTATTATTAGTGAAACCATAGTTAATCTAGAGCATGAAGACTGGACATGTTTCAAAGGTCATAGATGTTTTTCAAAGAATTTGTTCATGTCTATTACACACATGAAAAAAGAACACAGAAATACCAGGTTCCCATTACTTCTCTTTGTTTGCACTGACCAGTTGACTTAGACAAGCCTGTTTACATTTTCACACTACAGGGCAGCTCACTTCTTCTGAACGTGCTAAATGTACATTTATTATTTATTATTACATTTGTTTGCCTCTCTGTGCCCACATACTGTATTTTGATGCAGCTAAATTCTCAATAAAACTGTTTTCATTGATATATTTTTTTTTTCATAGATATATTTTCTGTTGTCAGATAACGGGATAAATATGAAATAGTGACTAAAACGCGACCCATTAAGACTACATAACCAGCTCTACCTTCCAAGATGTTAATCTACACAAAAATCCTGATTTATAATCGAGCCGTCGTCTGATAAAATCAAATAGCCTAAACATAAGATAAAGACAATAGCTTGTTCTGTGATTTTGGCCATACTTGCATGTAAAATTAGAGAAGCAACATAATATCGGTTTTAAAGCAGCACTATAACTTTTGGCGCTCTTTTACGAGTTGCCAATTCGTATGAATTTGTACGAATGACCTACACCTAACCCCGCCCCTAAACCTACCCATCACTGGAGTTTAGACAAATCGTACAAAATCGTACGAGTGAGGTCGTACGAATTCGTAGGAATTAGCCACCTCGTAAAATACGTACGAATTGGTCGTGAGATAGCATTGGAACTGCACGTATCCCACGGAAGAACATTCTAACCGGAGCTACTTCTCTAAGTTTATGTCTATGGTGATTCACACAGGCATGTGTTACTCCGCAGCGGTGACAACCAGACCAGGCTACAATAGTCCAAAAATAAGCACTTATTATAAGTGTACCGTAGAGATTCGGGATAATACGAAAACGCGGTTTAGAAGATGAATTCATGATGTACTCGCTCATTATATGCATTTTGCAAATTCTGAACACAGGAAAAAAGTTACATGCTGAACAGAGCAGACGCAGAGAGGGAGGGAGAGAGGGCGAGAGAGAGAGAGGTGTGTGCACAGCGGGAAAGAGAGAGCTCGCGCTTGTGCGATGTACAGTACTGGCTAGTCTCAGAAACTAAATAAGGTTTGGGCAAAAACTAAAGATTGGTCGCTAGGCTCTTTTTGAAGAAAAAAAAAAAAAAAAAAAGGTTGCTAAAGGGGTCTGAAAAGTCGCTAAGTTGGCAGCACTGACAGCATCTCCATCCATTTCTCCAACCACGGGTTAGGCCACAGCTCAAACAGAAAATGCGCGCTGCGTTAATCGCGCGTTAATAAAATTAGCGCCGTTAAAATGAATTTGAGTTAACACGTTATTAACGCGTTAACTTTGACAGCACTAAAAACATTATAAAACTAAAATTAAAGGTTAAAAACAAAATTATTATAATAGGATTTATTGATTATTATTTTTTAAGATCATTTAAATTATTTAGCTGCCAATAAATATCTAACAATTTAATAAATGTTCCAGAAGTTTTTTGGTTTGTTTTGTTTTTCTTAAACATAAGTTATAGAAGAGAAAAATCAAATGACTCATAAGTAAGACTCATTAAAAAAATAAATACATAAAAAAGTTAGAAAAACATATCAAGTTGTGGTGCTCATGTGAGTGATACAGATTTGAGATTTAAATTAGCAGTGACCTTTATGAGGAATTGTATAAATTGTTTTTTATTATTACTAATTACTTATGCATATATATATATATATATATATATATATATATATATATATTGATTAGATAATCATGCAGTGTTCTAAAATAGCAGCAAAAAAAAAAAAAAATGTAAGAATACACATACAATATCAATAGCTTGTGCATGTAATTTTAATATGGCCTTGTGTAGGTATTTCAAGACGGCCATCTTTAAGCATGACTGTTGAAATGAAATGGTAATACTTAACAATAAAAGTCCATTTGTAACATTAATGAAAGCTGTAGAAGTATTGTTCCTTGTTAGAGTGTGTTCATTTCATTTCAACATTTACTATTACTAATAGGCTTCATTTTTAAATTTTAAAGTTTCTTCTTTTAAAATTAGTAAACTATGAAATAACTTTAATGATCAATATAATAATTCATATTAATTTAAAATTTTTATTCATTTACAAAGTATGGTTCAGTACTGTTACTGCTTTTTTAATAATAGTAAAGCTCTATTTTTCGTTCAGTATCCATTTTTAAAAACTATCGGTTGATTAATTGGTATCGGCCAGTGTAGTCCAACCTAGCTATCGGTAAAACCCACTATCGTAGCAAATGAGAATCGCTAATTAATGCATATATTTTGAGACAAAGGTCTTCTTTATGATTTTTTGATTCTATATGATTTTACATATAAAGAATATGTAAAAGTATGTATCTGGGGTAAAAAGCGCCTCTGCTGTTGGGGCTAAAGGTGCACAGTAATTAACATGATAATTAATAGATCGCTGACTTTTCTGTTTTGTTTCTGTATTTTAAAATATATATTTTTTATATTAACATTTTATATTTATTGAACAAAAATTATTATTATTATTATTATTTTTTTTTTATTATTATTATTTTTTTCAAATTAAGCAGAAAACAGTACAAATTTTGCTAAAGTGACTGTTTTGAACAAGTATTAACTTACACATTATTAAACAAACCATTATTTTAGATGAAGTATTTGTATCAATACCGTGGGCCTTTTATCCCATGATGGTGGGCCTTTTACCCCGTGTGGGGTAAAGGCCCCCCTTGTCACCTCATACATTTATAAGATTTTTAAACAAAATAAACAACTTCAATGATTTATTTTCACACAAAATCTGTTGCTCCATTAATGTTCAATACAACATATATATTTTTTCTGCAATTATACATTTTAGGCGCAGTGAACAGCACACTTTTTCTTAAGGTGGGCCTTTAGCCCCGTTGTACCATATATCCATATAAATATATATATGGATATATGGTAACACCATATATCCATATATATATATATTTATATGGATATATCACTGAACACCATATATATATATATATATATATATATATATATATATATATATATATATATATATATATATATATATATATATATGGTGTTCAGTGATGTATTTAATTCTTTATTTCAATAATTCATTTATTTATCATTTTATTTATATCTAAACCAGACACCACAGCAGGATGTAGCAAGAATTCTGCATTCATAATACATTTTATTAACTTTCATTCCAAATGGCAGGCTGATGGTAATCAACATGGGTCGTTTGAAAGGGGTGGAGAAGAAAAAAAAAAAAAAAAAAAAGGAAACATAAGTCACGCAAAGCAACCTCCAATCACAGAGACAGAGACAAAAGCTGACTTTAAAAATGGGTTTGAAAGGGCACAAAGACTCATGGGAGCCTCTGGAAAACAGCTCGTTTGAATAGGAGAAAGAAAGCGCAGAGGACAGAACCCCTGGGGAATAGCCCCTATTGTTATTCCATTTGGTGCTTATTGCAGGCACAGGGTCTGAGTGACAGTCTGAAAGCACAGTGAAGGGGAGAGAAGAGTGAGTCGCACTTATCCTTCACAGAGCCGATGCTTTCAATTTACTAGACTCCAATTCATGAACAAATCATTCATTCGTCACAAATCTTCTTAGTGAATCGGTTGAACTGGTTCACAAAACCGAACAATATGTTCATGAATTGTTCTTGAGGCAACAACTCACCGACTTATTGAACCAAGAACAGGTTTATAAGGAAACCAAATAAATAAACTGACAAGTGCTCTCAGCATGGAGCATTCATGGAATGTGACTAAAGGTACAGTCCGCCTTAAAATTAAAATCCTGTCATCATTTATTCACCCTCATGTCATTCCAAACCTATATGGCTTATATTCTTCTGTTGATATTTCAAAGAATAACTAAGCAGTTTTGGTTCTCATTGACTTCCATTGTAAGAATGAAAAAATACAATGGGAATCAAAACTGTCTGGTTATAAACTTTATTCATAATATCTTATTTTGTGTTCAGTAGATAAAAGAAATGCATAATTTAGCTAAATAAAATGTACTGGAAATATCATTACAATTTCATTATATAACAGATTTATCAACACACATAAAAAACAGTTTTAGTAACAGTTGTAGTTTTAGTAAACTAAAAAGTTTTAGTAAAAAATATATATAATTCAGCTCATATATATATATATATATATATATATATATATATATATATATATATATATATATATATATATATATATATATATATATATATATATATATATATTATGAACTGAATCATGGCTGCAACAAGCTGCACTGGGATACAATTACAATAAACACTCTTTTTAATAAAACTTAATTGAAAAACAAAAGCAATAAACAGCAACATGTGCCTACGTATGGCTCTTTTGTAACATTTTAGAGCATGTGAACCGCATGATGACAACTAAGGCCCCTGTGGGTCAGGGTTAAGTCTAGGGTCACTGAATATCCAGGCCCTCTGTGGATGCGAATGAGGCCATCCTCTAAAGAAATATTTTATATATATATATATATATATATATATATATATATATATATATATATATATAGACAAGACCAAAGATCTAGTAAAGTCTTGTGTTTGCACTGTTGTTGCATTTCTTTTAAAATATATAAAAAAAAATGCTAGAATGTAGAATTCACTTTGATGCAGAAAAGCTACAATATGCCAAAACTGAAATTTAATCCCAAATTAGAACATAATTGCATCTCTAACTCAATTTAATAGTGATTAACATGGCCAGACATGAAATAATTTATATTGAAGTTGATATGAAAACATTTGGTGCTTCACTAAAAAAAAAAAAAAAAAAAAAAAAAAATATTAGCACATTTGGGGCTTAAGATCTGAAAGCCCACTCTTATTGCTCTGGGAGAAATAAATAAATTTACATTTATTCATTCAGCAGATGCTTTTATCCAAAGCGACAAATGAAAAGTAGTACAACATTAGCGATTAGCCTTGTGTGCTTGGGGAGGCCCAGAATACACATTCGAAGAGCCATATATTATCATGAAATAGTATATCTGCATAAATGTTTCAATGCTTAGAAGCAGTATAATTGTCCTTGCGCTACAATCTCAATCTTGGGAAACCATGTATTACACGTTCAGTAGTTGATTGTTCATTCTTGAGCGTAGGTGACAGAATACAAGATGTGCACTGATTGCAGTGACAACGGTAAGACGCGGAGGTAAAAAGGGTATACCTTGAAATGTGATGCAAAAATAGAAGAAAAAAATGAGTGCATGTTGATCATTTTCTGCAGTGTGTATATGCAACGTGATCTCATGATAATTTGTATGTATTTTACGTAAAAAGTGGTTCCCTATCTGTCGGTCACTTCGAGTTACGTTGATGACGACATTAGGTGATTCACTTGGGAGCCCCAATCAACTCTGACTTTAAGAGAAAAAATGCCAATGAATATTGGCTAGTGGATTTTGCATACCTAAGCCACTCCCCGTGCATACGGGTATAAATAGGCGACAGGTATACATCCACTCTTCAGATTTTTGCTTCGGAGCCGAGTGGAATGAAGAGTGCTGATCTCCACAAAGCCCTTTCATCTCTGAGGAAGATCGTTCGAGTTGGCGGTACAGTGCAAACAGCGGTGTCCCTGTCACCAGTGATTCCCCTGGGCACTTCAACTGAAAGAGCAAATTTCCTAAAAGAGCAAATCACGGACGGCTCGCGTCTTTTTAAAGATGCCGTTCCGTCTGAGTCCTCTTGGTTGTGGCCTTTACCCGTCTTCTGATGACAGACACGATCATTGTCTTCAGTGTTTGGGCATCCAACACGCTGAAGCTGCGTTTGTGGATGACTCATGCGCCTGATGTGGGCGTATGAGCACGACTTCGCTGCGATCTCGCCTCTCTTTTGTAAAAAGAGTGGTCCCCTCTGCCGCCACCCATCCCGGTCTCTCTGGCTCGAGCAACTGGCGCTCTGGGAGATCTGAGGATTACAATAAGAGCTTCTCCGCCGGCTGAGTCCCCACAGACCTCTTACTCCCCACGCAGTGAACGTCCCGTTCGGCTCCCGAGTGATTTCGCTGCTCCGCCTCCTGGGGCTACCAGCATTTCATTCGGTGTGCCACTGGAAGATCAGATGTCGGTCGCGGCATCGGGGGATGGGCTATCATCCTCCGAGGATGAAGAGTCGACGGGGCCGCCCCCCTCGGGTGTTGCGGTTGCCGCCGAATCCGACCCGGAGTTGACGGCTATGCTTGCCCGGGCAGCCGTGAGTATCGTGCGTGAGGTCAACAGACCACCCAGTCCTGAGCCCTCGTGGCTGGATGATTGGTTTCTCGGAGCGGGACACGGCTCACAACTGCGATCTGCTCTGGTGCCTTTCTTCCTGCAGGTGCATGAGAAGTCGTGGAAGACCCCTTTTACATCCATAAGCCGCTCATCTCTCTCCTCCGTCCTCACTACCCTCGATGGCGGGGTGGCCAGCGGGTACGTGGACATTCCCCAGGTGGAGAGAGCGGTTGCGGTGCACCTGTGCCCGCAAAACGCCGCCACTTGGAGGAACCATCCACGTCTCCCGTCCAAAGCCTGTAAGATGACGGCTGCTCTCGCCGCCAAAGCTTACAGTGCTGCGGGCCAGGCCGCCTCTGCCCTGCATGCCATGGCTATCCTGCAGGTCCACCAAGCCAAGGACTGAAACAAATGCACAAGGGTAGTACCGACCCGAGGTTGATGCAGGAGCTGCGCACGGCGACTGACTTTGCCTTCCGGGCGACAAAAGTCACGGCGCGGTCCCTCGGGAAGGTGGTCCATGAGTGCCATCTCTGGCTCAACCTGGCAGAGATGAAGGACAAAGCACGCTTTCTCGACGCTCCCATCTCTCAGGCTGGGCTGTTCGGCGACACTGTCGAGGGCTTTGCCCAGCAGTTCTCGGCAGTGTAGAAGCAGACAGAGGCGATCCAGCACATCTTGCCCCGGCGTGATGCACCACCAGCCACTGCTGCCCCGCGGGCCAGGCCTCAGTCTGCTCGTCACCGTGGGCGCCCTCCTGCGTCCTCCTGCGTCCTCCAGAGCTGCTCCACCCCGCGTTGAATCGACACCTAGGCCGGCGCGTTGAGCCTCTCGCAGGAGCGTGGTTTCCCCCGTGTCCCAGCCGGCCCCTAAGTCGTCTAGGAAGACGACGAAGCAGCCCTGATGCGGGCAACCCAGAGTTGTGGGAATCTGCTCTTTTGCAGGAGACGGCGAGGACAGCGTCACTCCTTCCCCCAGAGGAGGGCTGGGCGGAGAATCTTTTGTTTCGTATTGTTTCTGTTCTGCCACTGGCTCAAGGGCTAGCAGTACCCACATTGTCAAAGAAAGAGCAATTTCCTTTTCCTCCAGGTTCTCAGGTTTGTGGGCTGACAGTGTGCGACGCTCTGCTTCCTCACTCTCGCCCACGACCCTTCTTGCCAGAGGCCAAAAGACTGCGGTTGGGGGACGCAATGCCTCTCCACGCATCTCTAGCCAGTCCCCCCAGGGACTTAGGGAGTTCTGCGAGGATGGGTCAGAACCCGATGCCTTCTGTACCTTCCAGTTTGACTCCCCTTCGCTGCACCACCGCGGTACGTCGATTGTTCCTTTGGTGCCACTTGTTCGGTGTCTGGAAGCGTGGCTTGCGCTGCCCAGCCCGTCTCGCTGGCTCATTCACACAATTTGACTCGGCTATGCGATTCAGTTCACCAGGCAACCTCCCAAGTTCAGCGGAGTTCTCGAGACTTCGGTGGCAGTCCTAGATGCACCTGTCTTGCACGAGGAGATTGCTGTCCTCCTGGCAAAGGATGCAATCGAGCTTGTCCCTCCCACTGAGATGAGGCAGGGGTTTTACAGCCCTTACTTCATCGTACCCAAGAAAGGTGGTGGCCTTCGGCCAATCCTGGATCTGCGAGTCCTGAATCGGGCCCATCACAGGCTTTCGTTCAAGATGTTGACGCTGAAGTGCATTATCAGATGCATCCAACACCAGGATTGGTTTGTAGCGATCGACCTGAAGGATGCTTACTTTCATGTCTTGATTCTTCCTCGACACAGACCGTTCCTATGGTTTGTGTTCGAGGGTCGGGCATGGCAGTACAGGGTCCTCCCCTTCGGGCTTTCCCTGTCCCTCCGTGTCTTTACAAAGGTCGCGGAGGGCGCCCTTGCCCCGTTACGGGAAGGGAACATCAGGATCCTCAACTATCTCAGCGACTGGCTCATTATGGCCCGGTCACGAGAGCAGTTGTACGATCACAGGGACCTGGTGCTCCGGCACCTCAGCCAGTTGGGGCTTCAAGTCAACTGGGAAAAGAGCAAACTCTCCCCTGTGCAGAGGATCTATTTTCTTTGTGTGGAGTTGGACTCGGTGAGTATGATGGCATATGGCATCCGCAGCCGCAGACATGCCGTTCGGGTTGCTTCATATGAGACCACTTCAGCACTGGTTACACTCCCGAGTCCTGAGATGGGCATGGCGCCGCGGTACATATCGTGTGATCATCACGCAGATGCGTCGCTGCTCTTTCAGCCCCTGCTTGGACTTTGCTTTTCTACAGGCCGGGGTGCACTTAGAACAAGTGTCCCGGCATGTTGTTGTCACGACAGATGTCTCCAGTACGGGCCTGGGCACTACATGCAATGGGCAGGCAGCCTCAGGGCTCTGGACAGGGCCCCAACTGCTTTGGAACATCAACTGCCTAGAATTGTTGGCAGTGCATCTGGCCTTGCGGCAGTTCCGGCCACTGCTGCTAGGCAAGCACATGTTGGTCCGCACGGACAACACTGCAGCTGTTTCGTACATCAACCATCAGGGAGGTCTACAAGCACGTCGCATGTCACATCTCGCCCACCATCTTCTTCTCTGGAGTCAGACGCAGCTCAAGTTGCTGCGTGCCGTTCACATTCTGGGGGAGCTCAATCGTGCGGCCGACGCGCTCTCACGATAGCTCACGTTCTTCGGAGAATGGCGACTCCATCCCGAGACGATCCGGCTGATCTGGAGTTGATTCAGGGAAGCCCAGGTGGACCTGTTTGCTTCCCGCGAGTCCTCCCACTGCCAGCTGTATTACTTCCTGACCTCGGCACCCCTCGGCACAGAGGCGCTGGCACATAGCTGGCCTCAGGCTCTACGCAAGTATGCGTTTCCCCCAGTGAGCCTGCTCGCACAAACACTGTGCAAGGTCAGGGAGGATGAGGAACAGGTCCTGTTGGTTGCGCACTATTGGCCCACCCGGACCTGGTTTCCGGAACTCATGCTCCTCGCGACAGCCCCTCCCTGGCGCATCCATCTGAGGAACGACCTCCTTTCTCAGGGACTCGGCACCATGTGGCACCCACGTCCAGATCTGTGGAACCTCCATGTGTGGCTCTTGGACGGGACGGGCACAAGGCCTTCCCTGAAATACACGTCATCTGGAGGGGAGCATATGTTGCTCTAAAACCTTTATATAACTTTCAGCATTCATAGTGCCTTCCAAAGCATGCAAGCTGCCCATTGCGTATGCACTTATGCACCCCCATACCATCAGAGATGCTGGCTTTTTAACTGAACGCTGATAACACGATGGAAGGTCTCCCTCCTCTTTAGCCCAGAAGACACGGCGTCCATGATTTCCAACAAGAATGTCAAATTTGGACTCGTCTGACCATAGAACACTTTTCTACTTTGAAACAGTCCATTTTAAATGAGCCTTGGCTCACAGGACACGACGGCGCTTCTGGACCATGTTCACATATGGCTTCCTTTTTGTATGATAAAGCTTTAGTTGGCATCTGCAGATGGCACGACGGATTGTGTTTACCGACAGTGGTTTCTGGAAGTATCCCTGGGCCCATTTAGTAATGTCAATGACAGAATCATGCCGATGAGTGATGCAGTGTCGTCTGAGAGCCCAAAGACCACAGGCATCCAACAAAGGCCTGCGGCCTTGTCCCCTACGCACAGAGATTCCTCCAGTTTCTCTGAATCTTTTGATGATGTTATGCACTGTAGATGATAAGATTTGCAAAGCCTTTGCAATTTGACATTGAGGAACGTTGTTTTTAAAGTATTCTACAATCTTTTTACACACTATTTCACAGATTGGAGAGCCTCTGCCCATCTTTACTTCTGAGAGACTCTACCTCTCCAAGACATCCCTTTTATAGCTAATCATGTTACAGACCTGATGTCAATTAACTTAATTAGCTGCTAGATGCTTAGTTGCTCCCAGCTGAATCTTTTCAAAATGTCTTGCTTTTCAGCCCTTTGTTGCCTCCGTGGCAACTTTTTTGAAACCTGTAGCAGGCATCAAATTTTAAATGAGTTCATTTAGTGGATAAAAGTGTAAAATTTATCTGTTTAAACATTTGTTATGTTCTCTATGTTCTATTGTGAATAAAATATTGGCTCATGTGATTTGAAAGTCTTTTCGTTTTAATTTTATTCAAATTTAAAAAACGTCCCAACATTTCCAGAATTCGGGTTGTATTATTTTTTTTTTTGTTGTTGTTGTTATTTGATTAATTTATTTTGAAAAGGAGATTCATGAATGTGCAAATCTCTAACTTATCAACTAAACTTTGAAGAAGGCGACCTTGCTTCACACAGGGTGCATAGAAAAACAATTTCAGCAGACAGTTCCGGGAGGTCGAACCATCTGGATAAAAGCACCCAAATTGAGTTCCAATAATCACGGGTTTCGTAAGGACATAACAGCAAACTGGCTATAAAGTCTAACACCTGGGGTGGACATTGCATTTTAGTTGTTACTATCAGAAATAAAAGAAGATTTAAAGTACTGCCAAAGACAGCAGTTCTCAAGAACAGAAGTGCAAGTGGGGTCCTTAAAGGTCATCCATGTGCAGGCTTTTCAAGTGTGTCTTTGGACTGCATTGTTAAAAGACACAATGGAAGCTTTAAGGGCTTCTTCTTGTACATAAAAGACTGATACTGTATGTCTTCATCGCCCATAGCGTTAGCCTGTCTTCTGTTTGGATCAACATTCAGCAGTGAGGTTGTGTCTTGAAAGTATAAAGGATATGTGTAGGTCAGGCCTGACTATAGCATGAAGCCACAACGAGGTGACGGCTGACAGCTGAGCTTAACGTTAGATACTAAGATGAGCTGATCTGGATATTAGTTTAAAGGGTCATGAAACCCTAAAACACATTTTTTGAGACGTTAACATATATGAACAGGTTGCACATCAGTGAAAACAACAATAGCACTCATTATGTCTATTATTAAGGAAAATGTGGTTATTTTTTCATTATTTGGAGCAATTTCGTTCTTCCGGTTCAAAAAGAAAAGTTGAGCCTACATCCCGAAAAGTGACGTATATGCGTTAATCTGGAGTGGTGACTGGCTGCCATGGCTAATGAGTACACGTCTACATCATCAGTTTTCCGAGCTATTCTCAGTATTATTCATGAAAATGAACTCTTACCATCCAATCACTGCGCTGTATGATGCATGAGGTTGTTTTACAGCGGAGAATTCAATTCTCATGATAGAGCTTCGCTCTGTCAGTTCATTTCTATGAACATGACCGCAACAATATTTAATATGTAACAACACATGGAGCGCGCATGAGAGGGCGGTTTCTGCGCGGAACGCCGCGATGGGTTTAATAACAATCATAGTTCATATCCGGACCGGAGCAAGTGTGTTTCAAGTGTTTGTGAGAATATTTCATATTCTCTCATGCTCCAAACATGAACCAGCACCGTGTTCGCACACATATCATGTCTTCTTCAAATGCAATATGCGCGAATAAGGGCGCTGATACAGCGGCACGTCTGATCACGAACGTGATGACGCGACGGATTATTGTGATAAACAGCAAACAATGATATAGACCGAAAATCCAAAGAAGAGTAAACAAAAAGTAACTATGCCTTTATTCTTTCTGTTTTAAATATATTTTAATATTCATCTGTCTGTATAATGAGTGTGTTGTAGGTCTGTGTTTTATTGGTTGTTTTCTCCCCTCTTCCCACCCTCTACACTCCCACTTTTCCACAGTTTTACATGCCCATTTCTGGAGTCTTTTTCAGATCTAAGGTGTGAACGACCAGTGCTGAAACAGGGGGGTTTCATGACCCTTTAAAGGGACCACTCTCGACCTCAAACAACGGGGGTTTCTGTGCCAGACGGTTGAGAATGAGAACATTCCAGGCACCACTGCCCATAAGGGTCAGCCTATAGACGTTAAATCAAAGAGACAGTCCATGATTGATCAGGCTCCGGAGAGCTAGCTGCGCTGCAAGTCAGTAAAAAAGACCAGATGGAGACAACATGATTTCGATACAGTGAACTGAACAAAAAACAGGGGTCAATTGTATTAACCAGTCTGACAAACTAACAGTTAGCCAAGGGGCAATCAGTCTTACTTTTCAGATCCACATAAGACCAATCAATCTTATTGTAATTGATTTTTAAAAAAAAAAAGTTATGACCAGTCTTGATGGTTAAGAAAATGTTTATGCATCTGGCCACTGGCAAACACACTGTAAAAAATGAGTGTAATTATAAATGTAAAATATTGAAAAAACACTATGGAAAAAAACTGTTAATATGTTAACAGTAAGTTCCCATACTGCGTATAGATTTTAGTAGCAGTGTGGGTTGTTGGATGAACTGGTTTACACTGCAATTTTCTTGTTTTTATATTACAGTTATATACTGTAAACATTTATAGGTTTTTCTGTAAATATGTTTACATTTTTTATTGTATTCTTTTACTGAATTATTCTGGCAACCACAGGTGCTATGATTTTTTTTTTTTTTCTTTTACAGTGCACTTAAAGAAATAGCTCATCAAAAAATTGGAAATGTGGTCACTATTTACTGACACTGATTTTGTTATTTGTTTATGCATGTACTTATTTATGTCCTTATTTATTTACTTATTTACTTTATTTATTTATGCACACATATATTTATGTATTTATTTACTTTATATTTAGGTTACCTATTTAACTTATTTATGTGTTTATGTATTTTTGCTATACAAAATAATGTCATATAGATAAGGAACGTTATGAGGGTGAGTAAACAAAGCTTTTTTTGGGGGGGTGAACCTTGCATTTAAAGTCAAAAGGTTCCTCTGACACTCAACCCACCTCCTGGTTTCATTTTCAATTTTGTGTCTGTGCTGCTCTGTGATAGACTGAATGAAGCACAGTCTTCCATCTGACTGCTTCCTAGATCAATTCTGCGCTGTTAGCTGCACCTGTAATCCTCCTGCCTGCAAAAACTATACACTGATCAATCCACTCTCTCTCTATCTCTCTCTTGTAATGGTGACTGAACAAACGACCTAGCTGGCTTCAAACAGTCAAGTCTCTCTCGTCTTCTTCTGGGATGCCTTTGTGCAAAAAGGCCACATCTCAAAAGCAGTATCACTCTACAAGCACAGTCTCTGTAATATTGATTCATTCAGTTATATGAATTAAAGCCCATGAACCACTGAAAATGTTGTGAAGGTAATTTACTTTGTACAGCTTCATATACACTCAAGAGGCTCTTGGTGCTATTTGCTATTGAATATTCTAAACTGCCTGATTGCATAACAGTATATGTAGCTTTCTATCCATTTTGAAGCAAAGCATTTCAAAAATTTATTTTATGTTTAATAAATAAATTTCCCAATTTTAATATATTTTAAAATGCAGTTTATTCCGGTAATGGCCAAGCTGAATTTTCAACATTATTACTAGAGTTTTAAGTGTCACATGATCCTTCAGAATCTATCTAATATGCTGAATTTTTAACAATGTAGCATTTATTTGAAATAACGTAGAAATGTTTTGTAATATTTTTATGTGCTTGCTGAATAAAAACATTAATTTCTTTCCCATAAATAAATAAAAATGACTACAAAATAAAGATCTAATACCATTTGTTAGCTAGTGCCACTTAATATCCTAAAATGCTATTAAACTCACCTATGTATAAGTATAAGAGTCTAAATATTTTTGAGGCCACCTGTACACAGTCAAAAATAGTCAAATTCAGTTAAATATGGCCCTGCTAAGGTAGAACACATGTTGTTTCCCAAACCCACAGAGCAGCAGCTGGTTTCTGGTAATGTTCCTAACCTCCAGCGGACAGAATTGAGATTGTGAATACCCTTCAGCAGCACAGATATCTAAGTCACAAGTGCTCAAACACTAAGTGCCCCATTCATCACTCCAACAGCCCCAGAGTGCAATGAGAGCCGAGCAACGCAAGACTGTAAAACCTGGATTCTACGCCTCTCACATCTCTCCGCGCGACTTTCTGGGTTTTGTTTTGCACAAGACTGATATAAATGGGGGATAAATATATATATATATATATATATATATATATATATATATATATATATATATATATATATATATATACTGAAATACTGTTTACAATCAAACAGTCACAGTTAGGTAGTGTGACAATGCTGTGGGCAGCTGCATTTATTTCATCAGTGTAGAAGTGTCAGAAAGAGGTCACTTGTTCTGACCCTACACTGAGGTCATTATAAAGAAGATTGCACCATTCCAAATTTAATTGGAAATGCAAGTAGAAATAATGCAAAACTTCAAACATCAATTCAAAGCCAGTGTCATGACTGGCTATATACTATATAAGGCACTTAAATATATAAAACTTTAAAAATGTAAAATGTGCTATATGGAAAAAAAAAAGTAATAAAAAAGATTATTGGAGTATACATTTGCAATAAAATAATATTTCAGTGTTTCTCTTTCCAAATTCCCAACACATTTTTATGGCCCTTTTATGTGTTTTTATAATATAATTTAAAGGGACCCTTTTTTTTTCAAAATAATATAAATAATATAATCTAATATAGTAATAAAAAACCTTGTATTATATATCACTGTATTGTATTTATTTAGCTCATTTTCAAGAATTATTGAATTTAAAATGTTAAATTTTGAATTGAGCACAATTCTATTACCAAAACCAAGCTGAAATATTCATTTTAATGGTTTGGATCACTTTCATGAATGAATCAATGAATGAATGAAACTTACATTCAGTTACTAAACTTACATTCTGCACCCTTACACTGGACATGAATATCACATCATAATTTCCTAAAACTACTTTGAGCAGCTCACAGGAAGCGGCTGGGTTCAGACCAGTTGAGAGAGTAGATAAATTGAGTTACTATCTGGTTTGATCGGACAATGAAGTTGAGACTAGGGGCCTGCTTTGATGTAACATCTGGGCGATGCACAAAACAATGAGGAAGTCAGGCCTGCCTGCTGATGTTTATGACAAACACAAAAGGACTAAGCCTTAGGTACAGCCATCTGCTCATGTATGGCCATGTATGTGCGTACATATGAGTGTGTCTCTAACGGGCACGTTTGCTATTGCGATTCTCCTGCCTGGAGCCAGATGGAGAGGAAGCTGGGTTACTCACTGCCGTTCAGTCATAACATATTAAGGCTCTGTGCTAAACAGACAGTGAGTCAACTCTCACGGCACAGTTTTAGACCTCTGCTGTACAAACCATCCGCCTGTGTCGTCATCTCACTTCCCGCAAGGCTATGCATTACCAGGACAGTTATGAGTTTGAAGGCTCCTACAGTGACCTATAAAACTGCATAACAGTGCCTTACAGCAGGGGTCTTCAAGATGGGGGCCCACGACCCCTAGGGACCCCGCAGTGATACTGCATAGCGTCTGCATGTTATTCTTCGAAATTAAAGTAACATTAGGAAAAAATGGAAATATGCTTTATGTAAAAATATCTAATTAAACTTTACGTTTAAATGAATCTCTGACATTAAAACAATTAGTAAAGGCAACACTCAGTAGCTTAACCTAAAAAAAAAAAGATTAAAGAAATTAAATAAATAAAAAAAGAAAGAAAAAAAGATAATAATAATAATAATAATAATAATAATATTTTATTCACACAAACAGCTGCAAATTATACAGCTATAAATTTAACTGTTAAAACTTCTTCCTTGAAAATAATTGGATATGTTGGTTTATGGTGATTATATATGAATGGTTTCTAATTTTTAGTCTTAGTTTCACATTTTTAGTCTTAGTTTCACATTTTTTTCCACATTTTTAGTCTTAGTTTCTAGGCCATTTTCACAGTTCTGACAAAATGTATGTCTCTTCGTTGGCTTGATTTTAATAAATAGAATTTGCAAAATCAATTCTCAGTTGATCAGAACTTTCCAAGCATAAAAAGACAAAATAACAAATGCAATAAGTAGCAACGTGCACTGGTTAGATGGTGACAGCAAGTGACAGCTCCGTCAACTGGCATGAAACTCCAAGGACAGCTGTTCTGTTATATAGCTTACATAAATATGTGTGACCTGGTAAAGTAATCAAAGAAGTCTCTGCAACATATAATTAATAAGAGACACATGTGCTGCAATTTATGGAACCAACAAACTATAAATTGTACGAGGTTAAAATCACAGATTCGGAGCCAAAAACAAGAGAGAAGAGGCCTGGGCACCCACGCAAGAGCAACTTATTTCTTGGCTGTCAATTTTCATTAAGCAGCACAACAGACAGAGAGAGCTGACTGAAGTGTTGCATCAAATTTGCAGGCCGGTAATTCCAGGCCACCTGTGGGCTGTGTAAATATTTCAATGGGGGCTCCCCCAGGCACTGTGAGGTAATGCTGTGGACACTCTTATATTTTTTTATCAGTGTAGAGGATGAATATGTGAAGAAGTGTCAGTAAAGGGTCACTTGCTCTGACCCTACACTGAGATCACTGAGTTGTACACATTCAAAATTTAATTGAAAATGCTTTAAAAGAGTGTACATTTGATGTAACAATAGCTTATATGTTTTTATATATAAATTTATACAATCGTACATGACATAGCATTTTATTTATTCATTTATTTATTTACTTACTTACTTACGTAACTGAATTTTACACCTTACATTCCAAACTGCACACAGCCTTGCTATAAAGGCCAAGCTGAAATAATAATTTCAGGACTATTGATTTTCCAAGAAGATGCTAATGAACTAGCTAACTAAATAAATAAATACCTTGCTTTATAAGAACTATACCAGTACTGTATAACCAAATAAATAAAACAAGTGATGATGGTAAACGGAACAATATTTTCTTGTATAGTGCATGACTAATGATAAAACTCACTACAGGTCAAAATATACTAGCTGACTGCTCTCCCTCTCAGTCTCTCTCCAGTAAAAAACGATCAAACACACTCAAAAGGAAGTTCTTTTTGAAAGTGCGTGTAACTAACATGGATCACTTTTTTAGCTGTACTGTACAATGCTCATTCACCATCACCAAGTTTATCCTTTCATGTTACAAAGAGGGAATATTGTTGAGGGTCCATGCATTGAAGGATGTGCACTTTTCAGGACAATATTTCGAGGTTCTATGTATTGAAGGTTGTGCATTCTTCAGTACAATACAAAAAAAACAAACAAAAAAAAAAATCCTTTTCTTTACCTGAAACCCAGCATTCATCTACAAACACAGAATAACACCATCTAGATGGAATGGGGGAAAGAAAGAAAGTAAATAAAAAACTGCCAAATGGACAAGGACATCTGGCAAAGTTTAGATTCTCATAGATAAACTGTATTCAAATAAGACAACAAACTCGTGTTGATTATGTTAATGAGCAGAGATACTTTGAAATGCCGGTACAAAGGCAGCGGCTGACTGGGGACAAGAATTCAGTAAACATTCGATCAATCCTTTGGAGAATGCAGAAGTCTGTTTGTGTGTGGGTTTGGGGAAAAGCTCAGTACAGCTTTGTGCCTTTGAGCTCTAAACACAGGGCAATATGGCCATCCATACTCACTAATGACTGAAACGATGAAAACCAGGGATGGCACAACTACCAGTGCTTTGGTACAAAGTCAACACTAAAAGTGAGGTGAAAAAAAGAAAAAGGGAATCAGTTATGTGTTGAAAAAAACAACAATTGAACATGAATTTGAAGAAGATTATATAACTGTACGGCTATTTTTCTAATTAGCTTCTCCGCGAACTCTAAAACAGTATTCCTGTGTTATCTAAAAAAAGTATGCAATGAAGACTGTCAATTAAGCAGCTTTATTTCAAGCATCACTTGCACAATATGTATCTTTTTATTATTTTTGTGTTATACTGCTTGTAATGTTCTCTTAGTTCTTTATTACTGACTGTTTACTTTTTTAATTACCTGAAGAACTTAAAGCAATGTTTGCTTATATGCAGTTTAAGTCTGCATGGAGTCTTTACATTTAATGTATTATATTTATATAAACAGTTGAAATAAAAAGTGTTCAACATGTTATGCATTTTGCTTTGGTTTCAAATATACTGACTATCAGAACTAATCTAGTGAAAACTCTAACTGAGGAGTTTATGGGCCAGCGCAAACCCTCTTTTGGCATTAAAAAAGTAATGTCAGGATTTACTTAAAAGACACGCAGTGAAAAATTAGCAATGAAAAAATGTGGACGGCGGACCTTATTGCATATTCATTTGTTTGGGGTGCCCCTTTCAGACACAAAATTTATGGGAGTAGAGAATTTAAATGAATCACACAACATGATTTACTAAGGTCTGCGGTAGTCAATTTACTGGTATTTGAGCCAATTATTTACTGCCCGAAAGAGCATATCTTAACCCATTTTGCACTCGACATGGCTCTGATTATTGCTGCCAGGAGGAGGCACTGCGGAGAGCAGAGAGTACGTGGTAGAAGGGAGAGAATTTTTTTCCATTCGTATTATTTTTATTTTGTTTCAGAATGCCAGAGGGTAATCATCAGCTCTGCTTGTTTGTAACTTTACACTAATTTGCGCTACTCTTGGTAGAGTGCGTTGGACATTACGCAAATGAGATGCTGTGTCTGTGTTCTTTAATATGCACATTGTCAGTAGATCACCAGCAGAACTTTACAATCCCATCTGCGCTTTTTTTGGAATTGCGCTCTCATGCTAATTTGCCTTGTTTAGTAGCCCTTAGTTTCCTTTTGTATTCTTTCTGCCTGCAATTTCAACAAAGTACACCTGTTGTAAACCAATTTAAATCAGACTGACTGAAAAATGATATTCAATATATATTTTGGAACAGATCAACGACCATGCTAGTCATTGCAAACCTATAAGTTCCGTTAAAATCATCCAGATAATTTTCAAATTAGTCTTAAAAATAGTCTGCCCATCAATGTGTTAAAAGCCCTTGTAGTGTGGGAATTCCTCTCTGAGATAGCCTCTTTTAAAATCCTCTCCACGTTTTTAAAATATGGTTTGATTTCCTTATTCTAACCGATTTGCTTACACGACTGCGATTATTTCCCCAAGCTATCAGCTTTGTTGGTACTCTGGAGTCTCCTAGCGTTGCGGCACTTTCATGTCCCACATCGCCCCCTCCTCTGTTTCTTAATACGTCTCCTCATTTCAAACACTGGAATGCAATCACCTAGTCTCCCTCAGTGGACACACAAATCAGCAAAAAGCCTCTTCATCTCACATCTTATCAAAACAGTTCTCGCTTGACAAACGGCAGTATGGAATATATTATGAAAGCGTTACCCTCATAAAATATGCGGCGCTGCAGCTTACACGTGATAATAAAGGAATAAAGCATCTCTCTATAGTGGAAAATATGCTAATTAGCCAAACAAAACATTCATCAAGAACTTTGCTCGTGGAAACGGAGTCTGTGCGGCAGTAAGAGTGCTTCGTTATTGATTGACTATCTCATTGACCTGTTCTTGGCAGAGTTTGGAAATCGATGAGGCGTCGATCTCATATCCATATTTGGCCTGATGAACATATGGCGAAATGTTTTGTTCTTGTGAGGTTGGTGGAGCAGCTTCATTAATCATTGCTTCTTCTAATGGGCCAGCAGAGAGCACTCGCGGCTTCTTAACGACGCTGGAGCCCGTCCCGGCCTCTCTCTGGCACTGGCCTGTTTGGATGTCTTTTGTGAGCCGAGAGTTAAGGGAACGGACCCCACAACCTCCCGGTGTCAAGGGAGCCTGTTTTGAGCACAGGGCTGCTAAAGCATGCTACCCATTGGCCGCGGAGGCAGATGGGCACCACAGGGAATTCCGAGAGGTGTAGCGGCAAATCTGTCAACATACGACAAACATGGTGGGTAATTAATGCGGCAGAAAGGAAAGTCAGGCCCTTCCTCCAACAACATGGCCCATACTGGGTTAAGCTCAGACTGAGGAGCACACGGATGAGCCATAACTGGCCTGACATTGAAGAAAACTGTACTTTAATATGTTCTGATGCAGCTGAAGGATATGGGAAGGTGCTCCCAAATGTTAACAATAATAAGGATGAAATAATTGAAAATAACTCTGTGATAAAATGCATGCTGTGTCTGATCTCACAGATATAGGACAGAAAATGGAAAGATTAGCTACAAAAGACGGAATTGCGAGATACAGTCTGTGGTAGGGATCAAAAAGCCAGAGAATATGAACTGAATGTGAAAGCTTCTCTAACACAGCGTTCTGGCAACTCATTATAGGACTCCATCCATTATTTACCAGAAGCACACGCCAGTGCGCTTTCCAGAGGAACCAAATTATAAGCCTAATTTGGCGATTCCTTGGGAGATTCATAAATTAGTAAAGACAGTTTGCCATTTACCTGGATAATTTAATATACAGTTACAAATCACTTCATTACGTAGGCCTATATATATTCTTAATTTTCTGAATGATTTTGTTCAAAACAGAAGGACAAAATAGTTCCCTGAAAGAAAACAATATATTCTCAGAAAAGCCAGGAACAATCAGCAGCATCTATATTTGTCTCGGCTCTCAAGACGAGTTTTATTGTTGGAGCCACGGTATATAACAAAGAGTACTGAGTTGTGCTGAACAACAGTGCTGCAAGGCTGCTCAACTGTTGGGATTTTTGTTTTGTTGTAAAGGTCTTTATCAGTCTTTTTAATGACTTCACTATCAGTTATTTACAACCAGTTACCTGGTTCCCTCACAAAACAGCCAACATACAACAGTCCTCATACAATGCTAAAAATAATACTAACAATATTAGTATTATTATTCGTAATGAGTATGTGTATGTTTTTATGTGACTATATTGCTCAGTGTCCTGTGTTTAAATACTTCAAAAAGAGGCAATGGTGGATTTAGAGAGGTGACAAAAGCTGTCAGTTTGTTGTTGGAGTAAAAAGTGAAAAGGCTATAGACCCATGGACAGATTATTAACAGGCTGCTAGGCCCGGTTTAGTGGTCTTCTGTTACCTATAAAGCTGGCTTTAAGGAGGTATAAATCTCAGCAGAGCTGAAGGTTATCTCTCTCAGGATCAAGACCGTGTGTCTGTATGCTGGAAAAAATCACTCAGGGGTAAGGGATACGTGTGGGAATGAGAGGAAATGGACACATCCACTGTGCCAGGTTTTTGTGCCCTGGCTACAGTTACTGTAGCATCTTGACCCTACAGTCTGGTGCCCACTTAAAAAGGCCAAAACAAAGGTTTGAGGTTTTGCTCCTGTTAGCCCCTGCTGGTGGATGCCGTAACTACACCATCTGGCAGCAAAAAGTATTTTTCTCCAATTACAGCCACACAAAATATCCTTGTTGAAATAACTTTTCCAAGCAACATTTAAATAATAAATAAATATTATTTATATAAAGCATATAATTAATATTGATATAATATCATTACATTACATTCATTAAATTGCAATAGACAATTTACCAGTTCCAAAATTAATTGTTGATGCATCTTATGTGTGAAATGGACTTAATTTTTCCCACTAGTGCCAATGAGATGAATGGGAATGATGACAGATATCTTTCTGCAGGTATCCCAGTTGAAAAAAAAAACAAAAAAAAAACAAAAACAAAAAAAAAAAAAACAGCATATGCTGGTTAGGTATGTTTTGAAGCATGGCTGCTGGTTTGAGCTGGTTCTTAGCTGGTCATGTGCTGGTCCCGAGCAGCATAGGACCAGCATATGACAAGCTCAAATCAGCAGCCATTTTTTTTTTTTTTTTCAACAAGGATTATAGGCCAGAAGATGTACCTCTTTTTTTAAAACAGTATAAATATGGATGTAAAAGTAGTATAAAAAAAAAAAAAAAAAAAAAAGGGCCAGATGGCTGCAGTTTGGCAAAAAATGGCATCATCAAAGTAAGTTCATATCTGTTGGCTAACCTCTGCATGGCTGTTAAACAAAATCTTTGAAAAACCATCATCTGCCCTGTAGCGGGACGAACGTAGCTCTGTTTTTGAGTGTCGTTCAGAGGTGGGTGTGCTTTTTGTCTGTTAGCTGGAGATAAGGTCAAGTGGGAGCCACAGAGCCAGCTGAAAACCACATGTCCGGTCCCTAATGCCCAGGAATTACGCATCCATGGGGCAAAGTGTGAGAAAAAGACAGATGAAGGGGACCTGGCAGATCTGGGAAATCATGCTCAGTTCCAACGCAATAAATGGGACATTAGGCTGTCATTTTGGCTCAAACAGAGTGTCCATTCTGGCTCGGTTTGTGCACATCTGCAGCGTGGAGAGCATTCGTGCATGAACAGAGGAGCTAATGGAGTCACTGAAGGGTTCGAATGCCCTCTTATGACACCATTCTCTGCAGCAACAGGACTGATGTGATGATCGTTCACCCGGCCAGAAAGCCAAACGAGTCTCAGGGCTCAAGCGCGGGAGGCCCTGCAGGTGTTGACGCGACCCAGCGGGAGTCCCGCTCACCTGTGTGGCCACTGCGACAGCTGCTGCAGGAAAAAAAAACAGTCCGCTGGAGCGCCCCGTCAACACTTCTTATATATGCTTGAGTGTGTGTTTTCCTGTGTTTATTTTTCAGTAGCGACTAACTTGCCTGCTGGGGGTTGGAGTAATTACGAGTCCGGGTTACCCTAGTCATTAGAATTTATTTATTATCCATCAGAAGAGGGAGAATATAATTAGAAATCACAGGGATACAAACATGCAATTACTATTCGAATACATGTCTCCTCGGCAGAGGCCAGAGAAGCCTTATTAATAATTCAGTACAGCTTCCTCTACGAGCCCACCGGTACGACAACTGACAAGCTGTGTCTGCTCAGCTCCTAATGAGGATTAAGAGCAGCAAGGCACTAGGATGTGTCTCTCATGACAAGGAATGACCGGTCGACTGTGCTAGGTCCATAATGCAAATAGGTACAAATACAAGCTACAGAAGCTCAGGATAAAATCCAGCATCTGAATCTGATGATAAAAGACACATATTCCATTGTAATCTGAGTTTTACAAAACAAGTTACAGATTATTTGCTTAGCTGCTTTGTTTATATTTGTGTTGTTATTCTAGCAAGCTCCGCCCACTGTGAAATCTCATTGGTCTGATGAGAACTTCAAGTATTTTCTGATTGGCTGTGACTGTAACGCTCACCCAGCGTTTTTGCCTTCATTATGGACATACACTACAATTTAAAAGTTACCTTTTTTATGCTTGTAAGCTTTAGGCTCCATGGGAACTAAGTGTACAGAAATTAGTGACCAGTAGTAATAATAAAATGAAAAATTAAATATATTTAGAATGACATGACTGTGAGTAAATTATGAATACAAACTTCATACTTTGGACAATCGTCTAAATGATAAACACAGGCAACAACATGCCTACGATCCCTTAGAGACTAAAAGACCAAACTCCATGATATCAGTAATACTGTGTTCAATTACTGCATTCCTGAATGATGATGTGATAAACAGATTCATCATTCACAATAATTGAAAAACCTGTGGGGAGACTGAAATCATTTGAATTTGAATAGACTGCTCAGACTAATTCCATTCTCTAGCCTTTTTTTATAATTATTCTATGGGCCGGTGATAAACCTACTCATCTCCTCCCAGATTCCGACTGCTGTGTCCGAAGCTAAATAGAACAACAATAGGCATGAATAAAACCCCCTCTAATGCTCTATCACTCAACAAACCGACAGCAGATTTGCACAATGACCACACAACTGAACACAGATTTGCAGCTCTCTATACTGCAACTCCCACACCTGTTGCTCATTGACTTGGCAAAGTGGTTGCATAATCTCTCTCTCGAAAATTTCCACTTGTGAGTGATATTTTATCAATTATTTCTTAGCTGCATGAAAACTGAAGTAATGCGAAAACTAGAATTCCCCTTGATCTTTTGAAATAAAAAGTCTTTTAGAACCTACTTAAATAAAGGACCATTTATGGAAATTAAGATGCAAAAGTCATGTTTTAAATTTTTTGATGTAAAAATGAAAACAGAATTACATTAAAACATCATTGTCCATATTTTAGACCTCAACAATGTCTACATTTGTCGGCTAACCCAGTCACCATCACTGGCAAACACCATAAAATCATTACTGGCAAACACCATAAAATGATGATACTAACCAATGATGCAGTGAAAGTTTCTAAAATAAAAATAAGATCAAATAAATATATGACCCACGCAATATTATATATATATATATATATATATATATATATATATATATATATATATATATATATATATATATAAAACTGTAAATCGATTAAAATCATCTTCAAGATTTTTTTTTTTTCTTCATTAGTTTATGTATTAACACATTCAGCTTCTTTTTAGGAAAAAAGGATAATTATCAGGTTTGACAATTTAAACATATATATGCACATGTTAAACACATACATATGGCAAAAATGGTATACTGCACAAAAAATGTCCCTAAAACATGACAGATCTCACAGAAATAGATATCATGAGTAATCACAACTGTCTCTGTGACAGTCCTAGATTCTGGGAAAAGCTTAAAAAAAAACTGTCTGGAGAGCAGCCTGCACTTTTTTATCAGAGAAAAAAAAAAAAAATTCTGGTTGTCAATTATTTTGCGTTTGGTTTGCTGACACGAAGGCTGTAATTTTGGTGTGAAGCTGTGTGAATAAAAGTTTCAATGTGAATTTGAATCAAAAATGTTATTAACATGTCAACATGCAGATTCTGACACATGTTAAAAAGTGTTCAAATGCAACTACATCAACGTATTCACCGCATTGTTTCCCCTTAGGCATATAGTTCCCATCACCAGAAAGCCTTCAGAGTGTTCACCAGTAGTCCCGTAGTCCTGGTTTGATCTCAAGGACGCCACAGTTAGAAGGTATTGAGCCACATTAGCCTGTTCTCTGTTAAATATTGACTTTGATCCTGCAGCACAAGGCCTGAGGGGAAAGAGAGCGCGAGCCAGTCAAACACAGCAGATCTCTGGATCACACACCGGCACTCATCTGTCGGCTGGGCTGTTGATAGACGTGGCCTCTAATAATGTAACATCTATAAAACACAGCATGTGGACTTCTGCCATATACTGATAGACCCCTGTGGGGGCTGGAGAGAAGGAGAGAGAGAGAAAGGGAAGATTTTTGCAATAAAAGCACTAGCTTTCATAAAAATCACATTTGTAGCTAAGTGCTGGTCTAGCCTGTGAGTGTATTCACAATATCAAAGCCGTTGAGGTCAGGAGAACGTTCTGTCCTCCAGATAAAGTGAAGAGGTCACCTACTCTGGAAAGTTTTACGCCCCCTCAACCCTAGACTTTGAGACGAACATAAGCCCTGAGAGCAAGATCTCTCGAAATGGCGTTTTCATGCTAACCCTCCAGTTCACCTTCGTGTTTGGAAAAACACATCTGAGGAACACTGATGAGGAGCCTGCCAATCGTTTTGGCAGCAGCCTAGATTATTTCCATAAGTTCTAATTGAACTGTTGGGGCAACAACAGTCTGCAAAACTCTCAGAAATGGAGCCAAGATGTGTTTAGTGAGTGAAGCCTATGGCAGAGACCCCCGCGAGAACTGCCAGTAACAACAAAATGCTAACATCCACAGCAGAGCTTTAATAGACTTGTTTAGATAATACACCAGTCCACTGAGGGATTAGCAAAGTGCCAGCAATACTATTATGTGAACATAATGCTAAATGCCAAGTGCAACCTGAATGGAATATGTAAACACAGAGGTGTCCAGAAGTCCGAGACCACACTGAAAATAGAATGTTTAAAATCTTGGAAATAACGTTATAGGATTTAAAAAGAGAAAATACAATGCCAAATTTTAAAAAAATAAATAAATAAATAATAATAATAATAATAATAATAATAATAATAATAAATAAAATTAAATAATAAAATCACAACAACAAAAAAAGTAAAAAAAAAAAAAAAAAAAAAAAAAAAAAACGGTCACACTTTATTTTAAAGTCCAATTCTCGCTATTAGCAAACCATTAACTACTAATTTTGCCCCAATAAACTCCTAATTTGCTGCTTATTAATAGTTAGTAAAGTAGTTGTTAAGTTGGGTAGCCTATTAGTTAGGTTTAGGCATATAGAATATGGTCATCCAGAATGTGTTTTATAAGTACTAATAAACAGCCAATATGTTAATAATAGGCATACTAATAAGCAACTAGTTAATAGTGAGAATTGACCATTCGCAAAGAGCTTGATTGACAGGCGATCTGACCAATCAGAACGCGGATATTATGTGCCGCCGCTGCTATCCGCCATCTTGCCCGACAGCTACGGCCTCTGTCTCCATAGAAATACATGTTAAAATGGGGTAAAAAAGATAGACTGAATTGAAACTTTTCAATGTAACTAAATATAAATACGTGCGGAGGGTTAAGCTGTGCTGTTGTTGGCTGCCACAGTAACGGTAATAAGCTAAGGAATTTCTTTAATGTACTTGTTTTGCTTACCAAAAAACCTGTCATGCAGTATGCATGGCTTGCAGCACTTAAGTTAAATACTGAGTGTTAAATAATAAAATAATATGTTAAAATGTGTGCTCTTATCATTCTGTGGACAAAATCCCGTGAACTTCGTCCCGATTGGGAGCTTTATATGCACATGTGCGCTTATCTGTTTTCAATGCAGGTTAACCGCGACGCTTCATGTCATCTTCTCACTCATTAAACTAAGACAGGTCCTTTACTGCAAAAAGACGGTCACTGCGACACTCTAAAGTGATTAAAACTATGGTGCTATGCACTTTTTTAAAACCATTTTCATAGGTTTCACGTTATATTGTCGGCTCGGAAAATATGTAAATGCACATGCCCAGTAGCCGCAGCTGTATCCCTTCTAGCCTTAACCACAAATCAGAGTAGATTAACTTCAGTGGACTTAAACTTGAAAAATGGTGTCTTCCGCGGTTGAAATAAAACACTTTCTGATGTTTATTTATGTTCATATCGTGCTGTAAGTAAATATGAAAAGATGATTGGTTCACGTGTTTGAACTGACACAATACAGTGGTCTTTCACGACACATTGAAGAGACACACAACAGTATTTATTGTTTGAATTTATTTAAAAATGATTCAGTTTAAAAGCTGAGGGTCCTGAGACCTTGTTTCATATCAGAAGTAACATGCTCTTGTCTTCTCTATCGGTGTGTTGTCAAGTTTCCTCTTTGCTCTGCGATGTATTTTTCACTGCGTGAGAACATGAGTGTAGTGTGAGAGCGGCATTGTTTGTCGGTCATGGCAACAGTAACTAAGGGTGGGCAGGTTTTGCGAACGGTCAATTGGTCAAAAACTGTACTTTTAACTATAAAAACGATGTGGGTCAAGACAAACTTTGAATGTTGGCTGGACAAAGCCTTGTTTGAAAGTTTCAGAAGGAAAAAAAAAAGTTCAAAAGACCTAAAGTATAAAGGTTTACAAGCCTTTAAAGGGGTCATATGATGCGATTTCAAGTTTTCCTTTCTCTTAAGAGTGTTGCAAGCTGTTTGTGCATAGATAAGATCCCTGAAGTTACAAAGACTAAAGTCTCAAAACCAAAGAGATATTCTTTATAAAAGTTAAGACTCGACCACGCCCCCCTAAAACGGCTCATTCAAACACACCTGCACATGTCTACGTCACGGTGTGGGGAGATTTGCAAAACACTGCCCAAACGTATACGCAAAGAAAGAGGGCAGGACTTTTATTCTCGCTGTAGTATTGTTGCTGGTGCCACCATGTCGTGGAGATGCTGTTTCGTTGTGAAAGCGAAACTACTTTGTTTGGGCTTCCAAAAGAGGACACAACTAGAAATCAGTGGTTAAATTGTATTTAGAACACTGTTCCAGAACAATTCAACCAATATATTCGAGTGTGTGCAGCACATTTTACGGAGGACTATTTCCTGAACCTGGGAGTAGCCTGCCAGCTGTGCACAAAGACTGTTTCTATAAAATGGGGCAATTCCAACTTTGCAAGGACAGTCTGGTGCTTCTGACTCACAGCCTGTAAGTATGTTTTCATATTTAAAGAATTTGCCACTGACTATTTAAACGCGAGTTTTGAGCTGTGTAGAGTAGCGCTTGTTGTTTGTCGTTTCTCCGATCACAAATGCAGACATGGTAATGTTTACATGGCGCGATGCAACGCGACGCATAAAAACACAGTGTAAGTCATTATAATCAGTAAATATGTCCCCACTGGTTGCAACAAATGCCTCGTTTGTAATGGGTTTTATTGTTTTTGTGTTGTCGCGCCGGGACACGGCATCACAATACAGTAAGCGGCGTAACATTTCCGTCTCACACTTGAGGTATTCGGCCAATCACAATGCACTGGATAGCTGGCCAATCAGAGCACGCCTCGCTTCTCAGAACGATGAGCTTTGTAAAAATTGGCGCGTTTCTGAAAGGCGGGGCATAGAGGAGCAACAATAATGTACAGTATGTGGAAAATAATGTGTTTTTTGAACCTTAAACTGCATAAACATATTGCATTACATCAAATACACAAAATAATGTTCTTTTTAGCAATGTCATATGACCCCTTTAAATTATATAATGCTAGAATGATAGAATGATACACAAATTCTGAATTTTGGCCAACCTTGCACTGAACACCTGGGGATTCTTACAGTAAAATGATGTTAAATATGTATATTAGGCCAAATAAAATCAGTGACATCAGAAAAAAGGAGAACAACATCCAACATGGGTTCCTCTGTATATTGAGGTGAGTTTGACAGCAGTGTGGAAAAGAAGGATGTGTTATTTGTGAACTCACGAGATGAGTGTTGCTTGGGGAATGACAACTTGATGATGTGGCCTTGCTCGCTGACATTGTGAAGGAAAAGCAATAAAACTAGTGTTGGCCCAAAGACAATGTCCACATTCAGACACACACACAACTTACATGTTAAAATGTGTCATCTAGACACAGCCAGACAGATAGGCAGGTTGACAGATAGAGTCTGGGAGGATATTGGTCTCACACCTTCATTACAAACAAGGGTGTTGGAATGTTCAGTCCCACAAGTCTTCGAGAACATCTTCATTCAGGGACAGAACTTACTAATGGCCTGAACTTATATCAAACATGCAGGCAGTTGAAACGTGCCAGCGAAATCAATAGCAATCAATATGCTGGGCATACCTCAATAAAAATGATTGATATTCTATCCAAAAAGAGATATGGAAGGCCACAGAAGTGTGATTTATTTGACTGAAATAATTCAAGAGGAGATGAGGTAATTTCATGTTAGGCTACATGATAAGATGACATGCCATATATAACACTTGAGAAGTGTAGCCAATGACATATATACTGCCAATCCATAGAGAAGGCAATAACACGTTCCCTCTGTTACCAAAAAGATAGCTACCTAAAAAACATAAATCAGCTCTGATGTCGTACAACATGGACTTAAAAAAAAATAAAATAAATAAAAAAAAAAAAAAAAAAAAAAAAGCTTTGGCTTCTCTATCTTTCTGTTAAATATTCTACAACAAACATTTTGAGTAAAAAAGGAGGTTTGTAGATTTCCGTTGTGACCGGAGGGTGTGTGATATTTTGCATTACTGTAGTGATTTAAGAAAAAAGCTTTGCAAAAAGGAGATAAAATTGGGCTGTGGTGGTGCTGGTAATCTCTTTTCCAAGTTTTGTCTAGCATCCCGGGGGGCTGTGCAGATATTCCTGAACAAAGTCTCTTTACCTGGGTTGGTGAAGAGACATGGGAAACTTTCACAAAGAAGCCTTGGACACGCTGCCAGGAAAAGAAGCTGCATTTGCCTTTGGCAAGAACCAAGCAGTCAGCTCAATATCCCTGTCCAATCTCTTCTCCTCACTCGGTTCAGGAAAGTTTAGCGTTGGCCTAGGCTCCACTCTCGTACTGGTCTCAGCTCAATGGCTGTTCCAGAAACATATGAGTTGGTACACTGGCTTCCTGTAATCCTTGAACAACTGACCTTGACTTCAAGGCAAAGCAGCGTGAAGGGGAAGATGTGAAAGCCAAGCCAAAAAGGTGCACTGACTAGCATAGTATCACATGAAGGCCTTAAGAATATAGTGGTATTCAATGAATGCTAATGAGTGTGCCACGCACTCAAGGTTACAATGTCCACTGTGAAAAGAATTACATACTCCCAGAACAAGACGTGCTGATTTTACACAAGAGACACTGTGAGGACAGCCAAAATTCAGTCTCAGCCAGTTTCAAGTGCGATTTAAGCACCAAAATATATTCTAGGCCCGTGGATGAATGAATTGCTTCATAATGTAGAGCAGCGATAGCTGTTGTCTCTCATACGCGCTACCATTCAAAAGTTGAAATGTTTTTGAAAGAAGTCTTTTACGCTCACCAAGGCTCCATTTATTTGATCCAAAAATACAGGAAAAACAGTAATTGTGAAATAGTGTTACAATTTAAAATACCTGTTTTCATTGTTAATATATCCTGAGATGGCAAAGCTGAATTTTCAGCAGCCATTACACCAGTCTTCAGTGCCACATGATTCTTCAGAAATCATTCTGATTTGGTGCTCACAGTACATTTGTTGTGCTGTTCTTCTGTAGCAATCTAAAATTATTTACTGGCATTTTTTTATCAATGCATCCTTGGTGAATAAATGTATTATTTCTTTAAAAACATTCAACATAAAGTCAACAGACATGTTTTGAAGACACTTCTATAGATCAAAGATCTAAAAAAAAAAAAAAAAAAAGGAAAAAAGGTATGATTGTTTACATTGTGAGCAATATTGTGCTGTATCCTGACCAGGATAAAGTATGTGCCAACATCAAATGTGACCTTGGACCACAAAACCAGTCTTAAGTGTCAATTTTTCGAAATTGAGATTTATACATCATCTGAAAGCTGAATAAAGCTTTCCATTGATGTATGCTTTGTTATGATAGGACAATATTTGGTCGAGATACAACTATTTGAAAATCTGGAATCTGAGGGGGCAAAAAAATCAAAATATTGAGAAAATTGCCTTTAAAGTTGTCCAAATGAAGTTCTTAGCAATGCATATTACTAATCAATAATTAAGTTTTGATATATTTACAGTAGGACATTTACAAAATATCTTCATGGAATATGATCTTTACTTAATATCCTAATGATTTTTGGCATTAAAGAAAAATCAATCATTTTGACCCATACAATGTATTTTTGGCTATTGCTACAAATATAACCCAGCGACTTAATACTGGTTTTGTGGTCCAGGGTCACAAATGCATTCTTCGTGCAGATAGCACCATTCCTTTTGAATAGCACTTGAAGAGCTGGTTTCAGACAGGAAAACCTTTTAAAAGACCCCTCTGCTGTACTGCATAAGAACAGCGTGAGACCAGACAGCTTTAAAAGACAGCTGCTGGTGGGGGTCAGCATCAAAACCTCTTATTAACAATACTCACCCCTAGCTGAGTCATTCCACCCAAAATCACTTCCACTTCAAGAGTGCTTTGCACATTTGAAGGACAATATGCACCGGAAATTTTCAATGCGACTTTTCTTTGGGAAAAATTAACGTTAGTTAAAACTGACTGTTTTTGAGATTTTACGGTAGTATTTGTCAAAGAAGATGGAAGTCCATCAAATCAACCTGCATGGATGCACCAACAATGGACTCTTTAGGCAGTATTTCATCAACCTATCATAATATTTTAAAGTTCAGTCCACTTTGCAGTTTTTTTTATGGACAGAATCGCGGAATCCAGTCATAAAAATGGAATTTACTGTATAATGTGAAATGTCACAGAACTGGCCAAATTTTGGATGAATAAATCAAAAGTAGATCAGTACACTTAAATCAAAATGCGATATAGTGTCTGTGAATTAAGCCGCAAAATACTTTTTAAATATGAATTCTGCATGTTCTGTGTGTCTCTGTGTGAATGAATGGCGCAGACACACGGTTTCATTTTCTACAAGAGTACATGAACACATGAACATAATCTCTAGAACTACTCTGAGAGTCACTTCATGAGCATTTTACCATTTATTTTGAGAAAAAAACTATCGTCATATCCAGGGCTTGACATTAACTTTTTTGCTCACCAGCCACTGTGGCTAGTGGTTTTCCAAATTTACTTGCCACTCAGCATTTTCACTGGCCACAATTTTGTTGTTGGGAAATTACGTTTTATATGACTTAATACTGCATAAAAAATGTATTTAAATTGATTTCCAGGTCATTTTTGACCTATTTAAAGGGCATTTTTCCCTAACCGTAGTAAATGCATGCATCATCTTTCATATCAGATTCTTACATTTTATTAATAATTTCACTTAATATAATAAGATAATATAGGGCTGTTCCCAATCATATGAAATCAGTATCTACAAAATTGATCTTTCCACTGCAGAAGAAACAGAAGTGAGCAGCATTCAGATGCATATTTACACAGACAGTTCAATGTAGCTGAAATATAGCATGAAGCATTTACACTGCATGCAAAATTATAACAGCATAAATAATGTTGTGAGCTCGGTGTTTTAAAATATATATATTTTTTAATATACAAATATGAAATGTTGGAAAAAATGCAAAGAAAGGCTACTATGAAAGTAAACCGCCAGTAGGTGGCAGAAAGTGACTGTCTTAATTAATGAGTCATTGAAGCATGCCTTCAAACGATTCGTTCAGACAGCTGATTCATTCAAGAATGAAGCAAGTGCCTGTCCTTGTGAATGGACCACTGAATCATTGACTCAAATGATTCAAAACTCAAAAACGCGAATCATTCATTAAACCACCTCTATGTGTTGCTCAGACATGCGCGACTGTTCTGCTGTGATCTTTGTTTGGAACTATTTTCATTAACCAAATGGAGCAAAACAGTCAACGTTGACAATATATCCTTTCAATGAATTCAAATTCAAATACTGAACTAAAATATTAACTACTCGTTTTAATACTTGTAGAATTCAAATTTGCAATCATGGTTTTCAGGGAACTTCCCTCTCTCTCTTGGTCGTGTCATGTTGCTTAAATAGGCTGTATGTTATAAATATAAAAACTAAGTTACATTTTTATGTTTCTTCTGCGTGCAGTTGCGTTCATTTCTTTTGATTTCTCCACAAGATTCTCTCTCATAGACAGGCTGTGTGAGCCTCAACTGGCGTGACCTTGTTGTTATACTAATTATCCATTATCAGTCGCCGTTTACACCTAATGTAATAAAGTCATAACCGTTCTCGCCGAAATTTCGGTGCAATTAGATGTTTTAATCAGATTAGTTGTCCAGTCAGGCAAGTAAAATTCTCTTCTTTCACTTGCCCCTTCAAAAAAATATACTTGTCCCGGACAAGCATTAAAGTCGAGCTCTGTTACTGTATATAAAATTCAACCCGCCAGAGTGGCTAGTAGGAGTGACCGTGTTACCCGCCACAGTTGAAATCCACCTGCGTTTGGCGGGTTGGCGGGTGTTAATGTCAAGCCCTGGTCATATCATATAAACAGAGAAACTTAAAGATCTTCACAAGAACCCATCAAAATAAAAGTTCAGTTTAACTTGAAGACACTGTGACAGAAATACATTACTTAATGTAATGATGGTACTACTAATAATAAAATTATTATTAAAACATTATTTCTAAGGAATATTTACCAGAAAAAAAAATATTTACCCGAAAAAATGTAAATACACAACACAGTATTTCTAAAAAAAAAATACTACTAATAATAAATTAGCTTTATATAAAATATATTATTCACAGATGCTTTTGATTAATAACATGTAATGAAATATTTAAAATGGAATCCAAAAAAATTAATGGAAAACACAGAATTTGGTAAAAATTAAACTAAATTTGAGGGGGAAAAACATATTTCATACAGTCTTAAAAATTTAATTTTTATTAAACTTTTAATAAATTGCTGATAAATTGTGTAAGTTTCATGATTAATTACACATGCTTTTTGATTAATAAAATTTAATCTAAGCATTAAAACAGAGTCTAGAAAAATTAAAACTGAAAAAATAGAATTCAGAAAAAAATAAAATAAAATGGGAAAAAACGGAATTTGGAACAAAATGAAAAATGATTTGGGAAAAAATAAATAAATAAAACGGATTTCATAGGGCCCTACAGTTTATTTTAAATTAGCATGACATTTAGGGCTGCTAAACCTGAAATTGGTTTCAGATGAACTAATAAATGCCACGGTTCATGAAACTACAGAGCAGTCAGACAATCAGAATATAGCTTGATGGTTTGAGAACACTCTTGCTCTTTCTTTTATGAAAATATCCTCAAAAACAAAACAAATATATGTGGGAAGCAAAGTAGCATAAGAATTATTTTCAGAGAATATATCTTGAACTGAGTAAATATTTCTCACCCCAACTTTTTTTTTTTTTGGTTTATTCTTTAAATAAGCAAAACTGTGGGTGGTCTTTGAGCATGCAACAAGAAGCTGAGATGTTTTAATAATAAATAAACAGTCTGTCTTAGTCAACTATGAAAAAAGCAAAACCTACTAAACTCAACATCAGTGCAACTCTAATGTCTGTTATTCAGAGAACCATACTGTAGCTGAGATTAAGGGGTTTTGCTCTTTGGCCTATAAATAACTAAATATGTTCAACACACAGAAAGAGAGACAGATATTGATTTTGGGTAACCTCTGTGAAAGGGTTTGGCTCTTCTGCAGGAATAAGAGGACCAAAAGCCCAGGTCTGAGGAACTAGGCATGCACTAGCAAACCCACTGTTGTGTCTGTTTAATCCACTCTAATCCTAAAGTCTACACACTCAGGCCCAAAACAGGCATACAACTGAAACTTTCAGAGATCAAAAAGTGGGATTTTGTTGTGTGGGTGTTTGTATGCATGTCCTCCATCCATTTCTGACTCCAGATGGCTACAATATGCAATGAAGCTATGTTCAATATAAGCCGTAACAATGCTCCCTAGTAATCCCAAGTCATTGTAAATCCCCTCTCAAGATCCAAAAAGGGAGAAAAAAAAAAAAAGGAAATAAAGGACAGGAAAAGCAGAGGCTAGGCAAATAAAGGGTGTGCCTGCAAAGACAGCCAGAAATGAAGAGAATAGATTGATATAGCAATTACACTTTATTCAGCTGCAATGAATACATATCCATATATCAGCTTTCCCTGCTCCCTGTGCACATGTATATGTGTGCATGCCTGCATGTGTGCATGACACTGGAGTTTACACTAGCATGAGCATGTTTAAACATGAAAACTACACCATCCAATTGATCGTGTACAATTTGTCTTTATTTTTCTTTTTTTCTTATTTATTTTATTGTATTTTTTTTACATTTTTTGTCATTATTTCCAAATTTTCCACCAATACTTCCAGCATCCCTCTGATGACTTTTATAAACCAGGAACCAAATATATTTACTTCTTTCTAGTTTAAATTTTACGTTTGTTTACAATTTTAAAATGCAAATTCCTTTTCAACCAGACCTTTGCTCTCATCTGCCGATATCCATTCAACACTGTAACAGGTGTGTGTGTGTGTGTGTGTGTGTGTGTGTGTGTGTGTGTGTGTGTGTGAGAAAGAGAGAGAGAGAGAAAGAGAGAGAAAGAGAGAGAGAGTGTTTGGTCTAGGTTGTGTATTGGCCTTTATATAAAGATTATTTTTTCCATGTCACAGCGCTGACATAAGATGATTTAAGGAGCACAGGAAGCTCATCTGACATGCCCCATTGGTGGTCTGTCAGGTGTGAGCGCTAATTTGACAGGTACTTTTGTACTACAGATTAATCTAATAGCAGGGGGTTCTCTTCATTTTGGATTTTCTATCATTTTACACTGGAAGTGACAGAGTAGAAGATGTGAATGGGTCATGAAATGAGACAACTCTGACAAAGAGATTATTTCCTGGCAGCCCTGAGCTACAATAACCACTTATATGAAACTACAAGGAAAGGTCATGAATTGACAACACACCACATATACACACACACACACGCGCGTGTGTGTACACATACTAACTACACCTAATCTCCATTCTAAAATCCAGAGGGGCAAAGACACATTGCAAAAATAATAAAAGATGACAACTTCTTTGCTACAGACACTTTGTGTGTGTGTGTGTGTGTGTGTGTGTGTGTGTTTAAGCCAGAGGGGGGTCTTTTCCCAGAACACTTCCATCAGCAACCTGAAATGATTGTGGGCAGGTATGAGAGGGGAATTTTCAAAAAAAAAAAAAAAAAAAACCGAGAGCAAGGAAGCAAAAGAAATACAAGGAGGGAGGGAAGCAAAATGAATAAAGGAAAGAATACAGGAGGAAGGAAGAAGAAAAGAAAGAAAACAAGAATTGAAAGAAATAGGGAAGTGAAGAACAGAAAGAAAATAAAGGAGGAAAGGAAGGAACCCTAGTAAAAAAAAAAATAAAAAAAATAAAAAAAAATAAAAAAAAAAAGGTAATATATTTAAAATACATTTATTTAATGCAAAGTATAGTTCAAATCTATTAACATATTTCCTGACAGATAACTCGAGACTTCCTGATTTAAAAAATTATAATTAAATTTTATTTGGCATATTACTTGAGCACAATTCCAGTCTATTTTATTAAGTACATAAATTTGAAAATGTATTTATAGTATACTTAGCATGAAATAAATTTATTTCAAATACATTTAAATATATTTATTTTTCACTAGGGAAGGCAAAAATAAATGCAGAAAATAAATAAAAGAATTAAGTAATTTAAAAAAATGAAATGAGGGAAGAAAACAACGAAGTATGGGTGAAGATAAGAAAAGAAACACAAAATAATAGGGGAAGAAAGAATACATTAAATATATTAAAATTATAATAATAAATTATATATTAAAATTATATTTTTTTTATATAAATTGTTTTCTTTAAAAAAAAACTAACACTAGCTTCTCTATTTTTTTATATTATATCTATTTGTTTTCTTATTTATTATTCACTTAACAAAAAGCAAAAAAAAAAAGGCCTCTAACGCTACCTTGCTCTATTCTTTTTCTATTCTATCTGTTTTCTTTTTATTTATTATAGAATTTAAAAAAATAACCTTGCTACATGTACTGTGTTAGGCTAACTGAGACTTGTTATAGCACTTACATATCATTGCTCTTTTGTTGATTTTGATTGCTTCCATTGTCCTCATTTGTAAGTCGCTTTGGATAAAAGTGTCTGCTAAATGACTAAATGTAAATGTAAAGAAAGAAAGAAAGAAAGAAAGAAAGAAAAATAAAGCAAGCAAACGAGAAAGGAAGGAGGAAAGAAAGAAAGAAAGAAAACAATGAAAGAGGGAAGGAAGGAAGGAAGGAAGAACTGGGGGAAAAGAAAAACAGAAATAAAGAATAGAAGAAAGAAGGTACAAAGAAATGAAGAGGAAAAACAAAACGATGAAGGAAGGGAGGAGTGAAGAACTGGAGGATAGAAAAAAGGAATAATGAAACAAATGAAGAAGGGAAGAAATTAAATGAGGAAGGAAGGAAAAGGCGGAAGGAAATAAAAGAATCAAAATCAGAATCAAAAGGGAGGGAGCAAGAAGGAATGAAGGAAATAAAGGAACACACAAAGGAAGGAAGGAAAAGAGGAAGGAAACAATAATAAAGAGAACAAAGTAACAAAGGAAGGGATGAAGAATATTAGAGAATACTGCAGAACACAGGAGTGCTGATGATGGGTATTTTCACAGTGGGCTCCTCTGAGTAGATAAGATGGTCACTGAGAAGGTCACCACACACTCAACCAATACCAATCCTCACTGAGATACAGTATCAGTACAGAGCTTCGAGTGCAATGAGAGACTTGAGCAAGTCTGGTCTGTGACTACCAAACCAAAGACGACGTGACAGAAGCAACATGAATCACACTTGTTCAGACGGAAAGGGATTTCTGGAGTGGTGCAACACTGCCCCCTGCTGTTTACTGTGTGATCTGCACAGTCTGACCAATGGTGTGTGTGGCCTGACACAACTGCGTCACTCCATAAGACACACAGTCAACACTCTAATAAACACATTCTAATAACCCTCAGCGTGACAACATGGCATCATAGAAAAAATACTGCATATGCAATCATTTTAAAGCAAACAATAGCAGCAGCAATTGCAATCGAAACTGCAGTTCATATTCTCTCTTCTGCACTAACGAGAAAACAAAACAGGCACTTTAATGGAGAGAAACCTACATGCTCAAGACACTGATTTGTTTTTAATACTGAAGCATGCTGGTAAACAAATGGCTTTATGGTGGATAGAAAGTTTCTTTAATGTTCAATTTGTTCTGAGACGACATCCTGTAGGTCAAAACTGAACAAGGAATACTCTGAGGAAAACAACAGGCACGAATGTGTGTGTGTTTTTGTGGATGATACACTACAAAAGCTGCTGCGATAATGTAATGCTCCATGTTTGTCTATGGTCAAAATGATGTAAAGCCCTATTGTTCACTGATGCTCGAATAAGAAGTATATTTATTGATAGTTCTCAGTATTAATATAATATGATATAATATAATATAATATAATATAATATGAAAATAAAATAGCATATTAAAATGGTTTCTGAAGGATCACTGCAGACTGGAGTAACCATTAAAAAAAGAAATTACATTTTTAAATTACAACAGAAAACAGTTTGTTTGTTTATTTTATTTTATTTGTTTTGTTTTGTTTTGTTTTGTTTTGTTTGTCAGATAAATGCAGTCTTGGTGAGCATAAGAGACATCTTTCAAAATTATTGAAAAAAAAAAAATCTTACCAACACCAAATTTTCAAACAGTAATGTATAATAATAATAATAATAATAATAATAATGTGTATTTAAACCATGTGTATTTATAATCATAACCACAATTGACTCTATATTAGTGTGCCATTTGGACCCCCCCCCTCCCCAACTGAGCTTGTTGAAATGCATTCAGGGATTGCCTTCGCTGAAGAATACATTTATAATGCCTTAAATTACTAGGTTTTGGCACAGAGATAATGTCTCTATTTATCCCTCAGACCTGTAAACTTCCTCACGACAGATTTGATAAACATCCCAATAGCGCCACAAGTCATTTCCACAGAAGCTATAAATGCTGCATGAACTGCAAAAATTGCCAACTTGCTCTCTGGTGAGTTCCAAGTCAAATTTTGTAACACTCTGTTTAGAAACCCAATAAGATCAAAGTATTTTGAGCTTTGGATCAACAAACAAGGATTGTGCATTCTTTATCTTCAATATACTCAGCCGTTTTGTCTTTCCTTTAAGATTTTAAAGCAGTGTCCTGGGTTCAATACCAGTTAAGCTCTATCGACAGCATCTGTGAGGTGCCGTCAATTAGGCTACCACAGAAAGTAATTTGGAATCATCCCCCAGTTTGTAAAAACAAGCGAACATCATGTTAACAGGAACACTCTTACAAAGGAAGACTATGGGACAAGACATTGCAATGGGATAAATGTAAAAAAAAAATTAAAAAAAAAATTTAAAAAACCTTTTGAAATTATAGCCACAAGATTTAAAACTTGGAACTAGAGTGACACAATTGTTTAGTAAGTTTGACTGCACAAAGTAATACAGAATTTAGGGTAACGCTTTAGATTAAAACCCGCAACGTGCTGCGTAAGTAAACAGAATTTACAGTGTAACTTTTTTTGTAATTATAGTGTACATATTCAGTACCTCCGTGTAGGTATAAGGGAATAATATGTGAGGTTTGGGGAATAAAGGGGTAATAACCTGTAATATTACAAATTATTTCTACCGTAAGTATTTTGAAACTAAGGGGTACCTATTCTAATATTATGTGGTATGTTGGCTACACAGCAATCTTATATTTGCTAGCGATTTAGCAAAAACATACACTGTGTAGGCCTACTTTTTAAACATGCTGGGTTATTGTTTCAATCCAAACAATCGGTTGAGACTTTTGGGTTAGGAAGCTGACTTGATTTGACCCAATTTGGGTTGATGTCAGTAATAAAGTAACCCGACGGTCCTGGGTTAGGAACAGTGTTGCCAAGTTTTTACCGGGGAACCCCCCTCGAAAGGGAATTGTGCTAGTTTTGAGTAGCAATAGGCCTTTATCACACTTCCGCGCTCGAAAAGCTGTAAAATTCCGCTGTAAAATTCCGCACAGATACGTCTTCGAAACACACCAAACTCAGTTTACAATCATTAATTGAGTATTGTGAAACCAAGGAAGATGGTTTCATGATATTCCGATTAATATTTTGTGACTTAAGCCATACTGTATGTGTTTGTGCAATACTTCAGTCTGACCACCTTATTTTATTACAGAGCTGTAAGAAAACATTACAAACAGCCTATCACATTAAAGAGCATTTCAATTAGCCAAAGCATAAAATAATAATTACGACTAAAGACTAGAGCCCGACCGATATGGGTTTTTTGGGGACCGATACGATACCGATATTAGGGCATAAAAACGCAGATATCGCTATATCGGCCGATATTCTTTGTGTATATTATAGTACAGTACCAGTCAAAAGTTTGGACACTTTCCCATTCCTGTGTCCAAACTTTTGACTGGTACTATATATAGAATACTATAGTATATACATAAACAGAATATATATACATAAACACATTTATTGCAATGATCACTCAAATGTGGTGATCAAACACTTATAATGACGTGACAAAGATATGTAATGGAGGCAGGGCATTTAACAATTTAACAATACACTTTATTATCCAAAATGAGTCTGACATCAGTGCACTGAACAGTAAAGGTGAAGTTTATTTAACTTTATTTCAATTCAATTCCATTTAACTTTATTCCGTTGAAGTTTATTTCACTTCAGAACATTCTTTCACGGATTTGCGCTACTGTCTTCACACACAGACGAAACTTACTAGAGAAGTGTGAAGTATGACGTAATATACCACTGTAAATAAATACATTTTAAATTCACATCTCGCGCACTTTAATGCCTTTTGAATGTAACGTGAACGTTCCCTTGGAACTGGAATCATGGCGGAATATCATGTGAAGTCCACTTCGCAGGGCACTTATGGTCGAATAAGACAACGCTTGAATGCTGCAGCCTGAACAAGAGACCTCTTTACTGAAGTTAAAGTGTTGGCTGATGTCATTATCTCGCGAACACGGTGGCGGATCTCCACCAAATTTGGGGGATCCCTTCAGCTCGAGGAGCCCTCTCGAACGCCACCCTCCGCGCCTCGGTAGCCCCCCGGGATCGCCAGATTGGTCGGCGCCGACCACGAATTTAACTGCCCGTAACTCCCGGACCCCGGGGGCTATTGACACGGGGGTGGTCTCATTCGAAAGGGGGCCTCGAGATGTACACTCGATTCGGCATTCGAGAGGGTTCCTTGAGCTGAAGGGATCCCCCGAATTTGATGCGGATCCGCCACGCTGTTACAGAGATATGGCCGTTCAAAGTTTCAATGGTATTCCATACACTTAAGCTTTAAAGCATATCATCCAGGTCCCCAGTAGCAAACAATGGAGTGTGCTCTGCTGGACAAACTACGTAATTACACCATATACAAGCATTTTATCTGCGTTTTATGTTCTGTAAAAAAAAAAAATTTCATATCGGTGGCATAATAGCCGATACCGATATATCTGCGACAGGCTCATATTGGCCGATAAAATCGGCAAAACGATATATCGGTCGGGCTCTACTAAAGACTGTTTCAGATTATTAAATTAAAGTTTATGGGGAAACTTATTGTATTAAACAATAATGCTCGCGATGCAATCCTCAATAATTACATCAGATTAAAGTTGTTCATGTAAACAAATATTTCCAGCCCATAGACGATTATTCAAAAATAACTAGATTGATCATCTTAATAACGAGTCATATTCTGCGTGATTGAGTGCAATGATTGAACAGCATTATACTGTACAAAAACGGGAGGTTAATCATAGTAAATATAATGCAAGAATAAACAAAATAATATTAAAAATAAATGTAAATGAGTCCGATTATTCCTCTGGGAGTAATTTGAGCAGCGTGTGCTATTCAATAACCTCATGACTGACGACAACGCTGACAATCACGTCGATCAGATAATGTTACACATTAAAATGAAGGATGATATATATGGTAGAGCATCAGTATAAATAAACAGTTTTAAATATTGGCGTTTAATGTGAAGTCCAACTAAATTAATTGAATTTTCTTTACAAAACTGGCATCTGTCCATTGACAATAGTGCAGGTGGAAATTATTTTATGCTACTAATCGATGCCGGATGTGACGACACACGGACTGTGATAAAGGTCTATTGGGTGGGTTTTGTTGTGAAAACCTGGCAACCCTGGTTAGGAATGTGGAGGTTCAAACGCGAACGGTTCTGTGTGCAACGAAATCCGTGTCTGCGGTGCTTAAGATGGAGACGTGTGGAAAATAGGAAAAAAATAATCGAAGCGCAGACGAGAGACAACTTTGAAACTGTCTGGAGTGTGTTCGTTTAAAACTGGAGGAGTGAATGTGGTGATCGGGAACTGGAAACAGCTTGAATGGTGCTTGAGACGAGCCCGTGTTTGCAGCGCTCATGACAGGAATATGTGTCAAAAATAAAAGAAAACTAATTGAAGCGAAGAGGAGAGAGATTTTTGAAACTGACTGGAATGTGTTCTTTTAAAACTGGAGGGTTTGTCCGAGTATGTTCTCACAACATTGAGCGGGCGATTGAAACCAGGAATAAAGAACTAGTCAAAATGGTGCTTGAGGATGTGGATCAAAACAGTAAAATCAAAGACGGTAAAATTCTGTCAGTTCGCTATAATACACAGTTTAATCTTGACTTTCAGTGTTTATTACTGTGTTTATTGACATGATAGTTTGGCCATAGTAGTTTAACTTCTTCAATTCGTGAAAAACATGAACAAACTGAACAAAAATCTTAAATTTGTTCTTAAACAAGCTTTTCAAAATAATTTGGTTTAACTATATAAGCTGTATAAGTATGGAGTTACTTTGCTTTTTTTTCTGAACTGGTGTAATAAATTTTTTTTTTTTTTTTATCTGTTGTCTGTGTTGTTACTGTTGTCATATTGTGTGTGATTTTAATTTAAAAACTCAAATTTCAAGTAATATTTGAATTAAATAAAACAGTCACGATGTTTATTGATATATTACCCGATATATAGGCCTAATGTATGACCTACTGTATAAACAATAGTTTCAGAGCAATTTGTTGTTGCCACTTACCCTGTAACTACATGGAATTTTGGGGGAACAAGCACCACTTTAATTTACAGCCCGCAAATGTTGTATTTACCCTGTAACTACATGGAACAAGGAGGTAACAAAGTATGAAAAAAGTATGAAAAAGTCAGCAAGAAGACTGGCAGACAGAAATCACCTTGGAGAAAATCAACAGCAGTTCAGAGAATGAAAAGACAATGCAGAAAAGCTGAGAGTATGTGGCGGAAGACGAAACTTGAAATTCACTATAGCATCTATAAAGACAGCCTTCGTGCTTTCAACGTGAAACTAGCCACAGCTAGACAGACCTTCTTCTCAAACCTCATAAACAGTAACTTAAACAACACTCGCACTCTTTTTGCTACTGTTGAGAGACTAACAAACTCCCCAAGTCAGATTCCCAGTCAAATGTTTTCCGACAGCAAATGCAATGAGTTTGATTTCTTTTTTTTCTGAGAATATCAATAATATCAGAAAGGCGATTGGCACATCGTCTAGTTATGCAGAGGTCACACAGATTCGACCGCAATTTCAAAAAGAAGTAACTATGTCTGTTTTTGAAGCAATTGATAGCAAAATTTTGGAAGAAATAGTACAGCACCTTAAATCGTCAACCTGCTATCTTGACACACTTCCCACTTTTTTTTTTTCAAAAGTGTGCTTAACTGTTTAGAAGCAGATCTCTTAGAAGTGATGAACGCCTCACTTCTTTCTGGGACTTTTCCAAACTCCCTGAAAACTGCAGTTGTTAAGCCCCTCCTGAAAAAAATCTTGATAACACCATATTGAGCAACTATAGACCAATATCAAATCTTCCTTTCGTAGGTAAGATTATTGAAAAGTTAGTTTTTAATCAGCTGAACAACTACTTAAACTGAAATGGATACCTGGACAATTTTCAATCTGGTTTCCGAATGCATCACAGCACAGAGAGAGCACTCATTAAGATAATAAATGATATTCGCTTTAATTCTGATTCTGGTAAACTATCAGTGCTGGTACTACTAGATCGTAGTGCTGCGTTTGACACTGTTGATCATAACATACTTCTAGAGAGACTGGAAAACTGGGTCGGGCTTTCTGGGATGATACTCAAATGGTTCAGGTCTTACTTAGAAGGGAGAGGTTATTATGTGAGTATAGGAGAGCATAAGTCTAAGTGGATGTCCATGACATGTGGAGTCCCACAAAGCTCAATTCTTGCACCACTCTTGTTTAGCCTGTATACGCTCCCACTAAGTCAAACAATGAGAAAGAACCAAACTGCCTATCACAGCTATGCAGATGATATCCAGATTTACCTAGCCTTATCTCCAAATGACTATAGCCCCATTGACTCCCTCTGCCAATGCACTGATGAAATTAACAGTTGGATGTGCCAGAACTTTCTTCAGTTAAACAAGGAGAAAACTGAAGTCATTGCATTTGGAAACAAAGATGAAGTTCTCAAGGTCAATGCATACCTTGACTCTAGGGGTCAAACAACTAAAAATCAAGTCAAAAATCTTGGGATGATACTGGAGACAGACCTTAGTTTCAGTAGTCATGTCAAAGCAGTAACTAAATCAGCATACCATCATCTCAAAAACATAGCAGGAATTAGATGTTTTGTTTCCAGTCAAGACTTGGAGAAACTTGTTCATGCCTTTATCACCAGCAGGGTGGATTATTGTAATGGCCTCCTCACCGGCCTTCCAAAGAAGACCATTAGACAACTGCAGCTCATCCAGAATGCTGCTGTCAGGATTCTAAGTAGAACCAGAAAATCTGAGCATATCATACCAGTCCTCAGGTCCTTACACTGGCTTCCAGTTACATTTAGGATTGATTTTAAAGTACTTTTACTCGTTTAAAATCACTCAATGGCCTAGGACCTAAATACATTGCAGATATGCTCACTGAATAGAAACCTAACAGACCACTCAGATCATTATGATCGAGTCAGTTAGAAATACCAAGGGTTCACACAAAACAAGCTTTTAGCTATTATGCCGCCCGCAGTTGGAACCTGCTTCCAGAAGAGATCAGATGTTCTAAAACATTAGCCACATTTAAATCCAGACTCAAAACTCATCTGTTAAGCTGTGCATTTGTTGAAAGAGCACTGTGCTATGTCTGAACTGATTGCACTGTATTTTATGTATAATCATTTTCTATTCTTAACTGTTTTAAATTCATTTTAAATCAATTTTTATATTATTTTAAAAGTTTAAACAGAGGGCTAAAGTAAGTGCTGTGATGGTAAAGAGAATGTGGGCAAAGAAAGACAAGTGTGTTGGTTAATCAGTAGAAAGTAGGACCTCTGAGTTCTATTTGTTTGGTTTATGATGGTCAAAGTAGGGGGTGAAGTAGTGGAATAGTTAGGTGTTTTGGAAGGTTTATATTCACTTAGTGCGGAAGAGTTTGAACAAAGCTTGAGAATGTTCGTTTTTTAATTCCTTGTTTTTATTGTTGTGATTATTATTATTATTATTTAAATTCCTTGTTTTTATTGTTGTGATTATTATTTATGTGAAGCACTTTGAATTACCACTGTGTATGAAATGTGCTATATAAATAAACTTGCCTTGCCTTGCCTATTTACCCTGTAACTACATGGAACAAGGAGGTAAAAAAGCACCACTTTAATTTACAGCCCGCAAATGTTGTATTTACCCTGAAACTACATTGAACAAGGAGGTAACAAAGCGCCACTTTAATTTACAGCACACAAATGTTGTATTTACCCTGTAACTACATGGAACAGGAAGGTAACAAAGCACCACTTTAATTTACAGCCCGCAAATGTTGTATTTACCCTGTAACTACATGGAATAAGGGGGGACAAGCACCACTTTAATTTACAGCCCGCAAATGTTGTATTTACCCTGTAACTACATGGAATAAGGGGGGACAAGCACCACTTTAATTTACAGCCCGCAAATGTTAAAATGTTAAAATACCTAGGCCTATAATAAAATACCAGTATAAAATTATAAAAAGAATATTGTCTTTCTAAATCACTCCAAAACATAAGATTATTGTTTAGGCCATACATGCCACGTAATATTAATAATAGGTACCCCTTAGTTTCAAAAGACTTACAGTATAAATGATTAGTAATTTTACAGGTTGTTACCCCTTTATTCCCCAAACGTCTCCATATTATTCCCCTATACCTACACGGAGGTACACTATAATTACAAAAAATTTACGCTCTAACTTCAGTTTACTTACGCAGTTCTTTGCAGATTGCATATCTGGTTGTTACCCCCTTATTACCCAAACGTAACACATTGCTCTCTTATACCTATGCGTATGCTCTTTATAGGTATACTATAATTACAGAAACGTACACTGTAAATTCAGTATACTTACGCAGTTCTTTGCGGGTTGTAATCTAAAGCGTTACCGAATTTAGCAATACAGGACTCTTGTTATGACCTTGTTACAATGGTAAACACAGTTATGTGAAATGACACTCAAATAATGAGAATGTGACTTTTAATTTTAATAACATATTAATTATTTATAATAGGTATGAAGTACATTTATTTCATGCTAAGTATACTACAAATACATTTACATATTTATGTGCTTAATAATATATACTTATAAAGACAAATGTTATACAAACTTCCCTAGTTAAAAAAAAAAAAAACATACATTTAACATACATTTATTTCCAACTAAGTACAGTTCAAATCTATTAACATATTTACTGACATTACATTTACATTTACATTTATGCATTTAGCAGACGCTTTTATCCAAAGCGACTTACATTGCGTTCAAGTTACATTTTTTTTTTACATTTTATCAGCTCTTGCTTGATTAATTGTACTTGAATATCTGTAGTATTACTTGTGCAAAATTCACATTTTAGGCTTAATATCAAAAAATGTGTTTTAATGTCACTATTGATGAGGATCGTATGATTTTTGAATAATATCTTGAATAATGACTTTAAAAGCAAGATATTTAAAGTGTAACTAAAGTGTCCTTGCAATAGTTACACAAGCATAATCAAATATACTTAAGTATATATTATTTGGACCTCAGTAATGCTTTTGCACAATTAAAGTGCATTAAGTACAAAATTACTTGTTCCAATTTAAGTATGCCAGTTATACCAAAAGTACAATTGCAGGGTATTTTTATTAAGTACATAAATATGTAAATGTATTTGTAGTATACCTAGAATAAAATAAATGCGCTTCAAATATATTTTAGTATATTTATTTTTGTAGGTCATAATGAAAAGGACTAAAAATGTTTTGTAAAATCTACAAAGAAAGGGCCATCATCTTTCAGCACGTCACCATCAAACAAACATGAAATATACGACATACAGTAGTAGTTATTTACAGGTTTTTGCATTCCACAGCGTGTCAGATTGCAGCGTGCCATAACACAGGCAAAACCTGACCCTTCACACAGACACACACACCTTACTTCAAAACAGGTCAGACTGAATATCAAAATTCCCCAGCAGATGACACAAATTTTCACACAGAATTTTCAAACAGATGTATAATTTCTGTCAGGATATGTTTATCCACATGCATATTCACTCTGATAAATAAGAGTGTGAATGCTGGCTGAGCAGTGTGTCTGAGCTTCATGAGAAATGCAGGAGGTCTGGGAGGCAGAGATTCATTAGCGGGACGTCTCCACACTTCACACACATCTCGCACCTCCAGCTGTGATTCCTCTTCCAGAAACCAAATGCATCACTGACAAACACAGTCTAATGCTGTCCAGCAGGTGTGAGAAAACCTCCATTTACACACTGACTACCAATAAACAGCAATCTCAAAAAAGCAAAGTACACTGAGTGAAGGGAAGAAATGGTGAGATGGAGAAGAAATTGTGAAAATGTAAGAAAACATTTTTTTGTTGTTAAAAGTGTGCATTTTTAGACATTACATGACTATGTATAAACAAAATCACACAAACAATGAAAAAGGCTTCCTAAACACTCCACCATCCTCCATTGTCCCCTGTCTTCCTTTGTCAAACTGTCCGGCCCCAAAAGCCACTGGCTCAGCCAGAAAGCACATATTGCCAGCCATTAATTGGCATACTCATGGTAACACTGCATAGCTAGCAGTGTGATACTCTAGAACAGTGGTTCTCAACCGGCCCGTCACGAATCTAAGTGCGGCCCACCATGCTGAACACAAAAAAAAATAAATAACTTTCAGTTTTACAATTTATTTTAGTTTTTACACTAATTTAAAAATGTACTGAACAAATATAAGCTATAATGTTTTTGTTATGCAAAATAATTTTGTTTTTCATCTATTATTTTCAGACATGAGCAGACCTATGTACTCACGTAATTAACGTTACGCACTTGACGAACACTTACAAGCGCGCACTTTGGCAGAATTCAATTCAAATAGTCATCAGCAGCCATTAATTCGGTAAAATTGAGCATCAGAATGGACAAATTTGTTATTAAGGGAGAAAAACTAAATGTGGAAAATGCCAGCGAAGGAACACACAAACAAGAATAGTCGCAGCATCAGCAGTGAAGGCAGGAGAGTGCTGGACTTTCGGCATCAAGTTTCGGTTTGCTCTGCCACTCACTTGAAGATGTTCAGGCAAAAGGAAACACCCATACTACGCAGCAATCATCTTTAATTGCAGAAATGTGGCAAAACATCTCTGGAGAGAACCTCAGATTATTAAATTTGAAAGTGCTTTCCATATTTGGATCAACATAGGCTACATTTGTGAACGTACATTTTCTGCAATGTTGTGCATCAAGTCACGCTTCTGTGCGCGTCTTACAGACTGCAACTTACAATCGCAACTTCACTGTGCTGTTACCCCTTTCGAGCCGAATTTCACAAAACTGGTCAGCTCCTGACAGCATCAGGTGTTTTATTAATGGTGAATAGAATTATTTATTTATTTATTTCAATAAATGTAATCGTTTAGATATTATAATATTTAGGCTATAATATTATAAATCTGGTTTGGTTTGTATTGGTGACGTAATATGTAAATGATATGCGTGCGGCCCGTGAGACTTGCATTTGGACCATAGTGCAGCCCAGTGGAACAAAAGGTTGAGAACCACTGCTCTAGAAAAATACACTGCATTCACAAATATATAATCCACACTGTAATTTAGTTAAAACTCTGATACTTATCTATAAAGAAAAAACGAAAAAAAAGAAAGAAAAAAAAAAAAAACAAGAAACAAAATATATACACACACACATATATATATATATATATATATATATATACATATACACATACAATAAACATAAACAGAGCAGTGTTTAGACAGAGCCACAGTATAGCTGTATATACTATAGGCTACTACATCATAATATATTAGAATAGGAGAAAGTATTTTAGAGCATTGGTTATTGCTTAAGTTATTTTAGCCTTAAGTTTTATCTTTTAGTTATAGTCATCTATATTTAGTGGGTGTTGACAAATTATAATAATATCACAAATATGGCTTCAGGCTTGGTGTTTTCCCTAGATTTATTATTGTCTGTTATATTTTCTACATTAACAAAAGACAGTTAATTGAAATTAATCTGAAATACAATACAATAAATTCTTAAGATTAGATGGAAAACTTAAACTTAAAAATTAATTAAAAATGTTACATTGGCAACTAAATAAAATATTTTCAACTACTAAAATTACTACAACTTAAAAATAAATGATTATTAGAAATATTAAAAACAATAATAATAATAGCATAAAGCACGTAAAATTACTAAAACTTACACTAAAATTAAAATCAAAACTGAAAAATATAAAAAAGTTAAATCAAAATATTAGTCAATGCTATAATAGTACATAAAATAATAATAAAACAACAGTGACCCCAAAAAAGCCACTGAGTGTCACTGCTATACAGAGAACGCAGACATCTCAGACAAAAGAGTGTTTAGAAAGAAAAAGCAACTATGTTCTCAAATAACTGTTCTAGTAATTCACATTAGCGCAAATAATTGCAGTGGTAATAATTTTGCAATAAACCTATCCTCTTAACTTTGCAAGCACGAAGTGCCCGTGTCAATAAAATTGTCAAAATGTGTAAGGCTTCTTGGTCACACTATGTCCTAGTGGTACACCAGGTGATGTGCACTCTGGAGAACTGCACTCAGAAAAAAATATTGAATAAACATCTTTAATATATTACATGAGGACCTGCTTTAATTTTTGCTGTCTAGAAGCACTACTGTGCTAAAGCGAAATGGAACTGCAGTTGTTTTATAATTATGTTTTTAATTACAGCCTCTCTTGATGAACGTCTTTCCATTGTGGAACATCATTGCCTCCAGGCAACATAAACAGCAAAACAGCTTATTCTAATCTACTAAAACTATGAGTCTTCATCTCATTTGAGCGTACAAATAGATTTGACACCATTTATATACATACTTTTGACTATTTAGTGTGTCAAATATGCTCCTGAAATGTCCAGCAACTGTTGTCAATCACTATTTAAACAGATTTAATTTTGGAAAAAAAGAATTTGTGAAGAGAAACAGAGGGCAGACAAATAATATTCCAAACATTATAAGAAGTTTTAAAACAAACAGCATTACTTTCAAAAACAGTTGTAACATTTGCAAACAGTAGTACATATGATCACCTTCATAACCACTAGATGGCAGCCTAATATTCCAAATATAGTCTCTCACAGTAAGTTAATACTTCTGTGATGGTTTTCCATTAATGTTTTTTGCTGGATTGCCTTTAGAAAGACTACTTGATTTAAAGGGCAAACAAAATAGAGTATATGAAGAAAGTAGTGCATATAACACACAAGGGCAAGGATGTGAGGTGGAGTGAGGAACCTACTGATTCTGTTATATTACACAACAATTTTGGTACAATATGGTTACTTTTAAAATGTTGAATTTACAGATTATGGTGCTTGGAAGTATACATTTTTAAATATATGTTCTGCATCTACATTTGTTTAGTTTTGTTTAGTTGTGTTTTTTGTTTTGCCAGTGTTGTGAGTTTGGGGCAGAACTTGGTTCCAAAGCACCAAACAGCCACAGTGTTTACACATTACAGGGACTTTTATTTATAAACAGCTTACTTCAAAGTAAGACACACTAAATTTCAAATGGAGAAAGTCTGAAACATTGAAAAACAATGAAAAATTGCATCACTTCACAGATGGTGTCACTGCATACTCAGTATGCTGCAATAAACAATATTTGAACTGAGTGTACTCACATCAAACTCATTGAGAGCGGCAGCCAGCTCGCCGATGCCAGTGTGCCCGTGCTTCTCGTCGGTGGGTGAAGTGGCCTGGGCAGAGCTGGAGATGCCCCCAATGGCCTCTTGGACCTGTTTGAAGACATAGTCGCGGTTGGCACGTGTAGCAGCCACGTCGGGGTGGCGCAGGAAGGCCTGGGAGGCAGTATAGAGCATAGTGGCGTTCTTCTTAAGAGCCCCTCGAGCCGCCGCCATCTCGTCCCTGCACTGAGGGTCCTTCAGCTCCTGGCACACACATACAAATATCTGTTTCAGACCTGTCACTTTAAGACCTGCTGCACAGATCTAATATATTCACACACATCTGATTTTCTTGCTAATGTTTATATTCATTTAAAACATAATCATCTGTGTTTTATGTGAACAGTCCACACGCAGGGCATTTTTAAAAAGAACTGTGTGTGCATTTGCCCATTGACCATTTTATTGTTAGATAATAGCTAGTTAAAATCTAATAGTAGTTAGATAACATAAGCAACAACTAACTAGCTACCTAGCCAGATGTCAGATGGCTTACATTTATCTCAAATTAATTGTAGTCATTTGTGTACATAAAAATATAAAAGCTAAACAAATTAATAAGCCCTGAGTTTCTATTAAGACTGCTTATTCAACGAAAAATGTATCTACCCTCTCCCTGGATATATAATAAAATGTTTTGTTGAGTGCAGTTGGTTGTCTTGTATACAGTATAAGGTGCGTTCACGCCATATCGTTATAACCCATAGACATATATAGACGCCCTATTCGACCGCTCTAGGCACTTGATGTATATATATCTATGGTAATAACCGTAATTATGAGATACCAACTTGTAAAAAGCATTCACGTCCTTGTCGAACTCATAATTTCAATTTGTGAACTGGGAGCTTTCTGAAAAATGCTGGCGCTTTCAAAGAAAGCTATATTACTGCTTTAAAAACTAGGAAAATAGATGCATATATGTAGATACTATAATGTACTATTATAAAAAAAAAACAAAAAAAAAACATTATGTAAGTGTTCATACTGTTATTATTTTGTTGTTGTTCTCAACATTCTTTCATGCGGGTTCATTTTGTTGACTGTCGCTATAGAAACAGATAATCCCCAGTCCGAGGATGTGAACAGCACCGAGTTGAACGTCACGTGTTGTCATCTCGGAATTACGGTAATTACGATATGGCGTGAACGCAGCATATGTAGCATTTTTATTACTGAAAAAAAAAATATAATTTTGGGGGGTTTATATTGAGCAGTTGATGGCATTTATTGATATCCATTTATTGTGCATGTGAGCCACATAAGATAACATTAATGACCATAGTAGAACGAGAAAAATAATGCATAATGCATGAATAATGTAAATGTATCCTCCTTCCCTCCAAAGTGAAACAAAGAAAAACATTATTAATGCTACTATAGTCAGTGTAACAACATTATGTGTTCATATTTACCGAAAATTGATGCAAATAGAGTTGCTGCTGCTATCTGTCCCGTTTTAACCCACTGAAATAGGTTGACGGTGATACTATTGAGCGATACATGAACCGCGTAACCACATGTCGGCTAGATATATATGTGTATATATATATATATATATATATATGTGTGTGTGTGTGTGTGTGTGTGTGTGTGTGTGTATATATATATATATATATATATATATATATATATAGATAGATAGATAGATAGATAGATAGATAGATAGATAGATACAGGGCTTGACATTAACTTTTTTGCTCACCAGCCACTGTGGCTAGTGGTTTTCCAAATTTACTTGCCACTCAGCATTTTCACTGGCCACAATTTTGTTGTTGGGAAATTACATTTTATATGACTTAATACGGCATACAAAAATGTATTTAAATTGATTTCCAGGTCATTTTTGACCTATTTAAATTGCATTTTTCCCTACCCATATTAAATGCATGCATCATCTTTCATATCAAGTTCTTACATTTTATTAACAATTTCACTTAATATAATAAGATAATATAGGACTGTTACCAATCATATGAAATCAGTATCTACAAAATCAATCTTTCCACTGCAGAAGAAACAGAAGTGACTGGAGTGGCATTCAGATGCATTTACATAGACAGTTCACTGTAGCTGAAATATAGCACAAATGCATTTACACTGCATGCGACATTATAATAGCATAAATAATGTTGTGAGCTCGGTGTTCTAATATATATATATATATATATATATATATATATATATATATATATATATAATTTTTTTTTTATTCTTTTTTTTTATACATATACACAAATATGTTGGAAATATAAAATGTTGGAAAACATGAGATGGAAGAGATAGTCTACTATGAAAGTAAACCGCCAGTAGGTGGCAGCAAGTCATTAATCTTCATTAATGAATCATTGAAGCATGCCGTCAAACGATTCGTTCAGACAGCTGATTCATTCAAGAATGAAGCAAGTGCCTGTCCTTATGAATGGACCACTGAATCATTGACTCAAATGATTCAAAATTCAAAAACACGAATCATTCATTAACAAAACACCGCTGTGTGCTGCTCAGAGATGCGCAAGTGTTCTGCTGTGATCTTTGTTTGGAACTATTTTCATTAACCAAATGGAGCAAAAACAGTCAACATTGACAGTACATCCTTTCAATAAATTCAAATTCAAATATTGAACTAAAATGTATATTAACTACTCGTTTTAACTCTTGTATAAAATGTCAAATTCGCAATCGTGGTTTTCAGGGAGCTTCCCTCTCTCTGTCGTGTCATGTTGCTTAACTAGGCTGTATGCAGTGGTGTATACTGGGGAGGGGCCATGGGAGCACTTGCCCCCACGAAAACTGATTGGCCCCCCGAGTGTGCCCCCACCCTTCTACATGTCCGTCACTCAAAAATTCAAATATCTTTCGGCTTGCATTTGAATAATTAACGCTGATTCTCAACAACCGGGACTGGAAGTTGATCTATTTTATATAGGCTACGTTATTTTGATACTGTATTGATACCTTATTTTGCTAGAGCACGAATGGGAATATGCTGTCCAGGGGGCCCAGAAACAGTAGCGGTGCCCCTGGTAGTGAGCCCTGGCACATCTATGCTTACTCTGGTAACTCATCAGAGGGCTTTCCTCATACATTTTCAACATTATAGGCTATAGTTTTAAACACTTCATTCCTTCTTACTAATTCAAGCAATGATGTGACACAGGTGTTTTTATATGCATCTCTGAAAGGAACCGAGTGTCTTCAGAAAAGTTTCGATTGCATTTCAACTTTATCTGATAAAGTAGGCTAGCGCTCATGAGCTGCTTTGTTTACAGCTGTTTCTGGGGAAACCGTTATATGTTTGACATTTAAAAAGCGCCTCCTACTGGCAGAGAATCTAATTGAATTTTCAATAAGCCATTAAACATTATTTTTGTTTGTCTTTTAAATATTTTTTATAATGAACATGCTGATTGATAAGGAGAAGAACAGAGTATATCTTATAGTTACCTACACAATGTGTGACTGACGTGAATAAAATCCGTCATCATGTTTGAAAGGCTGTTTTTTCTGTTATTATTATTGATAAGCATGATATGGCATTATAAAATTTATGCATCACTATTTTGCATTTATCATCAGCTGTTCAACAAATTGTTATAATTTATTAAATTGTTGTTAGAATAATTTAGAATTGTAGCAATATTAAGTATTATAATAAATTTATATATTATTATTATAAAAGAGTGTATATTTAAGAAAATTAATCATATGATGGATAAATAATAAGTATAGTTTGATGTAAATATAACCTAAATGTAAATATATGTAATAATATAATGTAAATATAACCCACCTCTGCTAAATATGTCTCTGATCTGCACAGCTCAATTTGCTTCACCTGAATGTCACACATCTCACTGGAGAACCATTTGAGCAGGCAATTCACTCTCCTCAACTTATAATCGGAGGGAAAAGATGTTCAACAAAAAAAAACATTTTTGTCCCAGGAAAACTCTGTTTAATGTTTCAAGGCAGTCAGATAAATTAAAGGGGTATTTCACCCAAAAATGTAAATTCTGTCATCATTTACTCTTCCTTGTGCTATTCCTAACATGTATGATTTTCTTTCTTCCATGAAACAAAAAAGAAAATTTTGTCCACTGTAATGAAAGGCAATGGAAAACAAATCAAGCTCTATTTTGATCACCAAAACTCGTGATATATGGACAATAACTTTCTTCTCAATTTCTTTTGCAACATGGAAAAAAAGAGAGTCACACTGGTTTGGAACAACATATGTGTCATGGATTCACCAGGTTCTCCCGTCATACACACACAAACACTCAATCAGTGCTCTCTCACAAGCTTTCTGTTGACCACCAACTGCCACTCATAAGATCATAAATCGGCCCTGCATTAAAGCAATAATGTTGAGTTTTATTATTTTTGTGAGTTGTACTCTATTCACAGATTGGATTCTTCTATAGTTTTTCACTTCTGAAAAGTGAAAAGTTAATACAAGTTGTATTTCACTGTTCTGATTTGCAGTGAATAAATACCATTAAAAGATAATAAGGTATCACTGTTTATTACTTATTTTAAAGCTTACTAAACTTAGATATTTACATTTCTACATATAAATACACAACAAGATTGACCCCTCTGTTTTAATTGTGGTCCCTCCTGTGCCCCCCAGTTGAAAAAAATCCTAGAATTGCCACTGGCTGTATGTTATAAATATAAAAACTAAGTTACATTTTTATGTTTCTTCTGTGTGCAGTTGCGTTCATTTGTTTTGATTTCTCCATGAAATTCTCTCACATAGACAGGCTGTGTGAGCCTCAACTGGCGTGACCTTGTTGTTACTAATTATCCATTATCAGTCGCCGTTTACACCGAATGTAATAAAATCAGAACCATTCTCGCCAAAATTTCGGTGCAATTAGATATTTTGATCCAAGTAAAATTCTCTTCTTTCACTTGCCCCTTCAAAAAATCTACTTATCCCAGACAAGCATTAATGTCGAGCTCTTGTTATTGTATATAAAATTCAACCCAACAGAGTGGCTAGTAGGAGTCATCGGATTACCCACCACTGCTGAAATCCACCCGCATTTGGCGGGGCGGGTGTATATATATATATATATATATATATATATATATATATATATATATATACACACACACACACACACACACACACACACAACATCCCTGGATATTACTGCTGGTCGTTTAACATTTCTGTCATGTAACTGTTGTCAATTGTTAAATGTATTACAACTACTTACTTCTTACCTCACAGCAACACTCTTTGACCATTAATATCGCGTGACTCGGCTTCTATGAAGAGTAAAGCCCGCCTTTTTATTTGACTGTTGACCTGACAAATGTTGTGAGACAGTCACAGACCTCCAAGAAAGACTTTGGGGACGCTGGGGCAGCTCAGCCTACAAAGTTATCTTGGCGTTGACGACACATGCAGAATTTTTTTTTTCTGCACCAAAACATTTATTACTCGAAGTCTTTTGCTTTTCAGCGCACTGCTGCTGTCTCTGACTCGCGTACATCACGTGGGCGCCACTGGCTTTTTGAGTAGTCGCAAATCGTACCTGCATACTTTAAGGTCAAAATGTATACTTGCTACGCAAAATACGTACAGGTTGGCAGGTCTGTTGTATTTCAGCAGGTATCCAAATCGACTGTACTGTAGCAGAATATTAAATGGACTTATAACCTTATGGGACCTTAAGGAAAATTTTCATTGCATTAAATTAATTTTCAAATTTAACTGACAGTTGCTAAGCAACTATCCATCCCATAATTGTACAAAAAACAATTAGTCTCTTTCTTTTAAGACTCTTTCATGCATTCAAAGTTTTGTGAGTTTCATCATATGGGTAAAATGCTGTAAAATTTAATAAAAACTCATAAACCTACCAACAATGAAAACCAAATCATTATAATAATGTTTTATTTTATTTTATAAAATTACTTAGTGCACATAAACATGCAAACATAACATACATACAGCAACATATATTCTTGGTTAGTACCAGTCCTTGATTCTGATTGGTCAACAGCTGCATCTTATTCATGTTAAAGCAGTGGTTCTCAATCTTTTTACACCAAGTACCACCTTAGAAAATATTTGGCTCTCCAAGTACCACCATAATGACCAACATTAAAATCCAGTAGCGTAGTAGTCCTAACTTTTCAGCTACAACTCTGCACAGTTCGAAAACGTGGCAGTTTTATTCCTAATAAGAATATTTATTGTTGTCAGCAGTTTGAACATTAACACTGCACAGTGCTTACAAACAGGTAAATAAAAAAAACTTAAATAATGATAAATTAAAATGTGTTGTACCTAAAAGTTAAATAAAACTGTACTGTACTTAAATATAAAAAGGACAAAACTTTACTCAAATAAAGATTAAATTAAAATGTAATCCCCCGGTTTCACAGACAAGGTTTAAGCTAGTCCCAGACTAAAATGCATGTTTAAGCTGTCTCAACTGAAAATATCTTGCTCTGGCATATCTTAAAATGTCAGTCTCATTGTTCTGTGTCAAGGTGCACACCTTAATGTTTTCTTCTAAGGCATTTTTGTAAAAGTTGCTTAAATATCTTAATTTAACTAAGGCCTAGTCCTGGCTTAAGCTGAACCCCGTTTGTGAAACTGGGCCAATGTGTTTTAACATTAATTTATATTTAATTTAGTGATTCCTCTGCGTACCACTAGAGGGAGCCTGTGGCCCCATTTACACTAGTGCGTTTTCGTTTTAAAACGCATACATTTTGATATGGTTACGTCTATCGTTTACACTACTCCGGAGTTTTCGAGGTTGAAAACTGAGACTTTTGAAAACGCTGCAGATCCCATTTTAGTTTGAAAACTCCGGGGTAGCGTTTCAGGGTTTCAGACCAAAATGGAGACTTTTGAAAACGATGGCGTGGCTGCCCACATTTGCACTGCGTATCCATGACGACCGTGTAAACAAAATCGTGCTCATTATTGTACCCATAGATATGTATGGGTAGATTCCCCATTCAACCACTCCAAGCATGCAGACGCGTCCGCCATCTAAATAATAGGTAATCTACCTATACAAATCTATGGTTGTACCTGCATGAATGGTCACGTGACATGCGTTTTTGGTTGTGTGGTGTAAACAGAGATTGTTTCTGAAACGCAGTGGAAACGCCAGCATAAACAGTGATCGATTTCATTTCTAAAATGCTGTTTTAAAATCAAAACACACTAGTGTAAACAGGGCCTGAGTACCACTAGAGGAACTCGTACCACACTTTGAGAACCACTATGTTAAAGCACAACAATTATTGCTTCAACCAACGCTTCATTGTATCACTGTGCAACACCCTTAGCAACATATACAATCAATATAGCATTAAAACTGTCCTATGTATTATGTATTTCAGCAAAATTAACTGTATTAAAGGTGGGGTATGTATTTTTTTCAAAAACTCTTTAGAAAACTGAGTCGGGCCGAGTACCAAAACAAATTTGTAGCCAATCAGCAGTAAGGGGTGTGTCTACTCATGATGCAGAGGAGAGCGCGCTCAGTGCACATGACGGACATTAGCTGAGCTGAGCGACGACAGAAAGATAGAGATGGTGGATAAAAAACAAGAGGAAAACGTCTGTGGAACAAAAGAAGGCTTGTCTACACTGGACGCGACAGTTGTCGTGTTGCACTGCGCCGCAACAGCTAAAGTCTGTCTACACTGGATGCGACAAAGTGACCGTTGAAAATCATTTGAAATCTGTGTCAATACGTCATAAATAACTGTCAGGGATCTGTCGCGCCGTGCCGCTCGCATCCAGTGTACACACGTTGTTACGTTAAGGCAAGAAGTAGGACCCGTGTAAATATCGGATCAGCTTTCCAGCGCTGGAGAGAACTCAAGGAGCGGGAAAGCCTGCGATCGGACGCCGAGGTTGCTTTGTTTCTTCGCGATAGGTGAGTAACATTGGCTTTGCTTTGTTTCACAGAACTAATCATTGCCTAGGTTGCGAACGTATGTGTGGGGTGGAGCTATCAAAATAGGGGCGAGAGCCTTTTGGGGTAGGGGCATGTTTGTTTTGGTGATTTGAAATATCAAGATTGGCTACCAGAAATCACTTATCCCTCCTTTAATGTAATGACTTATGAGTGACTCCTGCTGGTATCATTCACCTTTAATTTTGAGACCATGCCCTTCCTCCAACAAAGAAACTCTTTTCATGTGGGAGAAACCTTGATGTGTGCACGTGTCTGAGTGGAACCATGTTGCCAAATCTGTAGTTTTCCCACAAAACTGAGCTACTTTTATAATGCTGCAGCGGGTCGTTTTTTGTTGTTGTTGTTGTTGTTGTTGTTTTTTTTCAGTCTGTGGGTTGAAGCAAGACCCACCACCCCCCGGAACACAATTCTGACCCCCTGAAACGTGATTTTAGAGTGATTTTAATAGCATTTTTCCTCTGGAACACAACCCGGGCTAGTTTTGAATAACAATTGGGCAGGTTTTGTTACACAGACCTGGCAACCCTGGAATGGAAGTCCACAGTTTCCAAAGAGTGGAAGGAATTTTACTGTATTTATTAGTTTTCTTATTCAGGTATGGTACTGTATGTTCATCAGTTTACAGATGTGTTTGAGAAAATATTACATATGGCAATAAAAAATAAATGACACAGTGGATGACAACAGTTCCTATTCTGTTTTTATTTGAGCTTTATAAGATGATTATCTTGCCATTTACTGTCACTGTCAGTAACTTTTAGTGGAAGGATATCATTTAATCAATCTACTTCAAAAAAGTAACATCAATACAATTTTTGGTTTGGACTGTTTGGTAACCATTTTATAAAAGCAGTAAGGTACAAGCGGAGATGCTGTATTGTGAATAAGTCACAGCTGAAGGGGTTGTAGGCATTCCGCTTCCTGTCATGCCTATCAACGACCTTCAGCCAAGACCTACACAATACAGCATGGCTTCTTGTACATTACTGCTTATATTATAGATAGATAGATAACAATTGTGATATTTCATAATACCTGCTGTCTGCGAGCAGCAACATAGTTGAGTTTGACCATCTCTTTTCCAAACTCCTTAAAGCGATTGGCCAAGTCCTGCTCATTGGTGGCATTCTTGACGGCTTCTAGAGCTTCTTCCACCTGTAAATCAACACACACAAACATACAATCATCCAACTGTTTAAACATCATCCATAAAATGAAAGGTAGTAGAAAAGTTCCATAAAGCACTTTAACTGATGTGATTGAGTGACAGTTAACTTTTGTAGTGCTTATTATTGGTTCTCGTGGGGCACATATAATTCTGACAGTTTTCATTCACTGTAATGAGACTAGCAGAAGAACAAGGAGGTGCTTTGTCCCTTGTGGGACATCTAAAAGTTTCTCAGCCTCATCCTACACTCTAAAAGCTCTCCTTTCGCAACCATTAAGTTTCACAGATCTTAGTTCCTAATTTGTTTAGTGATTATATAACAGAAAGGCTGCTAGTAAACAAAAAAAGTGTTTTAAATCCCTAAACTTAAGAAGAAGAAGAAGAAGAAGAAGAAGAAGAAGAAGAAGAATTGTGTTTGTTGCCTTAGTGCCGGTGGGAAACAAAAATCGAAAGAAAACAGAATAATGCAACTAGAAGCAAAGTATTATGGGTGTCAAAATTAAGATACAAATGCAAAAAGACTAAATTCTGCCACTCTGAAAATAGTCTCATCTACACCATAAACATAAATGCAAAATATGGGAGCCTAATTGATGACCAGAAGCAAGTGAATGAAGTGAATATTTGAGAATGCTATTTTTGCATTTTAATAGTCTGTTGCGAAGTTATGCCAGGAGGTTGTTGCTTCAGCAATATGCGCTATGCAAATAAACAGCAGGACTCAAGATAAAGTTTACAGTTTCTTTGTATTATAATAAATATAACTTCTTGTGCCCTTGAAATAGGTCTCCTTGGACATTGAAACAATTGAAAGGCGGGTCTGTCTTGTTCTGAACCGGTGGACGGTGACCAGCTGTGAAGACCACTCGCAGCAATGAAGCTTTGAACACTCAATCAAAATGAAAAATGAAAAAAATTGGTTAATTAATGTATATAAATGTGTAAATGTTAAAGAGTAATATGTTTGAAGTGGCTAGTGGAGAGTAGGGAGATATGACACAGTAAACAAATAAAATAATTAAATTAAATAAAAGTATTATTATTAAATGACAAATAAACTGATTAATTTCACAAATGAACTGCAACTGTGGAAAAATGGCCAGTGAGAAATGAATAAGAACCGAACATACGATCTTGAGGTGAGCCAGGAGCCTCATGACGTCAGCCATGTCAGCTAGGATGAGGAGGCGAGTGACGGCAGAGAGGAGGGCGCGGGCGGCACGGACCATGGTGCCACGTTTCACAGAAGAGCAAGGGTCATCTGCAAACTCTGAGGAGGCCACGCGCATTGTCTCACCTGCACAGGGACACAAAACAACCAAGACAAAAGCAAACAACATATGTTTAGAGTTCCATCACACTGCAAATCCCTTGTGCATGTCTAGCATTTTTAATTCGGAACCCACTAAAACTGCATGGACATGTCAATGGTTTATTAATAGCTGTGCATCTGTTTACCAGTGAAATAAACTGCGAGTACAGGCAAGTTTGCCAGGAGTGTTCATTAGTGAAACAGCACACTACAGAAAACCAGTGTACAGGGGGTTGCTGGTGTCTGGAAAACAATGTGCCAGTTTTATGTCAAACACTGACTGAAATACAGTGAAGTCCATTTTCCAGTTTTAAATTTTTTAGAACTTTAACCACAAAAGTAGAAATCACTATGCAGAAAATAAAGTCAAGAATAAAAAGCAATTTGTAGATTGGCACAGGAGTGATGTAAGCAGCTTTTTAATACCCTTTCATTGTGATTGACAGTATTAGATGACCATGCACCTCTTGAACTTTTATGTATTCAAAAGTGCTACTTTATGTATTTGTGTGTTATACTTAGGAGAAAAAAAGCCCGATTCAGACTGTCAGAATGTTACTGTGGCATGCTTGCTGAAGTAAAAACGAGCAATTTATCTCAAGGTTCATTGACAGAATCTATTAATGACCCTACAGTAAGTGGACTCCCACTTTCCATCTGAACTGGAGTCGCAGGCAGGACAGAGTTGATTAATGAAAGCTTACAAAAAGCCCGGCTGAGACATTAGCAAATGTCATTGAATCTGAGAATGATATACAGAGAAGAAATATTGTGGCAAACTGACTTCCCAGAGTCTAGGGAAAGAGAGAATATTTGTTTTTAAGTCTGTACAGGCTCTGTGTGGGTGAACACTTGCGTGCACATAATAAATATGGCTGTACTTTAGTGTATGTGCGTGTTCTACTGTTTCTCTCACACAGTGAACTGAAACGACAGAATGCCAGCTATTCTTAACAGAGCCTCGCTGCTGCCCCTCCACTTCCAGGGGAAATGTCAGCACTGTCCTCTGGCTCTGTGCATTGTTGTGGCAACTCCACCTTCACGGATTACCACAGAAGGTTATAATCTTATTTCCATTTTAGCTATTTTTTCTACCCCTTGTATAATTTAACCAAGTCAAAAGAACAGACACATTCAGACCAATTCTCGTCCAAGCTATGTGAAACAATCCTTACTTTTGCAAGGATGTTTGGTCATGCTAATGGCATAGAAATCAAAAACTAAAAACTGTTTTAAACCTGCTTGCAAAGTACCAGACTGTAATATCACATCTGATGACCTAGAATAAATGAAAGTGAGTGTCAATATTTAAGTCAATATTTAATGAGTACAATGCTTATTTCTCCAGAGAAACTAAATCATAAGTTAAAAAAAAAGCATATATACATAAAACTAAATTCCTTCACCTCACTCTGTCAGAAATAATTTCTACCAACTACTGAACAGACAGGACTGTGTGGTATCAAGGGCAGTGAATTCATCTATGCTGACTTAAATAAACCAGATGGAGCAGACATCATCTTTGTAGACACAATGTTGACAGCCTGCCTACTCCCAGATGCTGCCTGATAAGAGAGAATTTGAAGGTTTTAGACACACACACACACACACACACACACAGCCTATACTTGCACTCTGTAAAGAGTGGTACTGTAGGTAACAAGAGTCAGACAGTAATATTAATGGTAATTATTTTTGACCAGAGAGAGGATGTGAAAGAGGTCAATGTTTTCTATATATATATATATATATATATATATATATATATATATATATATATATATATATATATATATATATATATATATATATATATATATATATATAAACAATAATTAAATTTGTTAAATGAAGAGAAACTGATGACACAACTACATACACTGGGACTGCCACTACTTCAGCTTGGTAGCAAATTAAGACTACTGAGAAAATGATCATGAGTATTCATCAGTATTCTGTGAGTTTGTGACAAAACAAAACAAAACAAAAAACACACAGTGACTGATAAAATTACAATTACGTAATTTTCAGTTACGATGAATGGGAATGCTAACAGATTTCTCCAGGTTTTATGGACCTTGGCAGAGCAACTTAAAAAGGCTAGCATTAGCCGAATAGCCTATTGATCCCTGAGATGACCCTCAGCTCTTATTATTGCAACCTTGTTGGAAAACAACTGCAGTTTTGTTTTCATTCTGCAGTGTATCTTCTGCATTGTCTTTTGATTCCATACTTGACCTTCTGAAACACTAAGATAAATATGGTAAAGTATATTATTAAATCATGTAAACAAACCCCAAGCTGGACAGGACAAAATGCACTTACATTTCTCTGAAAAGTCTTAATATGCAATTTTGCATTGAAGAGCTCATGTGGGAGGGTAAGGCATTTGTAACTTATTTTAAACAAATGTCAAATCAGATGAGCAGCTAGCAACAGTGAAAAATGACTGTTTCATAGATTTGTTGGGTCTTATAATTGACTAGTAACTTAAAGGATTGGTTCACTTCCAGAATAATTTACTCACTCCCATGTCATCCAAGATGTTCATGAGTCGAAAAGAAACTCTCCAACTTTCAAATAATCTAAAATCATTGTTCTACTTTTATTTCTTTTCTTTTTTTTTTTTTTTTTTTTTTGTAAAGGGTGTTTGCCTTTCTTTGCATGTTTGCTTTGTAAACACTGGGTTGGTACTTCCGCCTACATCACACGTACATGATTACATAATGTGTGAGGTCAAGCAAGTGCAAAACGAGCCTTTGTGGTTAAAAAGTATATATTTTTTTTTTTAGAAATTGACCAATCGTTTCGGTAGATAAGACTCTTATTCCTCAGATGGTATCGTGTAGAGCTCTTTGAAGCTGCACTGAAACTGCAATTTGGACCTTCAACCCGTTGACCACCACTGAAGTCCACTATAAGGAGAAAAATCCTGGAATGTTTTCCTCAAAAACCTTTATTTATTTATACATGAACATCTTGGATGACATAGGGATGAGTAAATTATAAGGAAATTTTTATTCTGGAAGTGAACTAATCCTTTAATGGTCTTTTGTTTGAAAGTTTCACAAAGTCATTTTTCATTGTCATTAAATTAATAAATCAATAACTATGGGACACAGGGGACAATTAGATCAAAATCTAATTTCAAAAACCACACTTCTAATTTCTATTTTAAGTATTTTCTTTGTCCTTTAGCCCCTGTTTCACAGTGAGTAACATAATGGTCTGAGTGGCTTACCACTCCCAAGGCTGTCTTTATGTCCAACCGGTGTTCATTAACCTCATCCCAGTTAAAGGTCGGCTTGCTAATGGTCCACACAGAGTATTTTAACACACTTCATTCTGCCCCTGCAGCCGAGGCTTGGCTCAGTCTCCATCTGTCAGTGCAGCAGTCCCTTCCCTGCAGTACCTGAGAACGCTTGTATATTTTCACCAAAAATTACTCTAAAAACTCATTGAACAGGGATATCTCACTGCAGACCTGTGGAAAAAAAAATATATACTACATTATGTAAGATTTTTAAATGGTGCTCTTACCAAGACTGCAAAAAAAAAAAAAAAACCCTTGTATAATTTTATTGTCACGCCCATGGACTGACTTTGTGTTTTGTTGTGTTTTGCTCCCCATGTGCTCCCCGTGACCCAGTTTTCCCTTGTGTTTGATTGTGCTCATTGAATTCAGGTGTGTCTCATTTATCCCTCGTTTAGTTGAGTATTTAAAGTGTGTTCTGTGCTTTGTTTGGTGTCTGGTGTTAAACGTCGATGTTGTGCTATGTGTGTGTTCCTGCCTGCCCTGTGTTACCCCTTGGATGTTCATTAAAAGACTGTCGTTCGTTAATTCTCCATCGTCTCCTCGTTCCTCAGAGTAGCAGCAAATCCTGACAGAACACCAGACCTACAAAAGAAGTTTATTTGCGTGTTCCCCTCTGTTTTGTTTCCGCGTTTTGTTCAATGTGTTTTTTCCCCTTGTTTACCTCATGGATGCCTTTACCCGTCCTGAATATCTCCTCCTCCTGCTGAAACGGGGATAGATCTCTCGAGGGTAATACCAGACTATTCCTGGAGATCGCTAACCACACCAACTACCCGGACGACACGCTCTGCGCGTTCTACGATGCTAGTTTGAACACCGTGTGCAGAGTGCTGTCGTCTGAAGATGGCCCTCGAGAAGATTTCGCTGCCTTTGTGGAGTGGATACTGGCGAGAAACGGATCTCCATTCACCGTTCAATCCAGACCCAGAGCCCAGCCCACCATCCTCTCACTGCGCGAAGCCTATGCCCGAGCCCGCCGATGACAGAGAGCCAGAGCCTACCGACGAGCCATCGCCGCACGGAGCGACAGTGCTGAGGATCGCCGCAGAGCCTGAGCTGCTGATGATGTCAGACCAGGTGCGAGAGCCGGCTACAACACCGACCACGAGGGAGAAATCCGTGGACAGCGAGAGCGCAGAGAGGAACTCTGCCCCCTGCACCATGACTGAGGGTGAGCTGAATGTGGATCTGGGGCTGCTGGACTTCAAGGGAGAGTTTTTGGATCTGGATGCTGACTTGTACCTTCTCCTCCCTCCTTGTTCGGAGCCCTCTGTCACTCCTCTTTCCCCGTCCAGCCCAGAGAGGGCTCCTGTTTCCCCGTCAAGCCCAGAGAGAGCAGCTGTTTCACCCTCCAGCCCAGAGAGGGCTGCTATTCCCACGTCCACCCCTCCACCACGGTCTTCTGGATCCCCGCCTCTGTATCGGTCGCCTGAGCCACCTGTTCCACCGTGGTCCTCCTGATCCTCCTCGTCCCCCTGGCTCATCGCCTCTCCGTCTCCGCCTCGGGCTCCTCCACCACCTGCTTCGCCACCGTTGGTCAGTCCCCTGGAGTCGTCAGCCCTTCCTCCACCATGGCTCCTTCCTCCGTTGGCTCCACCGGGGGTCGCCGTCATGGCTGTGGCCTGGGTCCTGCTTGGCTCCTCCTGCTTCAAGCCCCTCCTGTCTCTGTCTGGTCCACTATGGCTCCTCCTGTCTCCTCCCTCCTTCGCCACATCCCTGGACTCTGTCTGCCGGCCCCCTCCCAGTTGTCCATCCTCCTCCTGAGCCTCCTCCCAAGTTCCCACCCGTCCCTCCCTCTGTTGTTTCTACGGCGCGAGGATGCACCTTACAGGAGGGGGGCGATACAGTATGTCACGCCCATGGACTGTCTTTGTGTTTTGTTGTGTTTTGCCCCCATGTGCTCCCCGTGTTTGATTGTGATCAATGAATTCAGGTGTGTCTCATTTATCCCTTGTTTAGTTGAGTATTTAAAGTGTGTTCTGCCCTTTGTTTGGTGTCCGGTGTTAAACGTCAATGTTGTGCCACGCGTGTGTTCCTGCCTGCCCTGTGTTACCCCTTGGATGTTCATTAAAAAAAAAAAAAAAAAAAAAAAAAAAAAAAAAAAACACTGTTGTTTGTAATTCTCCATCGTCTCCTCACTCCTCACAGTAGCAGCAAATCCTGATAATTATGATTATACTATTATACTTCCATTAATTTTACAGGCCTGGAAATCCTTATTTTAAAATTCCCCAATATTTCCAGGTTCCCCATGACTGTGAGAACTGTAAAAATAATTGTTGTATGGTCCTCATACACTGATTTTCTTCTGAATTAGTTCATATTTAAAGTCCCTGAAAGAGACAGAGAATCACCCCAGACACCCATTAATATTATATTAGCAAGTAATTTAATCCACCACCAAACTAAACAAATTAAATAAAGATTTCACATTCATTACCTCATCAAAGAATACTCAAAACAAACCACAAAAAGAGAAAACAGATTATTATTAATACGATACAATGACAGCTAATACATTTCAGCTTTTGGGGTTTAAAAGTGTCTTTTTTCTCTTCTCCACAACCTCATAATTGCTCTTCGGCTGTGTTTATGGGATGATGAATGCTCTGTGAAACACCATCAATAACTGTTTGCCATTTTCATAGAGGTCATTTGGCTGAGCAAACACTAACTTCAGTCCAAACCAATGAGCATGCAAATGCTGGAAAGGGACACAGTGTGTGTGAGAACGATCATAAAAGAAAATAAAGGAGAGAAAACTTGGTGAGAGAGAGAGAGAGAGAGAGAGAGAGAGAGAGAGAGAGAGAGAGAGTAATGTGCTGCTAGATAAAGGCTGTGCATAATAGGCAGAACTTATAGGTGAAAAAAGGAAAAGAAAATTGTAGCTTAGCTGTGTGCAAACTGCAGCACATGGGCTAAAAGCCCACAGCACTCAGCAAATTGGCACATTAATGTCTTTTAGGGTCAGATAATGTGACAGATAATGTGTCTCATTGGCTCCCACATGACCCTAAAATTCTTCTCTACTCTCTCAAGAAGCCAAACATGACTAATAGACAGAGCTTTGGCCACTATGCCACATTGGAATTAAAAAAAGAAAACCCTTAATATATGTTTGGTTGGTTGATGCAGCAGATTTTGTTTGGTACAGTACCTCAGGGTGATAAGCTGCTCACCTTGCTTGCGAACGTCCTCTACAGCTGCGATAAGCTCCTCCTTCAGGTCCTGGCTGTCCTTAGCAATCTGTTCGCCCTTTTCTAGAAAGTTCTGGGTCGCCTGCTCCACGGACACAGCCAGCACGTGAGCTTTCTTGGAGCGTCCCTTTTTCTTACTGGATGGACCTTTGTTACTAGTGTTGACCAGGGTGGTCACCTGTGGACGAGAAGAGTCATAGATGAAGACTTGTGCAAAAGACTTGTTTTTGTCACATTTGGACTGAGCTGCATATATAGGCTAAAGCAGGTCTGTCAACGTAGGTCATTTGTCACATTTAATGATGAACAAGCATGATCGAGCCTAAGTTTGTTTATTTCCAAACCAATGGGTCAGAAAAACTGCTGGGTTTGTTTGTTGCTTTAAGAATTATGAACAGGTGAGGGGCTGCTCACAACAATCAAAGACATCTATCTACAGTATACGCACATAGACCAATAATTAAAAATGAAGGACATGCCTGTGTGAACAGACCTCAAGTGTCCCCTTAAATCTTCCCATGAAAAATCAAACAGGAATTATCGTCACAAAACAAACTCAATGTCAAATCTAAACCTCTGAATGGTGTTATATATATATATACACACACACACACACACATACATATACACACACACACAGTGGGTACGGAAAGTATTCAGACCCCCTTAAATTTTTCACTTTGTTATATTGCAGCCATTTGCTAAAATCATTTAAGTTCATTTTTTTTTCCTCATTAATGTACACACAGCACCCCATATTGACAGAAAAACACAGAATTGTTGATATTTTTGCAGATTTATTAAAAATAGAAAACATGAAATACCACATGGTCCTAAGTATTCAGACCCTTTGCTCAGTATTTAGTAGAAGCACCCTTTTGATCTAATACAGCCATGAGTCTTTTTGGGAAAGATGCAACAAGTTTTTCACACCTGGATTTGGGGATCCTCTGCCATTCCTCCTTGCAGATCCTCTCCAGTTCTGTCAGGTTGGATGGTAAACGTTAGTGGACAGCCACCTTTAGGTCTCTCCAGAGATGCTCAATTGGATTTAAGTCAGGGCTCTGGCTGGGCCATTCAAGAACAGTCACGGAGTTGTTGTGAAGCCACTCCTTCGTTATTTTAGCTGTGTGCTTACGGTCATTGTCTTGTTGGAAGGTAAACCTTCGGCCCAGTCTGAGGTCCTGAGTACTCTGGAGAAGGTTTTCGTCCAGGATATCCCTGTACTTGGCCGCATTCATCTTTCCCTCGATTGCAACCAGTCGTCCTGTCCCTGCAGCTGAAAAACACCCCCACAGCATGATGCTGCCACCACCATGCTTCACTGTTGGGACTGTATTGGACAGGTGATGAGCAGTGCCTGGTTTTCTCCACACATACCGCTTAGAATTAAGGCCAAAAAGTTCTATCTTGGTCTCATCAGACCAGAGAATCTTATTTCTCACCATCTTGGAGTCCTTCATGCGGGCTTTCATGTGTCTTGCACTGAGGAGAGGCTTCCGTCGGGCCACTCTACCATAAAGCCCCGACTGGTGGAGGGCTGCAGTGATTGTTGACTTTCTACAACTTTCTCCCATCTCCTGACTGCATCTCTGGAGTTCAGCCACAGTGATCTTTGGGTTCTTCTTTACCTCTCTCACCAAGGCTCTTCTCCCCTGATAGCTCAGTTTGGCCGGACGGCCAGCTCTAGGAAGGGTTCTGGTCGTCCCAAACATCTTCCATTTAAGGATTATGGAGGCCACTGTGCTCTTAGGAACCTTAAGTGCAGCAGAATTTTTTTTGTAATCTTGGCCAGATCTGTGCCTTGCCACAATTCTGTCTCTGAGCTCTTCAGGCAGTTCCTTTGACCTCATGATTCTCATTTGCTCTGACATGCACTGTGAGCTGTAAGGTCTTATATAGACAGGTGTGTGGCTTTCCTAATCAACTCCAATCAGTATAATCAAACACAGCTGGACTCAAATGAAGGTGTAGAACCATCTCAAGGATGATCAGAAGAAATGGACAGCACCTGAGTTAAATTTATGAGTGTCACAGCAAAGGGTCTGAATACTTAGGACCATGTGATAGTTCAGTTTTTCTTTTTTAAATAAATCTGCAAAAATGTCAACAATTCTGTGTTTTTCTGTCAATATGGGGTGCTGTGTGTACATTAATGAGGAAAAAAAATGAACTTAAATGATTTTAGCAAATGGCTGCAATATAACAAAGAGTGAAACATTTAAGGGGGTCTGAATACTTTCCGTACCCACTGTATATATATACCTGCACAGCACCTACCCGCTGGCCTCCGTTACATTTATATATGGGTAGTTGACGTATCAATGTATCCTATGGTGTGACAGAAAAATGTAAAAAAAATAAATAAATAAAATAAAATAGCCTCTATCATTGAAGATAAACCTCTCTCATGCTATTTGTAACTCAAGGAATTAAGATACATTTTTATTTGTTATTTGTATGTTAAGTTTTATTTTATTTTTTTTCTACAATTTTGCTATGTCACACCATAGGACACAGTCCAATTTTTGAAAGAAAGAAAGAAAGAAAGAAAGAAAGAAAGAGACAGAAAGAAAGATCGTTTAAAAATAATAATAAATCTTTGTTTCTTTGTTTTTGTGTTTGTTTAAAGAAATAATGTGAAGAAATATTTTGATATTTTGAAGAAATTTTCTGATTTGGTGCTCAAGAAACATTTTATAATTTTTAATTTTTGAAATCAATTTACTGTGTCCTTGCTGAATAAAAGTATTAATTTCTTTCAAAGCATAATAAATCAATCAGTTGATAAATCAATTGATCAATCAATCAATAAACATCAGGGACGTGCACAGATATTTTGCACTTCTCATATTTATTATATTTCTAAAATGTATTAGGGGTGTGTGATATTGACAAAAAAATATATCTCAATATTTTCTGGGATTTTATCGATAATGATAATTAGACAATATTTGGCTGTGTGTGTTATTATGTTGATATCTTAAGGACTACCATGGACTGCTGACTCCTAAGGTTTTTGATATTCTTCATATTCTGTGTGGTGATCAGTTCACAGCTTTTCCAATAAGTTTAGATTGATTTTTTTTTTTACCTTTTATGGGCATTTTTACCTTTATAAAGCCCTTTTTTTTCTAAAAGTGTGCATCATCTTTTCAGTCAAATTCTTAAATTGAATCAGTCAATTAGAATAAGTCGTTTGTTAACCTGCCATTTGTATCTACAATTATGTAAAAGACTGTTGCCTCTCAGCTGCAGTCATTTCTAGCTCACAATAATCTCTTTGATATTTTTCAGTCTGGTTTTCGCTCACAGCACAGTACGGAAACTGCTCTAGTAAAGGTCGTCAATGATCTCTTACTTTCTGGTGATTCAGGCAGTTTATCATTTCTTTTATTACTTGACCTCAGCTCAGCTCTCAATACTGTCTGTCATAAGATATTACTCTCTCGCCTTGCAGAGGTTGGCATCTCAGGTTCTGCATTATCCTGGTTCTCCTCATATCTCACAGATAGGCAATACTTCATCTCACAGCAAAATTCCAAATCTCCCACTGTCTTGCTCAAACAGGGTGTTCCCCAGGGCTCAGTTCTAGGACCATTATTATTCATCCTCTACATTCAGCCTCTTAGCCAAATAATTTGTCGCCATGGTTTTAACTACCACTGTTATGCTGACGACATCCAGATATACACTGCTTGTCAACCAGATTCTACCCATTCGATGGCCTCCTTATCTTCATGTCTCAGTGAGTTAAATGACTGGTTACACTCTAATTTTCTCAGTTTGAACTTGAGTAAAATTGAAATTTTAATAACTGGTCCCCCATCTCGAGTAAAACGTAAAATTGATGTTTCTAGCTTTGACCTTGACGCTATTTCTATTTTTCCATCAGCTACTGTTAGAAACTTAGGTATCATTCTAGGCCCATCACTGACCTTGGATGACCACATCTGCAAACTCTCCAAAGATGCTTTTTTCAGCTACGTCAAATTGCGCAAATTCGTCCTTTCCTCAGTAGAAAAGATACGGAATCATTATTGCATGCATTTATTACCACTCGCCTTGACTATTGTAACGCTCTTTTCTCTGGCTTACCAGCTCACTCCATCTTTAGTCCGCAGTACATTCAAAATTCTGCTGCCAGATTATTAACTTCCACAAAACATCTGCTCACATCACCCCTATTCTATTTAATCTTCACTGGTTGCCTGTATCTATTCGTGTGCAATATCTGCTCACCTTTAAGGCACTCAAAGGTCTTGCTCCCTCCTATCTTTCCGACCTAATCTCTTCTTATATTCCTTCTCGCTCACTCTGGTCTTCTAATTCTGAACTTCTTTGTGTGCCTAGGTTCCACCTATCTTCAATGGGCGGCAGGTCCTTTGCTGTCACCACACCCAAACTTTGGAATTCGCTTCCACTGGCATTCAGAACAGTCTCCTCTTTCAGTGAATTCAAATCAAAGCTTAAAACATATTTGTTTAATCAACACTATCACTAAATTGCATTGTGTATTTGTCGCTTTTGTTTTCTATTTCTATGTTTTTACTACATAATCTGTGTTATATGCAACTGCATACTGAATTGGGCAAATGTGCAATGTCCACTGAAATTGTTTCTTTGTAATGAGTATTTGTTGCTTTGGTGTACCTTGTACAGCATCCTTGAGCTTGGGAAAGGCGTTATATAAATTAAACATATTATTATTTGGGCTGTTACCAAGCAAATGAAATCAGTATTGACAAAATTAATCTTTGCAATGCAGTGAAAACACAGAAGCTGCATTAGAAGGGGCATGTAGATGCATTTACACACTGTTTAATGCAAGACATGAATGCATTTAACCTGCAGTTACAAATGCATTAATAATGTTTTGATATTTTAAACATAAAATGTTGAATACTGATATTTGAAATTATTTTTGAATACAATATAAAATAAAAATGCTTTAAATGTGAAATTAAAACTGCCAGTAGGTGGCAGCAAGTCGCTGTTAATAAGTGAGTCATTGCGACTTAACCGAATCATTTAAAGGCTTGATTCATTCAGGAACAAAACAGCTGTTGCTCAGAGACGCAAACTGGAATTAATTATATTTGTTGGCGAAATAGCGGAAAAACAGTCAATATTGTGTCTAAAACGTAAGTGTCTTAATATTAAATTCTTGTTTATTGAACTTCTGTATAAAATCAATGTCACATCATGCTGCTTTTTGGTGGAAAAAACGTCAGTCTTCGCGTGATACTGATTAACTATATGGAATGATATGAAATGTATAGGCCTACATTTCTGCCCCCATGTCTAGAATTTTGTGATCATTCTAAATGCATTTTAATAAATTGAATCATGCAGTGAAAGAACGCGCACTGGTCTAACCTACTAGACTTCCTTTTGCCTTAGCTAAAATTTAGCTAACTTACATGGCAGCTCCCATGAGTCATGGATGTTAATAAGACAAATTAACTATATTTATCTTTTGGATAATTAGCTGTAAATTCGAGGCACATGTAGCTTAGTCTGTTGTTCATCACCTCTCACCTCCACACCAAGACAAACACAACTGGAAAAGGAGGGAGGGCTTTACTTCTGCGGCTCTCTGCCTGTCTGTGATGTGATGTGATGTGCGCTACACCGCTGTGCTGCGTAGAGACGCGAAGGAGAAAGACATCGGAACTCGTCAGAGTCTCAACATTTCCCGACCTGACCTAATATTATGATTTTTTTATTTGTTTGACAGGGAAATCTGTGCACAAACAGAAACACACACGCACACATATATACATATATTCATTTATTAAAAAAAATAAAATAAATCTTCCCAGAAAAAAGGGCACTTTCTCTCGAGGAAGAAAAAGGGTAGGTGCTGAAGCCCCCTTTGATGTCTATTGTCACGAATCCGGTCCATGGACTTCCATTTGCTCGCCACCAGAGGTCACTCCTCCATCACATTGACTCACACATTGCACAGACTGTCACATTACCCCAGACTACAATTCCCATCAACCATTTCACTGACGACACACACACAGCTGTCACCAATCACACGCTCACCTGTGAGCTATTACACACACCATATAAAAACACTCAGATCCTGTTCTAGTTCGCTGAGTATTGTATGCACTTATCGCTACCCTAGCCGATAGCTACCTTACAGAGCCTTTTGTAGTTTTCTTAGTCTTGCCTTGCCTGTTTCGGATTGTGTTTTCCCCTGCCTGGATTTTTGCTGTGTACCTGGATTATCTCTCTTTGCTTTGCCCTGTTGGATACTGTTCGCCGATCGAAGACCCACGCTTGTCCTAGGAATACTCTTTGTCTTGCCCGTGTTATACCTGTTTGCCACTGTTTGAACCATGCCTGTTATGACCACGTCTCTGTCAAATAAAAGTCTGCAAATGGACCCGCATGCCTCACGTCTCGTCGGCTCCGTAAGATCTATGTGTCCACGTGCCTGATATACATACTGTATAAATTGTACTTGAATAGTGTAACCAATAACAGGATATTTATATAATATCTGAAAGGTATTACCATCAGACATCATCATTGTACCATGGTGTCACCACTTTTCTGTATGGATATTTATACAATTTGTCTGACTTTGTCTGAAGTCTTGAGCGTTAAGTGCACAAGTGCAAGTCTTAGTTTAACACTGCATCACATAATCAAAATTCTCAAATTTCCCTTATTAAGTACAAGCGTGCATTTGGACAGTGTTGCATTGCAGACATTTCTGGCAATTTACCACATTTGTCTACACGATTAGATTTACACATTCCTAATAAAGTGTGCGCAGTTAAGACACATGTTATGTGATGTATAGTGACTCATTCAATAGTCAAGCTTTAAGCTCTCAAAGGGCTCATAAAACAGTGCTGGTTTTCACTTTCTTCTGCTGGGAGTGTTCTCCCAGGGTAATGTATTTTCAAGGACACCCACGCTAAGTAATTACCATAGTACAACAAAAGACTAACTCGAGTTCCTTGTCCAAACTCAGCCTATACAGCTGATAAAGCTTAAGACCCCATTTTCCTGAACATTTATCACAGTTATTCCCAAAGCTGATGCAAAGAATAACACTGGATTACATTAAGAGAGGTTTAATCAAAACAAAGCATAGCTGACTTTTAAAGGAGAACATAGTAAGTGATCTCAAACAAATTCATCTTAGACTGGGTTAATGATGATGAAAAAAACTGACATTGGGACAAAAGATTGAAATGACTTTGTAAGGAAAAGCTAATATAAGGCATTGCAGTAAATATTGCCAGCAAATGTTGCATTACGCTTCATTACAGAAACGAGAGAAATGGTATTCAGTCTAGCACTCTCCACTAAACAGAGTTCAGAAAGTTCAGATGATGCATTAGGGATAAATGTACAGTCAAGATTATCATTATCACAAAGCAAACCCCGGCAAGGTTTCGGTGTGAAGAAAAGATGAAAGATTCTGGTAAGAAACTATGACAGCTATGTTGGGAACACAGACTGTAAAAAAAGATGGACGACGCGTCTCCGCTTCCTTCCACTATAGAAAAGTGAAGCGAATGCATCTCAGTACGGCCGTTGCCATCTTGAGAAAATGACGTCATTTGGAGCGCGAGTCTGTGCAGTAGAGATTCGTTTGGAGCCCGAGTCTGTGCAGTAGAGATTCGTTTGGAGCCCGAGTCTGTGCAGTAGAGATTCGTTTGGAGCCCGAGTCTGTGCAGTAGAGATTCGTTTGGAGCCCGAGTCTGTGCAGTAGTGTCGTGAGGTGGAGCCGCGGAATCAAACTCCTGCCCAAACTCCCGCAGACCCAATCAACCATAACGACACGCCCCGTTTTTATAGCATCAAATTACTAGCTAAAATGAAACTTATCACAAAAACGAACAATTGAACATATATCAGTGTGATAACAACTACATTAAATGACCAAAACCATATTTCGGAAAATTGTATTGGAAGTGTAATTAATTTTTTTTATTTTGACTCAAGTCCCATTCGTTTACATGGAGAGGGCGAGGTTTATGACCTGTACTGCAGCCAGCCACCAGGGGGCGATCAAAGAGCCCGCAGCTTCACTTTTTAGGACATGTGAGGCACACCTGGTTGGGAATCAGTTGCCTCAGACTATTAAAACATATGACTGCAGAATGCTGCTACTGACCAATCAGAATCAAGTATTTAAGAAGGCTGCCCATGTAAATATCATGGTACATGATTACTATAATCATTATCATGGTATTTATTAGGGCTTGTCACATAGCAGTGTTTCGTTACTAAATGAATCGCGGTTTTGAATGAATCACCACCACCTGCTGGCTGATTTAGTTTTACAATTAGAGTATCATTACATAAATAAATAAATAAATAAATAAATAAATAAAAAACAAAATAAATAAATTAATTAAAAAAATTATTTCTCATCAACACAAAAATGACTCTTTCTTTTTCTTTCTTTCTTTCTTTCTTTCTTTCTTTCTTTCTTTCTTCCTTCTTTTTATTTATTTAGTTATTTATTTCGAATGAAGACAAGTCATGCTCAAACTGAAAACAAATATTTGAGCCAATATGAGTCCAGTTTACAGAAATCAGAATGATTTATTCATGAATCGAATGATTTGACCAGTCATCTCAGAAAATCAGAAGAAGAAGAAAAAAAAAACACCAAGAAAAAAATAAAATAAAATAAAATACACAAAAGTCATTTAGAATAATGTTATGATGCTTTTTATGGTCTTGACAGCCCCAGTCCTTATTCACTTGCATAATATTTATTTTTTTAAAAAGTCAATATGTTCTTCAAAAATTCACTTTTTGTGCTACACAGGGAAAATAAATAAATCATTTTTTTAAAAAAGTACATGCAGGTTTGGAATAACGAATAAATAATGAATAATGACAGAATAGTAAATAATAAAATATTATTACTGGGTATATACTTTAATCCTTCAGTCCTGGTGCATCAGATTCACAACTTACTGAACAATCCTGTTTTACAGCAAAGGAGTTCAGTGCTCCAGTGAGGGAATTCCATGACACTAGTATCACTCATAACCACACAATCAATCCTCAATGAGACTTACCTTCTCTTGAATAACACTGTCAGTGTCAATAACAGCATCAGCAAGACAAATGTAGCACTAACATTTATAAATGAACCTCAGATCTGATATTCTCTGTTCTACAATAATGTGAGAACAATAAAGCACCACAACACTCCCACTACAGTCATTTCATAAGGACAGTGGGGAAGTTTTTAATAGTATTATGACAACAAAAGTGTAAAAAATGGTAGCAATAGAAAGACAGTCAAGATTGGATTTCTGTGCGAACACCACCTCCTTTCTTGTTCTACGTAACATACGGAAATGAAGTCTATCTTTCTGAGCCTAGGGCATTGATTTAGCCATAGCACTTGCGGCTAACCCTCCAGAAAGCCGGCTGAGCTGGCTTTCATTGTTATCATGATCTGGTCAATAGTAATGATGAAAGCTGATCACTTCTATTTTACATATACATAACTATCTATGGCTGTTTACTGGTTGAACCAGCTGGGTCCATATCAAAGCATAATATAGAGTAAAAATAATGTAAAACTGTTTGTCCTTAAAATCAGGATTGTCTTCTTGTCGACCATTTGCTTTTAACCTAAGATATTTACTTAGCCCCCAAAGGGAGTGATATTATTATCTTTAATAAGAAGTATCCCACTTTTTTACTTTTTGGGTGAAACATGGCCAAGTTTTAAGATATAATATTTAAGAGTCAGACAGACAGATTCACACTGATTCAAATGTTACCACAACTGCAACTCATGCAAAGTCCTCCAAGTCCATCTGACAACTCTGGTCTAATTGGAGACACACTCCACTCCTGGAGTTTTATCAGCAGACAGAGACTGGGTTTCTATGGAGACACCCACAGTCCTGTCAAAGCCATCAACAAAAGGTCCAGGTGAAAAAAAATAAAAAAAAAGTTGCACTTCCACATTATATTTCACAGCTGATGTTGCAAAAGTCAAAAAAATAAAAAATAAATAAAATAAATAAATAAAATAAATAAATAAATAAATTGACCATAAATTGCTAAACAAATCAAAACTATTTGATTTTGAACCTAACAAACTTACTTTTTATTTTTATTTTTATTATTTTATTATTTTTATTTAGTTACAAAGCCATTTATATATAGCTCCTAAAATGTACTGCCAGATTCTGGAAGATAAATTCTTCAAACAGTGGTACAAGAGGATGTGGTGCTGGTTCTTCAAGAATCACTCAAAACTTATCTGTCTATAAAGCCTATGGAAAATCAGTCTTAATTTCACAACACTTCAGCATGCTATTCTTATTAATTCTTTTTAAGTGAGGGTCATTTTTTAGGATGTTTTACCCAAGCAAAGTCCCTGAGAACCTGACGCATTGCACTTGTGGAGACTCCAGGAAGGTTGCAGCTCTGGAAAATGATGGCGCTGGAGACTAAATGGTTCCTGATGGTTTCTCACCTAATTCTTCGCCTTAATTCTTAATTATTTTGCAGTTAGCATGTGTCTTTTCTTCTCCACCTGTTTTTTCTGACTCTGCTGACCCAATGAGCATTTCGCTGCCCAACGGTCATGCCTTAACTTTGCAAATTCTATTATTGCATTAGTATTGCATCCTTCTCATGGGCATTTAATAATTTTTGACTTTTAGTCTGAGTTAAATCTCTTATTTTTGCTCATTTCATCTGTAAAAGAAAACCTACCTAATAATTCGGCACACCTGAATATAAGGAGATTTTGACTTCCAGCCTTCATGGACAATTATATATCACTTATAAATGATTAAATACAAAGTTAATAGTAGTTATCAAGATTGATGTGGTTTGGAATTGGTAAAATCAACTTGCCTAATAATTCGGCACACGGTGTGTGTGTGTGTGTGTGTGTGTGTATATATATATATATATATATATATATATATATATATATATATATATATATATATATTAACTGAAGCTATTATATAAGTTATAAAGCTACTGTGACAAGTGCTGTTCTGTGCCGAAAAACTTTGCTATCTGAGGAATAAATTCCATATTACAACATATTCAAATAATAAACTATTCAAATAATTAAAATATATTAAAACAGTTTTTTGTAATATTTTATATATTTTTAATGTTCTCTACAATCATAAAATAACTCACATGGGCACTCTCTACCGACAACTTCACAATGCCTTTAAATGATGGACGATTTGGCTGGAAGTGGCGTGGGAAAGCTCATTATTTCCCCATGAAGATTCCTAAGACTGTGTTTCAGGTGTCCATGCCAAAATGATCGTGGTTACTAACAGCAAAGGATGTCAAGTGGAAGAAAAGATGCCATCTAACAGACAAAAATGTGAGGTCCCCCTGTGCTGAAACTTAAAAAGAAAGCTCTGTTTCTACCAGCCAAGCCACAATCCTTTCATGGTGTCAGAAAACACAGAGGGTGGCAGTAATCCTGCATGGGGGGCCTAAAAGAAGGGGAGTCTGCTTGAGTTGGGAAACCTAATTGAAACCTTCAACCTAAAATGATAAATGAAGCGGCACAGCCACTCCACCTACTTCTGATTTCAAGGAAGTGCTGGAGGCAATGAGGTACGCTAAATAGTGATGCATGACAAAAACAAAAGAAAAGGATAACATTTTCAGTGTTGGTCCATTTTCTTGAAACAGGCAAAATGGCCAAAAAAAGAAAAAAAAAAAAAGTTCTAGTGAATGAGACAATTACAGGATATTGCATGAAATGGTAATGGAGAGTCTTCACACATCACTTTTTTTCTTGACAATCAAAGGAAAAAGGCAAGTAAAAAAATATACAAAAAGTAACACAAAGCCAACCAGCCTTATTGAGATAGTAAAGTAGCCTTTCTGTTGCACTATTTATAAATTCACACAGAATATCATATGATCATTATTATTTGAATGTCACAATAGGCCTCATAATCATGCAAACTGTTTGGTAATTAATGCTTGCGATTTAAAAGCTCAATGGCAAACAAGGTCAAAGCTGAAACAGTTTGAATTGAGTGTTATTTTACAGTACTTGACCTGCAACAAGTGCATTGGGGAAAACTGAAACAAGTCATGTAAAATGGTCTCTTTAAAAGTGGCATTACCCTTTAGACAAGTATAATCAATCAGCTAGAACATTTAGGATTTACTAACAGCTTGCGCCAATGCAAACTTTCTTTTGGTCTCAAAAACTACTGCCAGGATTTACTAAAGAAACGCAGTAAAAAATTAGCTATCAAAAGGTGGGAACAGTCATTTTTTTTGCGACTGACCTTACTGTATATGTGTTTGTAGGAATATCTCTTTCAGATGCACAATGTATGGGAGGAGAGTATTTAAAGCTCCAGTACATTGCATCTTTGTCGTCATCTCTGTTTGAAATATGCATTTGCAGTTATTTGCAGAATTATCATGTTTGTGTGGGTTGTGCTTCTAATCTAATCTAAATCTAATGTTTTGAGGAGTATGTGTGGCTGTCAGTCACCGCACCGGTGTGGATATTCCCTGTACTTCGGAATCATGGATTCTACAGTATGACCCAAATAAGAATTTTCACCGGAAAATGTCACCTGAACAAGTAAGTAACATGTCTACCACTTTTGTTCTGACCAACTGAGAAAAAAAAGCATTACAATACATCACACTACCAATGGTGATTAAATCGAATCAAACCATGCAAATTATTATTACTGTTATTGTTCTCAAAATGTTAACGTTAACAACATCAGCATTGTGTGACTATGTGTATTTAGTGTGTATTAGCGTTACGTGTAGACTACTGGTGAATACAGGTGAATCTCCAGCTGTCACTGATGATTGTCGTATGGACCTTTCTGGATTACAATCCGCCATCAAAATGATAAATTTAATTATTCCGGGTGATGTGAGAGAAGACTATTAATGATATTAATGAGAAAACATGTCTTAATCCATTTTGTGCTTCACATGGCTATAACAGTGACTAATTTGCTTTACTCCTGATAGATTGCACTGGTCGTTATGAATATGAGTCTTCTTTAAGTTGCACATTGTCAATAGATCACGTGCAGAACTTTCCACGTGCATTTGTGCTTTAATGGGATTGCAGTCTCACACTAATGTTCCTCATTTAGTACATGTAGCCCTTAGTGTGTGACAAAAAACTGCAAAAAAATGCATTGGTGCAGTAGAAAGCTTTGCATCACTGCTACAGATCTGGAGATAAAGAACTGAGCAATAAAAAACTCATGCAGCAGCGAGAAAATTGGTGTAAAAAGGTTAAAAACCGGAAAACAACTAACCATGCAAAGTTTCTTTGTCCCATGCACCAGAAGAACTTCAAACTGTCACGACAATGAATGTATTTAGCATCTTTCTAGTCATTGCCTTGAGATGTGACCGTACCACTTCATTTACTAGATTTAAACTTGCATTTAGCACATTTGAATTGTTCTTTGACAGCTCAATTAGACAACTGACCACAGAGTGATTCAGCACTGTGAGAATTCAGTCACTAATTATAGATCTCTATAGATGTCAGACGTCGTGCCACACATGGCAGGGACTTTCTCCTACAGCGTAAACGAGAAAAAGGAAAAAATGCTGACAAAAGAGAGGGAGGGAAGCCCTATGGGATGAGAAGTCGGAAGGAAAGAATGGGGACACATGTGCTTGAGTTGTCCCGAGGCCCAATTTGAGAGACATATCATGCTGAGCTGAAGCAGGTGGCCTGGAGAAAAGACTGACAGCTCTGTGTAAAAGCACCTGCCTAACCATGCAGTGAGATCTAACACTTAGTCAGACTCGCTTTAACCTGCGAAACCTTGCTCACGGCCGGGCTGGAGACTTGATGAGTTATTTCACTTCAGTAAACCAAAGAAATAAACATTCCTTTATTTAAAACAACTGCTTAGTGTAGCGGAACGGGGAACCACTGAGGGTCTGGGCGTGATAAAACTGTCAATGGCATATTAAAGGCCCCAAGTGTGGTAAGTGACCTGAAAACTTTAAATGAGGACCAATAAAAACCACAGTCCATCTCAAATACATCACTAGCTACCAGTGCCCACCTTTCCTCATGGTCCATAGCCCTCTACGGTTGTGTTTTATCAGTAATCAATAATACTAAATGTTCTACAAGTGATTTCCTTGGCTCAGAGGGCCCACCAGTGAATCCAGCCACATATAATTAAAAGTACACCACAATACTGCTCGGATTTTGGCCGGCTGTTCTCTAAGCCTACTGCTCAGGTCTAGGGACAATCTAATGCTTTGGTATTAACTGAAGCTTTGACCAAAAATATTTTTAGTTTAACTGCAGAAGGGAAGGAGGTAGTTCTTATAAATTGGTCAAAAAACATGCTATTATTTTCAGTATGACTAACATGTAAAAGTCATACTGCTGCTGCATAGACATCAATTCTAGGAATCAATCTCACCATTGTGGCATTTAGGTGTCTTTACTCAGACTGTTTAATGCTGCCTTAGAGGTGGCTTAAATGCATTTACACTGCAATTACAATTGAATATTTTGATACTGAGGTGGGTTGGACAGGCAGAATTTAGTATGGTTTTAATGCAACATTGTATCTTTATACTGAAGAGCAGGCACAGAGCAGCCTTAACCTGGCTGTGTAGAGGCATCACATGGACATAAAGGTTAAAATTGTTTTGTTTAGTTAGGAACAGGATATCTGTTAAATTTAATTGTAATTATTGTTTTTTATTATTATTATTATTATTATTATTATTATTATTATTATTATTATTATTATTTATCATTGTTTTGTTGTTGTTTTGGAACCTTGTTAACATAAAAAACATTTAAAAAACATATATATATATATATATATATATATATATATATATTTCATTGTGCATTCCAATTAATCTCAATCTAATTGCAGTTGTTGTTTTTTTTTTTTCACTAGGTCAAAAAAATAAATTAAAAAAAAGCTAACTAACACAATAAAACAAAATAAAAGCAGGATAACATAATAAAAAACATGATTTTTGAAAAATTAAAAATGATCTGCTTTTGCAAATAAACTCTTCATATATATATATATATATATATATATATATATATATATATATATATATATATACACACACACACACTGTGTTTGCCCACTGACAAAGAAAATGATCAGTCTATAATTTTAATGGTAGGTTTATTTGAACAGTGACAGACAGAATAACAAAAAAAAAAAAAATCCAGAAAAACACATTTCAAAAAAGTTATAAATTGATTTGCATTTTAATGAGTGAAATAAGTATTTGACCCCTTCACAAAACATGACTTGGTACTTGGTGGCAAAACCCTTGTTGGCAATCACAGAGGTCAGACGTTTCTTGTAGTTGGCCACCAGGTTTGCACACATCTCAGGAGGGATTTTGTCCCACTCCTCTTTGCAGATCCACTCCAAGTCATTAAGGTTTCGAGGCTGACGTTTGGCAACTCGAACCTTCAGCTCCCTCCACAGATCTGAAGCAAGTCCACCAACTAGCAGCTTTGAGCAGCTCACAGCATTAAAACAAAAGAACACTTATTGACAATTCCAACTAGAGAAGGAGATTGTCAAATTTGGGGCAAAAAACCAAGATTAATGGTCAAAGAGATGCACCGTGTGACCATCACATGTAAATCTGTGATAGAAATCACGAGCTACAGACTTTCTTGGATTGGTTTCCCCCACCTAGAAAACAAAGACTGAGACTGAAATTCCTTAGGAGACCTTTTAACCTCTCTGGTCTTCACAGAACATGTCCTTATGTTCACAGAATGGCACATAAACTGTCTTCTATGTGTAGATGCACCAAAATCATCTTAAAAGGACTTATGAGCAACTAATCATTTCTATGCATAACTCCATATTATGTATATAACCCACACATTTGACTATCATGTTCTAATCACTTATTGTGTATGTCTTTTTAATAACTATTGAATAGCTTAAGGGTTCATATTCATGTTTAGTATGTGTGCTTGAATCTTCTTGCTTGAAACGTTTCTTCCAGTCAATATTTTGCCAAATGTATCATATTCTGGTTATAGAAATCATGTCCAAAATTTTACTTTGCAAAGAGCTGGAAAATTCAGACCATGTGACTGACCAGATTACATGTTGATTTATTTATTGGGAGGAGAAACAGAGCAACACTCTGAGCTAAGACCTAATTGGTCAAGACACCAGTTGGGATGTGTCCAAAAGCTGAGTTTAAAAACTCAAGACACCATCAAACCTCCTCTCTTTTTGCTTTTGCTTTTTCTTGCTTTTTGCCACCGCGTTTTGATGCTGCTTTTTAGCACTCTTTGAGCGTGCTCTGGCTTGCATGCCAGCTGCTACTTAACACCACGATGAGAAGAAAAACCACCTAGTCTCGTTACATCCTTTTACTTTAATTTATTTTCTTTCCGTTGAGAGTTTCATGTTCTAATTTAAGTTTGCAGCAAAGTCCAGCTCCGACTGCACCCGCTTCAAACTTTAACCAGCAACTGACTCCGAAACCAACTTCAGCCAACACCCAAGACTTCACTACGAACGACCACTGAACTTTCAGCCAATCAGCAACCTTGGGAAACCCCCTTTCCGCAAAGATGACAACAAAAGGGAATCCCTTAACACATAGGCAATGCAAGTAACCTCCAGATTCTAACTGAACTGGTGCATTTGATGTAAATTTTAGCCTCACTGAGAAACTCAATGCGAGGGTTGATTAAGTGATTGATGGTTGTTCAGGTCTATGCAATTGCACATATTGCTATAAACTTGGGATTTCACATTTTCATTCTCTAAACTCATCCTTTCCTCACTTTCTTTCTTTCTACAACTTGTGTGAATGTGTGAATGCATGCGTTCATGTGTTAGATTAGTTTACATGTCTTAGATTTATCCAATAAAATCTTATTTATATTGAAAAGAGAAGTATCTTGTGTTTTGTGCTTACAAGTTAATGTCTTAAACTGCCGATCTTGTTACTGTGCTATTAAATAGAGTTTTCACTATATTTTGGATTTTCATATCCAGTGCAGAGTTGATGTTATACGGCTCGCTCAGTGAATCGCTGGCTGACTCGGTGATCAGCCGCAAAACAGTGATTCTGTCCAAATTCCCTATAAAATCATAAATTATTCCCTTTGAGCTAAATTTAACTTTTTGCCTTACAAAACTCCAGGACCTTAATGTGCTTCTTCTTGAGTCACTCCTTTGTTGCCTTGGTCGTGTGTTTTTGGTCATTGTCATGCTGGAATACCCATCCACAACCCATTTTCAATGCCCTGGCCCTGATGGTACATGGCCCCGTCCATCATCCCTTTGATGCGGTGCAGTTGTCCTGTCCCCTTAGCAGAAAAACACCCCCAAAGCATAATGTTTCCACCTCCATGTTTGACAGTGGGGATGGTGTTCTTGGGGGTCATAGGCAGCATTCTTCCTCCTCCAAACATGGCGCGTTGAGTTGATGCCAAAGAGCTGGATTTTGGTCTCATCTGACCACAACACTTTCACCCTGTTCTCCTCTGAATCATTGGCAAACTTCAGACAGGCCTGTACATGTGCTCTCTTGAGCAGGGGGACCTTGCGGGCGCTGCAGGATTTCAGTCCTTCACGGCATAGTGTGTTACCAATTGTTTTCTTGGTGTCTATGGTCCCAGCTGCCTTGAGATCATTGACAAGATCCTCCCGTGTAGTTCTGGGCTGAAACTCCACGAGGTGAGATCTTGCATGAAGCCCCAGTCTGAGGGAGACTGATAGTTATTTAGTGTTTCTTCCATTTGCGAATAATCGCACCAACTGTTGTCACCTTCTCACCAAGCTGCTTGGCGATGGTCTTGTAGCCCATTTCAGCCTGTGTAGGTCTACAATCTTGTCCATGACATCCTTGGACAGGTTTTTGGTCTTGGCCATGGTGGAGAGTTTGGAATCTGATTGATTGATTGCTTCTGTGGACAGGTTGTCTTTTATACAGGTAACAAACTGAGATTAGGAACACTCCCTTTAAGAGAGTGCTCCTAATCTCAGCTCGTTACCTGTATAAAAGACACCAGGCAGCCAGAAATCTTGCTGATTGATAGGGGATCAAATACTTATTTCACTCATTAAAATGCAAATCAATTTATAACTTTTTTGAAATGTATTTTTCTGGATTTTTTTGTTGTTATTCTGTCTCTCACTGTTCAAATTAACCTACCATTACAATTATAGACTGATAATTTCTTTGTCAGTGGGCAAACGTACAAAATCAGCCGGGGATCAAATATTTTTTTTTTTTTTTTTTCCACTGTGTGTGAATATATATATATATATATATATATATATATATATATATATATATATATATATATATATATATATATACCAATAACACTGATACTAATACTACTAATATCAATTTTTAATTTAATAATATTTATTTTATTTGAAATATAAGAACAGTGAACCAAATCATGGATATAAAATTATTCATACTCCATCCACCTCCAGAAATGGAATGAGTGGTTACATACAGCAAAATGCTCTGCACTGAAGATACCACATATCAAGACACTGTATACCAAGCTTATTGCATTCTCCAAATGTCAACCCTTTCACTTTAAAGCATGCAGTGCATGCTTACTCCTTATTCAATTAAACAGACTGCCATTTAACAATTTAAATTATAATGCAATTATTTGTGCTTCCCTAGAAGGAGTACATCAGAGGAGTGTCTCAAAAGAAGGTAAACCATCTTCCAAAGCAGCATTGGCCTGTGGGTTATTACAATGAGAATGTATTTAAATCTATGCATTGTGCATGGGGAAGACACCAATTCTAAGTGAAGACTATCAGGTTTACCCGTAAGGATGGAGGAGAGAGATTTCATACATTATCTTATCTGCTGGATCTCAACGTTGCATCTCCTTTCCACCTTATCTCTCCTCCTGTGTGCTGAGAATCCATTCTCAGATAGATTCCATTCCAGACTTCCATTCAGAGAGAATGAAAATGGCATTGCCTGAATCACTAGCATGAGGACGACCATAAATATCATTCCTGATTGAAAAGCAGTGTGAGCGAGCACTCCACCACTAAAACAGTACAGCCTCCCTGAGCAGCTCTGACCCGAGGTGAAGGTCAAAGATACTCTCACAGAGAGAGTGGAGCCCTGCCAAAAGAGGCTGTAGACAAAATCCTTTGTTTCTCCCCACCCACCGGATTTAGTCAGAATACGTTATCTCCTCAGAGAGAGGCAGACAAAGCGGATGCCAAGTGCAAGCAAATGCACTCATGCCATGTGCCAAAACTGCATTCAAATTAAGACATGGAGATCAACTGATGACTACAGTCACACTTTTTACCAGCTTCAGTCACTTTCAAGCTTGTCCAAACTCCAAATCAAGCAACACAAAGAACTGAAACAAGAACAGCATGAACTACCATTTAGAAGTTTGATGTTTGTAAGATTTTTTTTGAAAGAAATTAATACTTTTACTCCGCATGAATGCGTTAAATCGATCAAAAGTCACTTCTGAAAAAAAAAAAAAAAAATTTGAAAAAAGAAGGGGATGTAGAGATAGATTTGACTAGACAGTGAAAAGGTGGCTTTGATTTTATTAGTTGTTATTTTGCCTTGGCAATGCAGCTTTGTTTACATCGGCAGAAAAACTGTTGCAGTGCAATGAACTAAACAAAAAAAATTTGTTCTTTAGAATAGTGTGCAAGTCAATTTTGATTTCACATTGTCTGCAGAAGAATCACTCTGCAGCCAGACGGTCTTGATAATCGTCAGATGACATTTTCATCCTGCGTGTTCACACCCACGTTCCTTGACAAAGCCTTCCTCAAACAGACAGGTTGCTTGAGTATTTTTGGTTGACGTAAAGATGACCAGACAAACTCTACGACTGCAGCAGTATTAGGGAGCGCTTTGAGCTTAGACTACATAAGAAGCGCTGGCTGGCAGATGACTCAGCATGTCACACGGGCCTCAACGGAATTATGAGACGGCGATGCCATGGCCACACGTCAATTCCGTGTTAGTCACAGTCAAGGGCTTTAAAAGAGCAAGGGCGCTCGGAAGCCTCTTACCCCTGTCGCCTGTCCTTCTTTCATGTTTGAGGCATGGCGAAATGAAATTTCTGCCTGCACTTCCACCTCCCTCATGTTTTCTCACTTTGTGATTGCCGATGGGGGCCCGGAGTTGATTCATTCATATTCAACAAGCCAAAAGCAAAAGCTTTAAAATAAACACAGCAAACCGACACATAGGAGCAGGTGCGTGGCGGCGCTGCAGAAAACATTGATCCTTTTAATTTCTCTGATCGGCTTAATCGCTAGCGAGTCAGAGAGGGAAGTTCTTCATGATTGCATCAATATTTTTCTCATTTCAAACACCCAGAGCTGTTGTAACTGTGATTGTGCCGCGATTTGAGAATTGGTTTTTGCAAACTGTAATTAGAACATGATCCATTACAGCTGAGATCAGAAGCAAAGAGTCTTTTATTGTGGGAAAAAGCCGATTTCTTTATTTTTTTTACTATTAAGCAGGCAAGATTACGCAACATGCTGCAAGATTTGTACTATAAAAAAGAGGAATTCAAATAAATTAGCTCTAAAATTATTAAAGAAAAACAAACAGTCCCCCCTTTAGCATACTTGCTCAACCCAGATTAGTCTGCCTTAATCTAAATTAACAAAAAGATTAAGATAAGAAAAAATAAGGTATAATTACATCAAGAGTCTTTTCTCTGAGGAGGCAATGGAGGCAACGCTTACACAAAAATAGACACTACCTGCTGAAGTTTGGAATAACTAAGATTTCGTTTTCGAAAGGAGTCTCTTAGGCTCACTGCATTGCCTGTATTGCCCCCCTTTATATATAAACACAGTAAAACACAGTAACATTGCAATATTATTACAATTTAATATTTTAATATATTTTAAAATGTAATTTATTCCTGGATGACAAAGCTGAATGTTCAGCAGCAATTACTCCAGTCTTCAATGCAAGAAGCTTAATATTTTTGAGGAAACTATGATATACTACCATTCAAAAGTTTGAAGTAAGAAGAAAAAAAAACTTAATATAAGAAAATATATGTATTATTGAAAGGATACATTACATTGATCAAAAGTGACAGTAAAGACATTTATAATTTTATAATATTTTATATTTCAAATAAATACTATTTATTAAAATTTCTGTTCCTCAAGAAAAAATATTCAAAGAAAAAAAACTGAAATTATGGTTTCAGTCAAAAGATATTAAGCAGCACAAACTGTTTTCAACATTGATAATAATAAGAACCATTGTTAATAACTGAGTACCAATAATTGATAATAATTAAGTACCAAATCAGCATGTTAGAATGATTTCTGAAGGATCATGTGACACTGAAGTCGGAGTAATTACTGTTGAAAATTCAGCTTTGACATTTCAGGGAGTACAAACAAACTCAGTGATTTCAAAGGAGACAGAATAATAATATTAAGACAGAATAATAATTTTTGGTTCCTCTTTCCTTTTTTCTGTAAGAGGCTGCAATGATGATATTGAACTTCTGTTAGCTTCTCATCTACCAAACTCCTGCAGCAAGTGTTTGTGCAGAGGACAAAGAGGGAGGAAGGTGAAAAATACACATAGAAGAATTACAGAAAAACCAAAGTGAGACATTGCAGCTTTGTTCCATTTTTAAACTAAATACATAAAGCACAAATTAGTTCACTAAAAGTTCAACAACATACTTGAACGGATCCAGCCTAAACCTTTGTTCACATTTGAGAATGCAAAACTATTTTAACCTTACAATACAGTGAATCTGCATCCTAAAAGAACTGCTGAACAAGTCAGTAAACAAACCTGAATTAATCTTTCTGAAGAAGAAACAAATCCATCATTTAGGAGTTTTAACTTTAAACTGTCTGGCCAAAATACAGTCAGGTGCAATATAATCCATAATAATGCTAATAACACTTTCACCAGTGAAAAGTTCTTCCTCTATTGTCCTCTCACCTCAAAATCCATTGACACATTTGTTTATAACTCTTTTCTCTTATAAATGGTGCTTGATCTGTGCATAATTTTTCTCCTAATGCAGACAAAAAGGCTAAAAGGAAGAAACAAACCACATTTTATGAGTAAATGAGTCAATTTTCAGCAAATTTTTATTTCTAGGTTAACTATTCCTTCAAAACGTTCTAGATATCGTTACAGTTGACATCCTTACATTAAACAGGCCTTTAAGCTGCAACTAATTCAGGAATACAAATGCAATAAATGTGTCATGGAAATAAACCACAAAAAACTACAGGAACTACTGACATTTGCCAAACCTGTGAAAAGTAGTTCTTTAATTTGACACGAACAAGTTCAGTAGTCTGTTCTGTAGATTCTCAAAACAGTTCAGTGAGGATATTTGTCAAACAATGAAAGCTCCTGTTTGAGAACAATGAATTTGTGAGCTGTTGCTTCCCACTAAACATTCCTGATGAGTCAGTGAGCTATAGTGTGAACCTTGTTTGGTGTATTCCCATAGGAAAGAAAAATCAAAAGTGAGATCTCTTTAACATCTCAAATATTTCTCCTAGACATACATGAGGTTACTTTAAGCTTGAATGGAGATTTTTGAGTCTCCTGCTTCTCAAACTTGTCTCCTGAGACAAAAACTCTAACACTCTCACAATGGTCTCCTTCAAAGCTTTAAAAGAGATCTCAACAACATCACACACTGTGCTCAGATTTTTCTCTTTGGCTTAAGACTCTGGTGGTCTCACATTTGTCTCCTCCAAAGTTTCAAACAAGATCTCAACAACATCACACACTGTGCTCAGATATTTCTCCAAGTCTAAAGACTCTGGTGGTCTCGTATTTGTCTCCTTTAAAGTTTCAGAAGAGATCTCAACAATATCATACACTGTGCTCAGATTTTTCTCCAAGTCTAAAGACTCTGGTGGTCTCGTATTTGTCTCCTTTAAAGTTTTAGAAGAGATATCAACAACATCACACACTGTGTTCAGATTTTTCTCCCTAGCTACAGACACTGGATCTCTCAAATTTGTCTCTTTTAAAGCTTTAGAACAGGTCTCAAAAACATCACACACTGTGCTCAGATGTTTCTCCTTAGCTAAGGAGGCTGGTGGTCTCATATTTGTCTCCTCCAATGTTTCAAACAAGATCTCAGCAATATCACAGATTGTGCTCAGATTTTTCTCTTTAGCTAGAGACTCTGGATCTCTCACATTTGTCTCCTCAAAACTTTAGATAAGAGATCTCAACAACATCACACACCGTGCTTAGATTTTTCTCTTTAGCTAAATAATCTGAGGCTCTCATTTTTGTCTCCTGTGAAGGGGGAGACAAAAATTAGACCCTCAACATCACACACTGTGCAACAAATTATGTGCTAAAGTACATAAACATTGCTCTATAAAAAGTAACATTATCCTTATTTCTGCATAATTTCTCTCTCAACATAACTCTTTAACTCTTATAAATTCAGAGTTAAAGAGTTATCTGAGCACATTGTGTAGATCTCTTCTAAAACTTTAAAGGAGACCATTGTGAGAGTGTTAGACTTTTTGTCTCAGGAGAAAAGTTTGAGAAGCAGGAGACCCAAGCAAAAATCTCCATTCAATCTTAAAGTAAATTCATTTCTGTCTAGGAGAAATATTTGAAATGTTAAAGAGATCCTTTTTTTATTTTATTTTTATTCACAATAAAATTATCCACACCATTTCAATCAAAGATAATACATGCATTGTCATATTTGAAGTTGTTTTATGTAGACAGTGTTTTATTGCACAAATGACTTAACAGAGGAAACCATAACCTATATTTACATGCATGCAAAAATGCACTGTACAAGACAAACTTTAATACTAAACAAAGCAAAAAAAATGTCTCATTTGTGTCTACTTCTATTTCTCCTAAGGAATCTTAGGAGAAACATCTGAAATGTTGTTGATCATAAAATGAGAGATATATGAGAAGCTCATCAAAGTCTCCTGAGCTTAGGAAAAGCAACCACTGAGCAATACATTTTTCCTATTGGTTGAGCTGTCTGATTGAAGTGAATCAACTGAAATGATGTCTAAGTGCCCACAGTGAGAGACAGACACAGAAGACACCTGCAGTCAGTGCACCTCAGGGAATGTATTCAGTGTGTCAAGGTCGATGACAATACAAGACACACGTCAACACGCTTATATTTTGCATCTACAGACTGAATGATGGATCATCTGTTACAGATGATCTGTTCAAACAACCTTGACTTGGGAAAGTCAGTCATATATTAAATACAAAACATCGTCCCTTCTGTGCTGCAAATGGGCCTGCGAGTTATTCTAAACAAAAGCTAACAAAGGCAAGAGGAGAACATTCCCGTCAATGTAATTCCACAGGAAGGGTTAACATGATGCTCACATAAGGCAGTGGCTGGTAGAATGAACTCAGGCGAGCACAAAAACCATGAACAAGCTCAAGTTAATCTGTTTATTGAAACTGGCGTGCCTACAAGGCCGTGTGACATGCAAGCTTTCAGAAAATTTAACGCCACTGTCAACCCAAAATTAACATGCCACACGCTGCCTTAATAAATGTACTAAGTGCACAGAAAATGGATATGGAGAAACATTGAATCAAAGAGTCACACAAATGGTCAGACAGCGCATTAAGTAACTATATGTACAAGGATCACAGGGAAAAAAAGGTCTGGCGACTTCATTTGTGGAAATCGCTACATGCTTTTAGCATTACTATACTTGGTATAGTATGCATTGATAAACATGCATCAAATATACTATATTTTACCAGCACATATTGCATGCATGCATGGGGGAACTCTGGCCTTAAAGGATTAGTTCACTTCCAGAATAAAAATTTCCTGGGCTGCGTTTCCCAAAAGCATCGTAAGCCTAAGTTGATCATAGCTCCATTGGTTTCAATGGGTATACAATGTACTTAAGCTTACAATGCTTTTGGGAAACGCAGCCCAGATAATTTACTCACCACCATGTCATCCAAGATGTTCATGTCTTTCTTTCCTCAGTTGAAAAGAAATTAAGGTTTTGAGGAAAACATTCCAGGATTTTTCTCCATATAGTGGACTTAAATGGCGGCCAATGGGTTGAAGGTCCAAATTGCAGTTCTAATGCAGCTTCAAAGGGCTCTACACGATCCCATCCGAGGAATAAGATTCATTTAGATAATGAAACCGAATATAATAAACACATTTATGCTTCACAACATTATAGTACTCTTTTTAAAAAGTGCTTTAAGTGTTAAAGGTATGAAATGTTATTTTCTTGAAATAATAAGAAAGTAAATATTCATATGTGCCATTGATATCTTTAACTTTAGCATGATAAATTCCATGTCTTTGTTAAAAAGCTGTAACTGTGGAGACACAGAGTGAGAAAAAAACAAGCATATATAGTGGAAATGTGGAAATACTTTTTAAAATATTACATAAATGTTTAATAAATAAAAAGTCCAGTGGCAGATTTTAAGTTGTTGGCTGACTCTATAAAGTATGAAAATCTGTATGAAATTCAGACTCAAAGTGGAGACGGTTTATTAGCAAAGCATGAGTGCTCAGATAGGCCAGCATTTTAAAGCTAGCAATATGCACCGTATCAATAAATAAAAAGGCCAGAAAATGCCTCAAAATGACAGAAATATAGATTTTCCACGCAAAATGAATTGACGTAAATGGGTTGGAAAAAAAACCTGCTTTCCTCACAGGGTTGAGAAGCATGTGGCTCAAGTGGCACACTGCATTAGCAGAGAGAACAAGATCTTTTGTGGTGTCCTGTGTCATATCTTTGCTGTGGGGGAGGAGACACAAGGTTAAGTTTGCCGAGCTTTGAAGCTAGAGGCAAAAGTACGAAGAGGAAGAAAATAAAACCAAAATGAGACCCATTAGCGTTCAGGGTCTAGACTTAGTCATGACCAGCTAAGCTAAAACATAAATGAGTGCATTAAGCCAAAATTAAAAGAGTGCAAGAGTGTTTGCACTCCATATAGTGGAGTGGGCTACGACTTTTCTAACAGACTATTAGGAATGGAGACAACAAAACCATGATAAATGGTTGAAGCCGTGGCCTAGCGGTTATCAAATGTCCTCCACACACACCGAGCCGTGGCACCCATGTGCAAGATGAATAAATCCTGTTTCAGTACATCCGCCATCATGTCTAAAAACTGTTTTCTCTCTCGTGCTTAAAAAAAGCGATTCATGCCATCTCTTTCAGAAAAAGAGTTCATAAATGCCAACTTCGAACAAAATTTGGACATAAGAGACAGCATCATGGACATTTAAGCTGAGGGCACACCAAGTGAGCAAAGTTGAAAAAAGTGAATATAACTGTATATAAGATTAAAATAAATAAATAAATGTATGTGCTTACAAAAAAAAAGTTATATATTTTCATACACATACATACATACATACATACATACACACATGCTGTACATAATTTACAACTATATGTTTTGAATTAATGTAATATAATACATATTATTCACAAGGACAAAAACAAATAATTTACACTAAAAAATTAGGGCTGTTGATTTAACACATTAATGTGTTGTGACTAATAATGGAAAAATAACATTAAATTAGTAAAGCATTTAACGCACCAGGCCCAGACCTGTGGGTCATCTTATATTACATGCAGTTGCTGATGAACAGGATGCAGAATGATGACTGCATGATCTTTCCTTTTAGAATGCAGTTATATGCCCCTAAAATTGAAGATATGAGGGCAAAAAATGCCCTTGTATGGTCTTTTTTCTTATTTTTATATCATATGACATAGTTTTACAAAATCACACAAACTAGACTGCTGTTTTTTTTTTGTTTTGTTTTTTCCTTTTTACGAATATCTTCACAATTGCAAATGTGACTTATTTAATACAACTATTTAATAAAGTTATTGCATTACATTTTAGACACAATATTGTCAGTATTGTATGTTGAACATCATTAACGTCTATTTAAAACCCATTAATCTTACAGCCTTATTTAAAAATAATGTTTCTGAAAATAATGCTTATGGCCACATTGTAACCTTAAAAGTTTGTGTAATATACTCCATGGTGAATCAAATTATTTCTATCTAAACCTACTCAATGTTTTTCACATTTAACACAATAATGAATTTAAATGATATTTTTAAATTATCTTTATCTTTTCTCAGCCCAAACTGATTTGTGATTAATTTGCGATTGTAATGAAAGTCCACTGAGGCGAGTGTAGTGAAGAATCCAAGTGCAGATTTATTAAATGAAAGTGAAATCCACAATACAAACAGACTTGACTTGACCAGACTTTACTAAAACACTCACCAGCTGCAGGGATAAATACATACAATACACGACAAGGAACAAAGGCAACATGAGGGCTAGTTATATCAAACAATGAGGGTCACATGACAAGAACCAACCAATGGGAAACAAGACACATGACTAGAACAACCAATCACAACATGACACATACACAAGGCAGACATATGCTGCGTTCACGCCATATCGTAATTACTGTATGCCGAGATGACAACACGTGACGTTCAACTCAGTGCTGTTCACGTCCTCCGACTGGCAATTATCCGTTTCTATAGTGACAGTCAACAAAATGAACCCGTGTGAAAGAATGTTGAGAACAACAACAAAATAATAACAGTATGAACACTTACATATGTTTTTTTTTATTATTATTATTATTGTTATTATTATTATAGTACATTATAGTATATATATATATATATATATATATATATATATGCATCTATTTTCCTCGTTTTTAGAGCAGTAATATAGCTTTCTTTGAAACCGCTGGCATTTTTCTCTGGTTCTGCGTGAGGTGCAACGGTCACGTGCAAAAAGGTGCAAAAGCCGTAGCTTTCAGAAAGCTCCCAGTTGACAAGTTGAAATTACAAGTTGTACGAGGACATGAACGCTTTTTACAAGTTGGTATCTCGTAATTATGGTTATTACGATATGGCGTGAATGCACCTATACATGAGGGCAAGGGAAGCATGACACTAACAGCATGAATCAAATTACAAAATAAAAGACATGAAAACAAGAACATGAAACAGAACCACAAAGCCCCACGCTACAGCGATGAATTTCATTAATTGTTTTTTGTTTGTTTGTTTAATTGCTTGACAGTCCTATTAAAAATTTATGCTTAATAAATAAAAGCTATATTAAATGTGTTAACAAACTAATTTATATCTATTTAAATTACATTTCCAAAATCATGGAAAAGTGAAATACTGGTCAAAAGCTAGGAACCTTGAGCTTGACCCATCTGCTGTGGATAAGCTTCCCATAATCTATCTGTCCAGTCTCTCTAGACAAAAAGTGTCTGTGCACATCCAGAAACCTCTATCATATACAACTATACAGGAAAAAAAAAAAAAAAAAAGAATAAAAACAACCAATTTACATTTCTGCAATTTTGCTGCCAAAAACAAAAACTAGCAAATACCATCCATAATCAGATAAGTTCTTTAAGAAACTTAATTGCCTTTATGAGGAAACCAAATGTTGGAGTGGAACTAGGCAAGTCAATAATGAGCAATCAATGACATGAGAACAGTTCGTATCGCCCCAGGCCATTCTCATTAGTCTGTTTGATACTGCGAATATACCCTCAGCTAATCAATCTCTGATACCTTTTTGAAAGATCACTTTCATCATCTTCACATGATAATGATCTGAGTGTCTCAGCCCCACGTTTAATATTTACACAGATTGAACCCTCTCTCTTCAGTAACTCAAACACTGATGCAACTAGGGCTGCATGACATCGAAATAAAATCAATATTGCCATATGGCTTTGTGCGATTATTATATCACGTAGGCTGTGATTAAATAAATACGTTTTACCGGTTTCAAAGTGAAGTGTGGCATTTACACACATGCAGTTATTGAAACTGTTTCAAAACTAATTTTTTATTATTTTATTTTTTTTTTCTAATAAATGCACTGGAAGGTGGGTGATAAGTATGACAGGTGAGTGTTTAGAAGGGAGTGACGTCTGGGAGGGGATCAAGAGCAGATGATGCAGTGTGCATGTCTTATTTATGAGCTCTCATAATGGAGCAGGAGGGTTGGGATGGAAAGCATTGTCTGGAATATGACATAACTTCTGCGGAGAAGGGAAACAGAAATTTTGGTCCCGTGTTTTGCTGTATATGCACATGAACGTCTTTTCAAAGATGCCCTATCGGAAACGTCCACTTTTTCTAATATGCACATTTTCTAATGAAGGACCACATTCAAAGGACTGTCTAATACGGTACGCTTTGATGAAGTGTGTGATGTAATGATCTGCACACGCAGGGTGTCTAAAGAACATGAAGATGCTGCATTTAAATACTGCTATGAGAAAGAAAAGAGAGAGAGAAAGCTGGTGAAACATTAAGTCAAGCAGCTTCCTCTGCAGAATATGGTCCTTGAATAATGCAGACTGTACTGAAATGTTTTTTTATTTTCTTCCCTATAAGAAATTGTGTCTCCCTCCAGTGACTTGGTCAGAACAAGAAATGACAGATGATTAAAACAGCTAGTGAATGGTTAAGTTACTTGCGTGTGAACGCACACATAATGTCTTTATTAACTTTGATGCAATGTGAAAAAAAAAAAAACAGCCAGCTGCAGTGCAAACATAATTTGCATATAAGGTTAGATGCATTAGAGTTTTTAATTTTAAGTTAATAAGTTGTCACCAGTGCACCTACATAATTTTTCACATTCACACACAATAACATAAAATACTCACATTGTAAGGCTTGAAAGTAACTTAACAAGAAATATCACAATTGACTACAAACAAGAGTAAGACAACTGTCAAAATTTTCTTGCCCTTCTCACTTTTCAGCTGTATTTGGTCGGGTTTAAATCTGCCATTTTCCATTGTACCTGGAAGTCGGGTCATTAATAAAGAGCTTAATTAATAGAGTCCTTATGTTTGGAATCCTTTACTAGGACTCGAATGTTCCTCAAATTACTCTCATTACTCTTTTCTGCTGCGATAGGTAGCGCTAAACATGGATCATAGATCATCTGTGCTGCAAACAACTCCAGACAAGACCAGGTTACACCAAACAAAGTACTGAATTGACTCAGTAAAAGCTGAAAAACAATAACTAAAACATGAAAAAGGTACAGAAGTGAGACTTTGGTACCTGGGAATAGATGAACAGATAATAATTAAGTCAAGACCTCAACAAGCTCTCAGGCTGATTTATTCCTGATGAATTAAACAGAACTTTCATTAACTAATTTATTTTAATAAAAAGTTCATAAATGAAAATTATCTGTGGGACACAAAAGGAGAACATTTAAAGAATGTACTTGTTCTTATAGTATGTGTTCCATTTGGGTTTGGAACGACGTGAGGTTGAGTAAATTATGTCAATTTTAATTTTAGGGTGAGCTATTCTTTAAGCTAATTATGGAATTTAAATGCTGCTGTATCAATTACATTCCCTGCATCCAACAACAGAAGCCAACATCAGTGCCTTTCAATATTCTCTGCACTCTCCCTTGAATAGCAAAGCCTTGTGGGACACCAAGCCAAACAGCACAAAAACCCTTTCAGCCTGACTCAGCTTTGCCAAAAATTGTGATTATGTTGTCTTCGCATCGGCCCTAAAGTCTAAGACATGGAGTTAGATCCTATTTCCCTCTGTACACTGCCAGCATTTGGTGTTGTACACGGAGCACTGCCTACAAACATCTAATATCTTGCTTTGTATTATTATTATTTTTGGAAGAAAAAGAGAAAAGTACCCTAGAGCTACAGGAATCGATAAAAGGTGGAAAGTTTAGTTGAGGGACATATGCACATAAAGCATTTGTACAAGATTCAACATAAGATTGATGCTACATATTCTGTATGACCTTCTCACAATGGCACTACTGGGAAATTATATACATATAGGGCCTAAATTTTATATCATTTCATTTCATTTTATTTTATACCGTTAATATTGTGCCATTTATAAATATTAAACCAAAACAACAAAATACATTTAAATGAAAATGTAATATTTTAAACATTTCTGGGTTGAATTTACAGCAAAAAAAAACAGACCATACTTTTATGGTCATTTTAATAAATGATCATAGTTACTGCCGGCATGAACCTTGTATCATGGAAATTTCTGGACGAAACTGTTAAACCCAGTTACTCTTGAAACTGTAAAAAGTGTATTGTGGCCTGTTTTGAATAACAGCATAATTTTAACGTATACTAATTTAAAAGTAGTGCTGTCAATCAATTTAAAAATAAATAAATAAATAATAAATAGCGCATCTTTTCTGAAACTAATCATGATTAATCGTGATTAATCCCACTTAACATTAAAGTTTTAAAATATAATTTAATATTACAATAATTTCACATTCAGTCTGCAAATTAATGTAGAAACAACATAAAGACAGTATATTTTTAATATTTGCTTAATGGCATCTTTTTTATGACTGAAGGCGAGTATCACTGATACCAATACTAATGATGTCTCAATGAAAGGTTTTTATTTTATTTTTTTTTTTTTTAATTGTATTTTTTTTTTTTTAACATTCATTAGACTTTAAAAAAAATAACAACTTCTAATTTATATGAACTTAAAGCAATCTTTACATAAAGGTATTATAGTAAATGTCATATATACCTGTGGCCTTCAGCAAGTAGGAAATATACAGAAATTGAACAAAGTTATCAAACACTAAATTCTAAATTAAAAATAGATGAATCCTTAAAGCTACAAAAGTTATTGAATTCCTCTTTTTGTCTTTTATTCTTTGAGTAACAGACATCACAGCAGCTGGGTTATATCTTTTAAGATCTGACATGCATGCTCGTAGTTTCATTTGCGTTTAATATGAAATGATACAGGCTGTGTGCCATTGTATTAGTGTGTGCAACTGAAACATATGCGCTACGAGCATAGTTTAATGTCTGCCACGACAGGAAAATTAATTTTTACTGACAAACGGCCTGACAACATCTCATCTGACCGCAGTTCACTGATGTTCTACTGAAGCTGCCTCAACATCTGTACCTTTTCTGTGCTCCTTTGACTAGCGCCTGATGCTGAGGAGAAGCTGGAGTGTACATTTGAAAAGTCTCCTGTTTGATGTGATCGTAAAGAAGTTCTGCGTCTAAATAAATACAATTCTTGTCAAGGAAAAGAAGAGACCGAAGCAGCTGCTGTGGCCAACCCTAGTTCCGCTAAATATTTTTAACGCCATTAAACTGGAAAAAATAATCAACTGCGTTAACATGCTAATTTTGACAGCACTATTTAAAAGTATCAAGTAATAAATCAAGACCTAATTCGAGAACTGTTTACCAAGTTTACGACATCAGCACAACATCTAGTTGTTCAGATTACTACTGTACATTCAGGATTCTTTTTCAGTAGCACAAAGAAACGTATTTACCTCCTTATTCACCAGAAAAAATAAAACACTTTAAAAAATAAATAGAGGTTATTCATCTTTCACACTTAGCTAGAATTAAATTCAGCCCATTAACACATCCCCAGTGGTAATGTTTATGCTGATGCATCTATTCTAATATCATACAGCATTCATATTCCTCTGATACACCGAGGGGATGAAACGGCAGATGTAGTGCGTAGTCTTCTCTGTGTGACCGCATGCACTTCAAGTAGCATCTCCAATTTACTCTACTGGAGGGAAGGACAGAGATAGAGATAGAGAAAGAAAGAAAATAAGATAAGGAACACTGGAGAGAAGAAGTTTGCATTCGGCGCTCTGAGCTTTTCCGATTATAAGACTTTTAACTCAGTTACTTGCCGTTCAGCAGACACTTTTTATCAAAAGCAATTTACAGTACAATTTATAGTACAGTAACTGCAGAGTCAGTCGTTCTGGGACGGCCCAGGATAAAGTGCCTTGCTCAAGGGAACAATGGTGATTAGACAGAACTGGGATTTCAGTAACCTTCCAGCTCCTGGACGGCTCCCAGATGGAACTGAACTGGCACATCTTGGTCTTAACAGTCAAAGTGGGGAATTAACATCCACACCAGCCAAATACAGATACTTTTTCAGCAATTGTGGGAATTTTTGGTTTTATCCACCAGCTATTGTCATTTAAAACGAAACGGGCTGTTTTTTGGTGTAAGAAACATTGTAAGAGCACTTAAGGGAGAAAAATAAAACTCTGCAAAATTGTAGAAAATGAGCCTTTTAAACTAATACAACAGTTAATACAAGCACAGGCATACATAAAATATGAGATGGCAGACAAAATGAAAGAATGTCAACTACAATTAACTCACATTTGGTTCAAAACTCAAAAGTACTGAAACTGATTGATGTAAACAGAAATGGATTATTTGCTATGTAGTTTTATGCCTAAAAGAATCTAAAGTAGCAACACGTTAATGTCAAACTGGAGTTACATTTCTTTGGTGTAACTACAAGTTAATTATTTTAAATTCAAATAAAATTTTAATACTAATACTATGCAGTTAGCCTATATGCTTATAAGAATCTATATTAGCAACATGCTAACATTAAACTGGAGTTGTAGCTATTTGTTTGGTACAAATAGAAATGGATTATTTTAACCAGATCTTGCGCATATTGTGTAGTTTTATGCTTGTAAGAATATAAATTAGCAATATGCCAACGTCAAACTGAGGCTGGATTTGTCTGATGTAATTAAAAATTGATTATTTTATCCAATACTTGCATATACTGTGAAGTTTTTTTACTTGTATGAATCTAATTTAGCTACATGCAAACATAAGAACCCACGGTGACGCGGGTGTCACAAACACTGGTGATTATCTGGAAAGGTCTTTTTAAAGCATTATCCCTCACTTTCAACTCAGGAAGTCCCTAAGTGACATATAATGAACACCCAGATTCAGTCATGTGACAATGTGTGCATTTTTTGTTGCCATGGCAACATTTCCAAAATGGTGTCCTGTCTGGTTAGCACGTTACAGTGTCAGCAATTTTTAAAAACGTTTGTTTTTATTACAAAAGGTATGTTTCAACCCATGCAACAATTCTAATATTTTAATAACATATCCTAGTTTACTCTTAACCTGATTTTAATACATTTCTTGAACAAATTGATATAAAACAAGTTACAAAGATATTGTGGTGACATATATGTCACATCGGGCTGTTAACCTTAAAACAGTAGGTGGAATTTTGATGTGACGTATTTGTTACATTAAGAAAAATGGTAAAAATGGTAATGAGCTGCTCATTTAATTTAGCTGATTCAATTATTTTAGTGTTATATATTCTCTGCTGCTCATTTCAAAGCATATTTTAACAAATCTACGTGCATGTTTAACATGTTGACCTCCAGTGTAAGGTAGTTATTTATTATTTATTTTTTTTCAGTTTGCACATTTTCGAGTTGTGAAAAAAAAAAAAAAAATCTAAAAATCTAAAAATTAATTTCTGGTTAAACCATATACCTGAAAAGGTAGAATTTTGATATGTTACAAAAGAGTTGTTGTAAAATTAATAGTCACAGTTATGTGGTTTTGAAATATGTTGTGGCAAAGCAAATAAAATGCAAAAACTATATTACTTCTGAAAACGTTTTTTGTTTTATCTTCCCAGATAAGTAATCATTTTGATATATGTTGTGAAAAAGCAAATAAACAGAAAAAAAAAAACTTATTTAGCAAAAAAAAAAAAAAAAAATTAAAAAGTTTTTTTTTTTTTTCAATTGATAAATAAACGCCCAATGTGACATATATGTAACATGAAAAATTTATCATAAACGCCCAATGTCATATATATGTAACATTACAGATCTTTCACAAGGAGGGGTTGTATTTCAAAATCAACTGCAGAAACATGTTATAAGTGGTCCATTTGATCTGTTTTATATGCCCCATAATATTCCTATATGGAGAAATTGGTCTGGGTTCTTATGGGTTACTGCAGCTGGATTTGTTTGTTGTAATGCACTAATCTAACCAAAATGTTGTATTCTAACAAGAATCAACAATATCAACATGCTAACGTTAAACTTAAGATTATTATTTTTTTTTTATTATTGTAACTACAAATGGATTATTTTTACTAACACTTGTTTTATGCTTGTAAAAATCTATATTAGCAACATGCTAATGTTAAACAGAAGCTGAATTTGTTTGGTGTAACTACAAAAAAAAAAAAAAAAAAAAAAATTACCCAATACTTGGATTTCCAATTAAGTTTTATGCTTGTAAGAATCTATATTTGCAGCATGCTAAGACTAAATTGGAAATGGTTTGTGATGGTCAGGATGTTGCGCTAGAAGGTAGCTGTCTGTGCAGTACACAAGACACAGTTCAGGTTTTCATACAGGAGCAAACCTTTGCATCTACATATGTGCAAACAAAGAGATGGCGGCTGACACATCAGAACAAATAAAAAAGAGAGAGCAAGAGGATGCAGCGGGAGTTTGAGACTGAGCCAGCCAAAGTGGCAGTCTGTGTCAGTGCCCTTGAACTGTGTTCTGCCTTCTCCACAGCTCGAGACCACAGGGAATGCTTTGAATTGCAGAAAGGTCAGCCAGAAAGATTGAACAATCTCCAAGAGAAGTGCATATACAGTGCCCGCAATCTCCGCCACACACAGCTGAGTCTCTGGATCAATCCACTCTTGCCTGTTGTTCCTGTCTGTAGATAAATGAGGGTCTGCACACTCAAGAGCATTGTCACACCAAAATATTCCATCTAAAGTCAACATTATATCAAAAGATTGCTTTTGATGTGCACCAATAATGCAATATTTTCCAAAAGTCACAGTAAGGACTTAATCACAGTAAGATGTATACTAAAACAAACCTCTTCACTCGTGTACGTGCAATTTTCATTATTCTGGGTATTTGCTAAGAAGTGTGGTTATTTTGCTGCCATTATTCACATACTCAAATGCACGGCATACATGATCATCTCAAATACAGCACGTTACTGGCCACTGTTTTCATCTACTTGTGGCAAATGCAAAACCCATTTCTGGATGGATGTATTGAATGATTATTTGACACCATGATGAACATCAAAATATGCCTAAATCTCATTATAATCACATTATGAGAGTGCATGTAAATGTAGTTAATGACAGCAGATGTGCACTGATTGAAGGACTTGTGGAAGCCATTATTCAGCACGAGCTTCTAGGGATCAGACATGAAAAGGTGGAATGGCCAGTTTCTTAACACAGATTTATCTTTGTTCAATTTCTAATCAATACCTGAGAGTTTATAAAAACCCACCCTGGACAAATGCATCTCTCCACTCTTCAATCGCTCACATGCACAGTCGGGTTCAATTCCCACAGAAGCTAATTTAAGAGCTTTGTTTAGTTTTTTCAAAACACACTGACCCTCGGTTCTTCATGAGAGCATCCTTCCGCTCAACTTTGAAGGCAGAGGGTATAGAGAAAAATCTGCCCAATCTTTGCCTTACAAAACAAAACTTCACGTATACCACAAGTATGTGTGGCTTTTCATTAGCAATCTCTGGTCTTCAAGCAAAACTGCCTTTTTAATGGAGATCAACATTTGCTATCTTCGTGCTTATTTGAATGGAAAAGCTGCAACTTTTCCTGGAAAAAGAGAGAGAGAAAAAAATAAAACTATCACAGAACTATTGCATACTATTGAAAAATGAAAGTTCTGTCATTTTTCTCTCACCTACATGCCATCCTAAACCCATATGCTGTTATTTTCCATGTGGAACATTAAAGAGTAACAATAGGTTGCTCCAACAGCCGAAAGAGAAGTGCTCTGCACAATGTTTTGGATAAAAGCATCTACTAATCTACTGCACTTAAGCATAAAAAACAGAGCCCGTATTCACAAAACATTTTATCTAAGCACTAGCACTTTCTCCTAAGTAGCAGTAAAAGTTTTTTTCTTAAAAACTATTCACAAAGCTGCTGAGACAAACTTTTACTAAGGAATAGAGAGAAGTCTTAAGCTAAGAGTAAGGGCGGGGTTGACCTCGTTGCTATGGATGATGTCTGCTTACTTACTAAATATGCACACAGTGATTGGCTGATAGGGGTCTCTGTCAGAGACTGATTGTTGGAAATATTGTAGAGCGCAATATTTTGTTGCCATATTCAAATAAAGGTTTTAAAATAAAATGTTAATTGCCACAATCAAATAAAAATTTTAAAATGCAGGCTAAGTGCAATAATTAAACAAGTATATGTTCAGCTAAATGTCAGCCTCTTGCATGTATGCTTCTCGTAGCGGATATGCATATAAACGGCTTTTTAATTAACAGAGTAGAATAATCATGGCCAGGGTGCAATTTGTGAAAAAAAAGCAGAGGGGGGATGCTTTTGAAAACTTTTTTTCTCTCCAGGGTAAGGTTATAACCTAACCTAATGTTAGTGTGATCTGTAAACAACGCACACCATAAATACGTCTTTTTAGGCAAGTAAATGGGTGTCAAGTCATGAAATGTTTTTAATACGACGGAAAATGTATTTAAGGTGATCACAATTTAATAAAAACATAGGCATATTAATTGTAGCCTAATGATTTTATTTCCCTGGTGATTCAAAAAACAAATACATTACACAGAGAAAGCGAGAAATGATTGCACCCTGATCATGGCTGATAGTAAGACATGTAAACGTAAAAGAAAACCAAACTGGATGCAAGAACAGCTGTTACTTCTTCCCCAACTGGTTAATGAAAAGGATATAATCAAAGGAAAATTTGGAGTTGGGATAACCTCCAAACCCAAAGGTGATACCTTCTTAAAAGCTCATTATCATCAAATGTTTCTAAAATGTTTATATTCTGAGGCAGATTGCTGGAAACAGACATTTTAGGATAGTTGTGAGTTAGTATTAGTGACTTAGGAGTCCTCTTCACTACTCCTAACATTTTGCAGATTTAGGAGCTAGTTTTAGCGCTAAAACGCTTTGTGAAATATTCTTAGAGCAAAAATTTAGGAGTCCTAAATTTAGGACTGACATGCCCACTATTTTTAAGATTTTCTCCTAAATCGGCAAGTTAGGAGCTACTTTTAGCCTTAAGATGTTTTGTGAATACGGGCCCAGTATATAGAATCAAAGAATATAACTAATAAAAGTTCATAGGAATATCTATCAGGTACCAAGAAATTGCTTTCGGTATCAGAAAAATTTGCTGAACTTTTGAGGTTGGCCATAAGCAAAATTCTATGCAGCCAGGCAAGCTTTATGAAGTATTGGTGAGAGCATGACTCACAGGTCCAGCTTTTCCGAGGTGAACTCAAAAAGGCGGTCATCCATCTAGTACGTATTGTTTCAACAAGGGAGTATATTTATCAACTCATGTCACTATAGAATCACTGAAGTGAATTGCCACACCAAAAGAAATCAGTCACTGACAAAAAAAAAAAAAAAAAAGTACTATAACATAATGAAATATTTTAGATTTCACATGGCATTTATGGCTCAGGTGATTAATTGGCTCCAAAACTTCTGGGGGATCCTGCGTCAGCCGAGCAACTGCTATGAGATGTCTGGGAATGCTTTTTTTTGGGCACTATAAGCCTCCTTGATGCTAACCAACTAAACCTTGCCTGCTTGTTTTGAACCTTTGGACCTTCCTGACACTTCATTCACCTCCTTCTCCTTTATGTGTAATATTGTTTCTATAAGAGTGTCTCTGGAGTGTGCTTCTATTAATGCACCGCGCTTGTGGTCAGGATGAAAGATGCAAAGTTGCAAATGTGCAAAGCGGATAACTAAATGAAATTCTCAGCAAGTTTCACCTCTTCTTTGCTTTTCTGTCTTCATTAAAGTGTAAAGCTCTTCAACTTTAGTTCAAAAGAACACCTGGCAATCGAAGTAGAAGGCAGAATGGGACACTGAGCTTATGCTTTCAAAATGCCCCCAAAAGTGCATTCAAATACAGCATCTGCCCTCAGGGAACAGGAAACAGTATTTGCTTGCTTTACTGGATTGTGAGCATCAATGCAGCATGAAAGTTTAATCTATGAAGAGAAATACATTTCATGGATGATCGGTGAACTCATTTTGTGAAGATCCATAAAAGTGTGCTTAGATTAGCAGGCCAGAAGTTATAACCTGAATACCTTTAAATTAATGACTTCACTAGAGATCCTTTACGAGAGACCTCCACTCGTTTTCCCTCCGGGGAATTTCTCGACATGTAACGCTTTGTTCAAAAGAAGAACATATCGTCTGCTCCCTGGTATAAATTGCACCCGGGGCATTTCAAAGATATTTTATTCTTAATCATTTGCAGTTTCATTGTGGATTCATTCAAATGCGATTCTGCATGAAATGGATTAGATGCTTAATTCAGAGCAGGGGAAGATTTTGACTTTTGAATGGAAGTTGAACTGAAACGTTGGACTGCTACTTCCCTAAAGGGAAATAGTACTACTGCAGTGTAAAAAGTCAATCTGTAAATCTACCTTGTACTAATAAGCCCTATTTCTTGATGTGCCATGCAACAAACTGTGTAACTAACAACTGTTCTGCTGTATTTCTATATTTAAACCAAGCTCATCTTTAGCTATGCAAAAAAGAACATTCCTGACTTTAAACTAAGTTAATTAACTTTAAACCAGTTTACTAAATATACTAAGTAACTTCTTTTCCATTGTGAAAAAGTACAAGCCCACTGTTGTATCGACCATGAAAACATGAACAAAAAATTGCTCAGTGCAGTTTTAAACAGATTTGCTAAAATGAGATCTCAGTGCAGTTTTCCGTGAAACATCTTAGCTTTCTTGTCCTGGCTAATAATCTTTGATATTTCAACCTAAAGTTCAGTGTCATCCATGTTCTGCTAATTAGGCTAAATGAAAAGGGCAGTAAAACTTCTCGTGTGCATCCAGGGTTAACAGTGTATACATAATAGCCCTTCTTACAGTAAGTAATTCAGGATACAAGACAAAAGGGATGGACAAAGAAGGTTCACAAACACAACTATGAATTTAAACAATTTTGCTTTTGGCTGAGGTGATTTGTTTATATATTTAACCTTTCTTGGTCTATCACATTTACAACTAAATTTAATATTCTACGCTTTATGGAAATGACAATCAATATGCCTGATACACTCTCACACTGGACCTGCACCATCCTTACTGTTGAGCCCTGGTTAAGTAAGGTGAGCACCTACCAAAAAACCTCAGACAGGCTCCCTGAAAGAGGGAGCACACACTCTTAATTCTACAGCTAAGTGCATGGCTGCAAAAAGTGAAGGCAATACTGTGGGAAGAGGAAGTCAAAGTTCTCAACGTCCCCATCACGGTGGCTCAAATACAACTAAAGGGCAGGATTACAGGCAGGAAGGAGAGAGATTGAGAAAATCCCTTCTCTGTCCTTGATAACTCTATGAGAATGCACGGAGAATCGGCTCCTTCCTTATTGGGATTCCAGAGGCAAGGGTTTGGGTGAAAACAGAACACTAAAAACTGTACAGATAGTGATCGTCCAGTTAGTGAAAACCAAAATGGGATCAGCTGTAGTGCAATTAGTCAAGACTCTAAAAATTAAATGGATTTAATGAAACTGATTGTTTGCTATAATGTGCCAGCGGATAATGAGAACCAACTGTACAGAAAGATATGGACAGCAGGAAAGAGAAACAAAGGCATTTTTGTCAAAAATAAAGACTGTATTTGTTGGCCACATTATAAGAAAAAAAAAAAAAAAAAAAAAAAAAACACTTGCCATGTGTAATCAAATAACAGCATCCAAGAAAGCGGGAAAGAAACATGCATTCAAAATTGCAGTTGCAGATCATCAGTTCAACTTCCATCAGACATCTTTCTTGACATACAGCAAGGAAAGAAAAGAACGATGATATAGCATCACCAAAAAATAAAATAAATAAATAAATAAAAATCACCAAATGAAACTGCAATAATAATAATAATTTGAACCTCTGCAGTTATCAGGGTCTTGATGTGAACCGATGCTTGATATGAACCAAAAAACAACCAAGGCACATTGCTTCTACCTATAGTTTTACAAAACTTTAAGAACGAACATACACATAAAAATTATTGCAGTTTCCAGCTGAAAGGAACACTAGAGGAAGTAAAACACTAAAAAAATGCATTATTGTTCACACAAATTATATTTACAGGGCCAGATTATCAATTAATAAAGACTAGGCCAAAATTGCATGTAGTTCCTTGCAAAATACTATGCTATCACCTCAAAACACCTTTACCATTAGTAAACTAAAACATTTTAACATTTGCATTACATATCTAGTCCCATATGTATGGTTTTTCCAACAATGTAAACTTGCTCGGTAGCTCATCTGGTACAGCACTGCACTCGCAATGCAGAGCTCTTGGGTACAAGTCCCATGAAACACAGTTTGACAAATGAGCTCAAAGCAGTGTAAAAACAATGTAAACTGGCATGGTTGTTTCAGTACTAAATGCATTTTTATCTCACATTTACTTTCTTTAACACTATCAGGTAAGTTTAGGATAGGTTTTAGTATGAGTGGTACATTATTTTTTAAACACAATAGAGCATTAACTTTTTAGTGACGCTGACCAAACATTTCATTTCTGAACTGCCCAACATGTCTGTGAATCAATGTAATAAAATAGTAGCAGAGTCATGTGTCATTTGTTTCGGAGAAAATTTGACACGCTTTATACCACCACTCATTGGACATTTCACTGCCACAAACATTTAGCATTTTTGCTAAATGTCATCACAGGCATATATTTCATGAGCCTTAGTTGACAAAATACATCCATTAGTCAGTCAGAGATTCACACATTTACATGCAAAACAAAATAATGGTAATTGGCAACAACCAAAATGTGTCATTAAACCATTTATAACTTCTAGCATTATTAAACACACATTTTAAAAGCACTTAAAGGCACTTTGAGGCACACATGACTACATACACTGTCAGCTTATTAAGCATAATCAGTTTAAGATTTGCATGTAAATGCAGTGGATCCATGTAAAACCTAGTGTCTCACTTCAATTAGAAGGAAAAGAAGGCAGCTACCTATAAACGTAGCCTTAGCAGACATCTGTCTATTTAGGCAGCAGACAGTTCACTAGCTTTTGGAGAAGAGCTGTAGTAAAGTTAGAACACTAGACCTTTCTAATGTGCTGCCCATCCAGATATGCCGTCTTCTCTCATGCTGGCATTTAAAGGATGCTTGTCTTTTGATCTGAGATCTCTACAAAGCAAAGTGAGATCTTGATGTTCCACCTGACACATGATCTGCTCTCTTCATCTCTGACTTTGTAACCTGAGCGTTTAATGTTAGCATCCTGCATGCAGATTAAAGCTATCCTGCATGGAATACGAAACAAATATATCCATGAAGACGCCTGGTAAAAATATCACCAAACGCTCACTAATGAAGCCTCAGATTGTTTTATTTGCCTCTTTCCTTCTTTTCAACCCACATGTTCTTTCACTACAAGGAAAGACTGTCAAGCAACTGTGAAGCAAACTCATTACATGAATATGGTCCAGTCAATCATTATGCCAGGGGTGGGCGGTATGGCCAAAATCTTTAACAATATGACTTATGAGTGTTTTAACTTTATATATATATATATATATATATATATATATATATATATATATATGTATATATATATATATATATATATCAGGCAAAGCAGCACATTATGACATTATGACATTATGACATTATTTCTTATTTTGACATTATGACATTATGAATGAATGAATGAATGAATGAATGATGCATTTATATAGCGCTTTTATGTGTATTGCTGTACACCCAAAGCGCTTTACAATCATGTGGGGGGTCTCTCCTCAACCACCACCAGTGTGCAGCATCCACCTGGATGATGCGACGGCAGCCACAGGACAACGGCGCCAGTGCGCTCACCACACACCAGCTACAGGTGGAGAGGAGAGAGAGAGAGCGAGCCAATCAAGTGGATGGGGATTATTAGGAGGCCATGATTGACAAGGGCCAGTGGTGGGAATTTGGCCAGGACACCGGGGTTACACCCCTACTCTTTACGAGAAGTGCCATGGGATTTTTAATGACCACAGAGAGTCAGGACCTCGGTTTAACGTCTCATCCGAAAGACGGCGCTTGTTGACAGTATAGTGTCCCCGTCACTATACTAGGGCATTAGGACCCACACAGACCACAGGGTGAGCACCCCCTGCTGGCCTCACTAACAGCTCTTCCAACAGCAACCTAGTTTTCCCAGGAGGTCTCCCATCCAGGCACTAACCAAGCTCAACCCTGCTTAGCTTCAGTGGGCGACCAGTCTTGGGCTGCAGGGTGATATGGCTGTGGCTATGACATTATTTCTTATTTTAATTAAAAAAATATATATATACATATATATATATATACATATATATATATATACATATATATATATATACATATACATATATATATATATACATATATATATATATACATATATATATATATACATATATATATATACATATATATATATACATATATATATATACATATATATATATATATATATATATATATTTTTATTTTTTTTTTTATTTTTTTTTTTATTAAAATAATATTTACTAAAATTGAATGGTTAAGCGTTACAATTTTATATAAATTTGAATAAATGAAAAGGATTTATTTATATTTTATAATGAACAAAACAGACTACACAGATGACTACAGTTCTCTGATTGACAAATTTAATATAGTGTTGCAGAGACAATATTAATCAAAAGTTTGGGGTTAGTAAGTCTCTTATGCTTACCAAGGCTATATTTTATAATAATAAAAAAATAAATAAATACAGTAAAAATACTAATATTGTGAACTATTATCACATTTAAAAAAAAAAAAAAAAAAAAAAAAAACTTCTATTTTAACATATTTTCAAATTAAATGAAGGTAGCAAATGTCTAATTTTCATTTTTGACACTCCCCTCAGTAACCACTTCATTTTATTTCCTGTCCAACTGAAATATTTTACAAACATCATAAACGTGGTCTAATGGCTTATTAGAATTAGAACTGCATCTGCTAAACATTTAAAATCCCTTGCATTACTTCAAAGCCAGTTTTTGATGTTTTGAGGCTTCTACTTTCTGGTTATATTTATATCATACACAGTTCAGCCTATATCAATACTAGCGTCATATAAAAATTCTGATGCTCTAAAACAGCCTATGCAAATTAAATTTTAATATCAATGGATGTGAGCTGAAAATAAAGTATATACAGATTTATTCAGAAATAGAAATAGCTCCATAGACCTATTTGCTTACAGTGTATTCCAGGCAAAGCAGCACATTATGAAATTATTTCTTACTCAACTATTATATCAAGCCATATTCTGCAGAAACAGTGTGATTTGTGATTGGTTAATGCAAAGACTGAACATTCTGAATACCACTGGAATATACAATCTTGTCACCAAAGCCTGACATCAAATGAACACAACCACCGCCACCACCTTCTATATCCATCCTTTCCCAAGTAAACTATGTGACAAAAACACAGCTGAAGAGGAGGATCAGATGCAAGATCAATGCACATGCAGCTTTCAGATTATCAGTAGGAAGCTAATCTCCGTGAAAAGGGATGAAGGATTGCAACAAATTGTTTAGTAAAACTCCGCTATCACCAAAGAGTAAGCAGCCATAAGACCCTGCCAGTCAATTCCAGACAGATATTATCAAGAAAGACATCATAAATCAGCTGTTAAAGCATAAGGAAAGTAAGAGACAACGATTAAACAACAAAAAGCGACACGGAAGAAATGACAAGGGAAGAAAGGGGAACGTTTATGAGAGAGGAAGAGAAATGAAGTATAAAAAGACAGCTATAAAGATAAAGAGATGAAAAAATGAAAGATGAGCGAGAGACGGAGAGAAATGCCATGGTTACAAGGTACCGTCGCTTTAAGACCGCCCGTCTATCTGGCTTCAAATCAGTGCTATCAAGGCCACACAAAAGCGTCTCTAGACTCCAATCAAACAGCTGTACTGAGGGACAAATGTCGACCATGTCAATAAACAGACCATTAACGCCAGCACAGACCCTGGCAGAACTGATAAAAATATTTCAAATAAACAAATGTAATTCGAAGCTTTAAAATGAGATTAATAAAATACACAATTCTCAATTGACGAATGCATTTAAATGCTACACTGTTCGTTTTCCTCATTAAAGAATGATAGTGAGTGAGATTGTTAGCGCTGATGGAATCTAATACTCGATGGAATCAGCTTAGCATGTCTGAAGTGAATGAATATACATTTCATCAAAAAGATTGTCAGACAGAGGAGAACGAAATGGATAAACAACCACACACTCTTCCCTGGATATAAAGCATGTGGGGATATAAAAATCTGAAGAGAGTGCAAGAAAAGTTCGGAGAGGTTAAGGTCAATGGACCACATGATTCTACACTAAAAAAAAATAACTCAGGTGTCTACTCCTCTGCTTTAGTTGGTTTAATCTAGGTTAAAGTACTGAGCAGAACTGAGTATGACCTGGAAAAACCTGGAAGACTGTTTGGATTAATATTCAAAAGCAACCGAGAATTGGAGAAACATAGTCAAAAGCTTTAAAAGACTGATGTTCAAGAGCTTCCCTTCGGAGAGAAGCTGAGATGCTGCATCTACAATTCTGGATGACAACTTTATTCTGCAGCAGCAAGGTATTGTTTTACAGTCTGATTGTTGTTTTCTTTCTTCAAACATCTGAAATAAGTCACAGACAGCAACTGACTGTCTCCATAAGCTTTGAATATGTCTGGTGGGTGGAGGTGCTGAGAGGGTGTAGTTAAAACTGGATCTGTGAAAATCAGAAAAGCACTGCTTGGAGTAAAATGTGTAAATGATGCCAATTATTACCCACTGGTAAGTGATACCAAGATTTACTGCAGATTTACTAATATATTCTACCAATGTTTCAGCTAGTGCAGGTCTAAAATATTTCCCAAACACCAATGAGATAAAAAGGAGAGTGAATGAAGACTTTTTGCTTTCCGCTTCTGAGATTTTTCTCCTAAGAAGAAGACTCCAATAATGCCACATATGTCTCTTCTTGAGTTTCAGAGGGGATTTCTACATCTCAAACGGCATTTGGATTTGCCAAGATACTGTACCAAAGTCTGCAAATTAAAGGCAAAGATTTCAGTATTAAGTCAAATGCATAATTTGATGCATAAATGAATAAACAAGATCTACAACCATTAAACATCTTCAAAATATAGGCTCTGAATACTGCTTTTGTGTTACATCTCATCTTCTTAAGCCACCTGCTTGCCTTATTTTATTTCTCCTGGGAAGCCGTCCAGATTCTTCACAAATGATGCTCAATATGTGTTGCTTTACAAGGATGAATTCTGCTTTAAAGATACACAGTTATGCAAAAAATAAATAAATAAATAAAAATCCCCTAACATTCACCAAACTCTACTGCTGAAAATTCAACTCCATAAACCAAACTTTTGCAGAGTTTGTTCTTGGATTGATCTAATTTCAGAATACCACGTAGACTTCAAAAACAACTACTTTATTCAAAATGTATTCAAAAGTTCTTTGCTTTTACCGTCTCAGTGTAATTTACATCAGGTTCTTTGGAGGACGGCTAACATCATTTCAATGCAAAGGGTTCACATCCAAGTAAGCAAACATCAAACAAACACCAGAGGACACTGAAAAAAAAAAAAAAAAAAAAAACCTGGTGTACCTGCTGGAAATGGTATATATGGAATCTCATTGCCTGTCAATCATTTTTCAAAAGTGCTTTTGAACTGCAAGGCCTTTCTTTCAGTCTCAAAGCACTATCAGCTACTTGTTTCTATTGGTAGCTTAGCAGAAGATAAAGTGCTCTGCAAATTATTTTCATGGTTAAAATACTCTTTGAGATTCCATACATAAACTAATTAGCTCACCTGAATAATAATTTGTTTGCGTAGGAGAGTTATGGACATTCAGCAACAATACTAACTTAACTACATATTAATATCTTGACAGAATGTCAGCGGTTTTCAAAATAATGTAGCATTTCCAGTAAATAACAACATTTTCTAGTGAATAGCAGTGTAGTGCCAATGTTACTGTTCATTGCAGTTTTAATGTCACATTATATGGCACTCATAGAAAATTAAATTAAATTAAATTAAATTAAATTAAATTAAATTAAATTAAATTAAATTAAATTGCGTAATTATGAGAATTTATGAGTATCTTGTACCTTGGGAAATAGTGATAATTTGTAATACGCATCAAGATCCTAAATGGAATAAAATATTTGTGCTTGATACTACACAGAATATGCTGTTACACTGTTAAAAATATATATATATATATATTTTACAGGCAATTGTCTGTATTTTTTTTTTTTTACAGATATTTTTTTACAGATATTTTCTGTATTTTAAAGTTCCACCAAATTTACTTTATATAAATTTAGCTAAAATCACATGGCAGACCAAAACATCATTGCCAACCTTTCCTGCTCAGCTTCCAGATCATTGTCTCAGTGAAACATAGGCTATAATATGTGAATGTAATTCAAAGTATTAAAAAATGTTTTTTGGTTTCAGGCAGTGTGGAAAGACTGTGGAGATCTACACCAGATAAGCATGGCAATTCAGGTGTGGAACAAGTCAACGTTTGTTATTATTATTATTATTATTATTAATATTAATATTATTTCAATCTGTAATCAGCATAGACAAGTCTTCTAATGTCATATGGTAATACAACAAATTCTGTATTTTCTTTTCATGCAGCTCTTTCTTTCTTTCTTTCTTTCTTTCTTTCTTTCTTTCTTTTTCTTTCTTTCTTTCTTTTTTAAATGGTTCTTCTTTGTGTATAATTTTCAATTCCTATGTGGTAAGGGATAAATAAATTAACCAAGGACCATTTAAAACAGGGGTGTCAAACTCAGTTCCTGGAGGGCCGGAGCCCTGCACAGTTTAGACTTAACCCTAATTAAACACACCTGATCCAGCTAATCAAGTCATTTAGGCTTATTTGAAAACTACATGGTATGTGTTTTGGGGCAAGGTTGGAACTAAACTCTTCAGGGCGGCGGCCCTCCAGGAACTGAGTTTGACACCCCTGATTTAAAACCAAAATCAGTGTAAAACAACTGCATGAAAAAATGTCTGTGAATTTTATTGTATGAGGGGAAGAACTTTTAAAGAAATCTACATTATGTATTGTAACAACAATCATTGTCATTTTAAGCAGAAGCAAAAGTTTAAAGTTAAACCGTAGTGCTTTGTTTCATTAACTAGAACCATATGGATTACCTTTATGCTTTCTACATTAAATTTTTGGATAATCAAAATGTTGGTATACCCACTCAGATGCATTTTATGCCTCAACAGATCTTGGACAACTTTCTTAAAAAAAAAAAAACAAGAACTCCAAAAGTGGTCTGCAGAAAAAAGAAAAACATCTTGGAAGACATGAGGGTGAGTAAAACATACGAGAATTTTCACCTTTGGGTAGGGCTGGGTATCCGATACTTTTTAGGCACTGACCAAATTGCCTCGAAACCATTGAGTATCAAAAAATGTCTTGTTGTTCGATACCAAATTTAATACTTCAACGTCAGTGAAACAGTAAGCATGCAGAATGCTTGATGTGCCCAAATCAAGTGCTGGTGATTGGCTGTGGCGAGGCATCAAGGGGGTTAAGAGTTTGAAAAATTCAGTAACCAGTATCGAAGTCAAGGTATCTTTATTGATAGGGATTTTTTTTTAATGTTTACATAAATTTTTGGGTTAACTGGGACCAAGAAAACATGTAATTTGGGCCTACGGTTAAAAATAATTTCTCCTTTAAGTATGTTATTTTTTTTAATATGAAAACAAACATTGTATCAATAAAACACTTCATTGGACCATTGACCGTTTGCAAAGAGCTTGATTGACAGGCGATCTGACCAATCAGCGTATATTATGTGCCGCGGCTACTATACGCCATCTTGGCCGACAGCTATGGCTGGTGTGCCAAATTCTGACCCCCGCCAGATTACTACCCCCCTAGTATTGGTAGGTTAAGGGTTAGGTGTGGGGAGGGGTTAGGATTAGGGGTGGGGTTAGGATTAGGCAATCAGGTAGCAATTTGAACGAGAGGGGGTAATAATTTGGCAGGGGTTGAAAATGGGCACAACACCGGTCTCCATAGAAATCCATGTTAAAACAGGTTAAAAAAATATCAAATGAATTGAAACTTTTTCAATGTAACTAAATATAAATATGTGCGGAGGGTTAAGCTGTGCTGTTGTTGGCTGCCACAGTAACGGTAATAAGCTAAGGAATTCCTTTAAAGTATTTGTTTTGCGTACCAGAAAACCTGTCATGTCCGGTGCTGTATGCATTGCTTGCAGCGCTTAAGTTAAAATACTGAGCGTTAAATAATAAAATTATATGTTAAAACGTGTGCTCTTATCATTGTGTGGACAAAATCCCGTGAACCTCGTCCCGATCGGGAGCTGTATATGCACATGCGCTCATCTGTTTTCAATGCAGCTAACCTCATATCGCTTCATGTCATCTTCCACTCATTAAACTATGACAGGTCCTTTACTGCAAAAAGACGGTCACTGTGACACCCTAAAGTGATGAAACTATGGCACCATGTGCTTTTTAAAACCATTTTCATAGGTTTCACGTTATATTGTAGGTTCGGAAAATATGTAAATGTGCATGCCCCGTAGCTGCAGCTGTATCCCTTCTAGCCTTAACCACAAATCAGACAGGAGAGTAGATTAACTTCGGTGGACTTAAATTTGAAAAATGCTGTGTTCTGCGGTTGAAATAAAATACTTTCTGATGTTTATTCATGTTCATTTCGTCCTTTAAGTAAATATGAAAAGACGATCAGTTCACGTGTTTGAACTGAGGCAATACAGCGATCTCTCACGACACATTGAAGAGACACAAAACGGTATTTATTGTTTGAATTTATTTAAAAATGACTGTTTAAAAGCTGAGGGTCCTGAGACCTTGTTTCATATCAGAAGTAACCTGCTCTGTCTTCTCTGTCGGTGTGTTGTCAGTTTCCTCTTTGCTCTGCGATTGTATTTTTCACTCGTGAGAACATGAGTGTAGTGTGAGAGCGGCATTGTTTGTCGGTCATAGCAAAGGTTACCAAGGGTGGGCGGGTTTTGCGAACGGTCAATTGTATTCATTTAATAAAAATGAATAAGTCATGTTCAACCTCTGCTTTCTCACACAGAACAACTTCCTGGACAGTCACTAATCTGGTTTTAAAAGAGGCCACTCAACTGAGACTGCCCTGCTCTTGGTTATTAAAGCTCTGTGACTGGCAAGAGCAGCTTCTAAGTCATCTGTACTCATTTTGCTGGATCTGTCTGTGGCTTTTTGCACAGTTATCCACCTAATTGTCCTGTCAACCCTCTTGACAAAGGGTGTCTCAGGAACTGCACTCCAGTGGTTCAAGTCTTAACTCTTAGGTAGGTCCTTCAGGGTGTCAGGGTGAGGTTTCTCAGTCGCAACATCTTGCTACTGGTGTGCCTCAGGGCTCAGTGCTTGGAACAGTTCTCCTCTCCGTGTACATATCATTATAATGGGTCTGTCATTCAGAAACATGACTTTTCATATTACTGCTATTGTAATGACACACACCTCTCCCTTTCATTCCAGCTGGATGTTCTGACGGTTGCTGCTCACATCTCTGCCTCCTGGACAGAAATGTCTTGCTGGATGTTGAATGACCATCAACTCAACCTTGCCAAGATAGAACTGCTCATGTTTTCTGCCAACCCAACCTTGGTGTTACAGTTGACACGTGTATATACTTCACTGACCACATTGCACTGGCCCGATCCTGCAGATTTGCCCTGTACAACATTAGGAAGATCAGATCCTTCCTTACGGGGCATGCTACAGAACTCCTTGTCCAAGCTCTTGTTCTCTCCAGACTGGACTATTGTACTGCTCTCTTAGGAGACCTTCCAACATGTACTACCAAGCCTCTGCAACTAATCCAGCATGTGATACTGCGAGTGGTCTTTAACAAGCTGAAGAGAGTGTAAGTCACACACCTCATCACTTTGCACTGGTTGCCAGTAGCCGCTAACATCACATCCCAAAGAGGTACAAATTCACTTTCACAGACCTTTACTTTGAATGTTTGCTGCTGTTGTAATAAACTGCCTAACTCTGCCCATTTTCAAGAAATGGCTAAAAATGCATTTTTTTTTTTTTTTTCATGAACACTTCACCCATTAAAGGGATAGTTCACCCAAAAATTAAAATGACCCCATGATTTACTCACCCTCAAGCCATCCTTTGTGTATATGACTTTGTTCTTTCAGACAAACACAATCGGAGTTTTATCAATAAACATCCTGACTCTCCCAGGCTTTATAATGGCAGTGAATGGCTGCCATGAGTTTGAAGCTCAAAAAAGTGCATCCATCCATCATAAACATACTCAACATGACTCCGGTGGGTTAATAACTACTAAGTTAGTTAAGAACTATCCCTTTAATACTAACTCTTTGTTTATATAAAAAAAAAAAAAAAAACTGCTATGTCTACTGTGTTAGACTAACTGGGACTTTGTATGTTGCTTTGGAAAAAATGTCATTGTAAATGTATAAAGTTATACAGCAATTGCCATTTAATAGGTTTTGTTTGTAACTTGACATACAATGCTTCTGTACAATGACTAATACTGTGAATGTGCAGGTTCCTTTAAGTGCAGAATACATTGTTAATTTTACAGAAATTGGCTGAAAAGGTTTTATTTATTTTTACTTTATTTATTTATTTATTTATTTTACATATTTCTAAGTACTATGCTCATTTCTCTATTATCCAAACATTTTAAACTAATATTTCTGGAAAATGAACGATTAAAAAATCTACAGACATTTGTCTTTGTATTACGAATTTACTACATTTTTATACAACATTTCTTGGTTATTGTAATCAATAATATCTGTATTTTAACGAGATTATTCTAGGTAGACATAAAATAACTTCTAAATACCTTTTAATTTACAGATATTGGAGAAGTGGTGAGATTGTTTCTGTAAAAAGGATTAATCCTGTAAATATGCAAAGTTGTTTTTTTTTTTTAAATATGTGCTTACTGCATTTTTATAAATTATTTCTTAGTTATTGTACATGGAAAAACTGTACTTTAAAAGTAAATTACTGTAGATGGACAGATCAGTTTTATAAAATAACTCATTAAAACCTTAAATTTATGGCGATTAACCTGAAAGTTGGTTGTCTTTCTATGTAATTTGACAATTTATCTGTTTTTCCATAGTTTAAAAACAAATTATCAACAGTAATATACTGTAATTTAATGAATTTTGACCGTAAAGTCTATTCTATATTTTTACAGTTTTTGCTTGTAATTTTGTGAAATGGTTATTTTCTATTAATTTTGTGAAATAGTTATTTTCTGTTTAATAAGTCTGGAAGCCCTGCTGCCAGTCTTTTTACCATTTTTTTTTTTTTTTTTTTTTTTTTTTTTTTTTTTTTTTTACAGTGTAGGAAAACCCAAGAAAATGACATGTAACATGCTGGATTTAGTGAAGGATTTACACAACCAGTGTGCAGTCAGAATACGATACAATCATGAATGTCTAAAGCCAGACAAGTGAAATACAACAAACCTAAGGCGATGAAGACTGTATCAAATGGAGACTTCAACAGATCCTTTGTGCTTGGAGCAATGCCAGGATGTGTGGGCATGAGTGTGTTGAGGGAAAACTATATGGTACGTGTTAGATGGAGTCACCAGGACCTACGGCATCTACACACACCTTTATCCCAATACAGAGACGTCCTTGTTGACATCTACACTTTGTGATCGGAACAGAAGCTGTGATCTCTGTTCCACTGTCAACCTCACAATAGCACTTGCAACAGGGCTATAGCACACAACTCAGACTCGCAACTGTGCCACAGCTGCTTCTAAACGCCTTACTATCTGACATAGTCAAAATGCACTTTCACCACCACCAGCTGGAAAGCTTTCAGATTTAAATTTTTCTCAGGACACTCTATAATTCAATGCCGAGCGAATCAAAATTGCAGTGCATTTTTTCATCTGCCTTTGTACACTTGATACACTGTGAGCTGGAGAGTGAGGACTGGCTACATTTGAGTTTTGTTGGAATAATGGAATAAAGCAGGAAATATGCATCTCTAATAAAGCACTTGAGGAAGCCTGTCAGGCAGCACTTACAGCAGATGACAACATACAAAGAATACTGAGTGACAGCGCAGTCGGATATGGGGTTTGGCTTGTGCTTTTCTTCCATTCGTTTTACTTTGGTTGCACTTTATAACTAGAAAGGACAGTTTGTCAAACTTTGAATGTTCAATGTTGAAAAATCCTCGCCTGTAAGTTTACAGGAGTTTGAAGGTTATATAAGCCTTTTTTAACTGGAATACATAGGCTTTTTGAAGAAAAACTTCAAATTTAAAGAGATGTAGGCCTTGATAGGATTCAGCTGAAGTGGTTGCTAGAGTGGTGTGGGCATTGTTAAGTGGTTAATGCATGGATGGATGGATTTGGTAGATGCAACTTGAAAACTCCAGGAAAAATAACAGTTCTGGTTTCAGAAATAAATTATTAAAGGGATACTCCACCCCAAAATGAAAATGTTGTCATTATTCACTTACCCCCATGTCGTTCCAAACCCGTAAAAGCTTCGTTCATCTTCGGAACACAATTTAAGATATTATAGATGAAAACCGGGAGGCTTGTGACTGTCCCATTGCCTGCAAAGTAAATTACACTGTCAAGGTCCAGAAAAGTATGAAAAACATTCTCAGAATACTCCATCTGCCATCAGTGGTTTAACAAAAACATTATGAAACGACGAGAATACTTTTTGTATGGAAATAAAACTGCGTACACTCAAGAGTGTACGCAAAATGCGTACACTCTTCCGTGTCAGCCGCGACATAGTGATGCGCTGTTTGCGTTCAAATCAAAGCGTAAATCCACATAGAAAATGTATCCTTGTGTCACGGCTGACACAGAAGAGCGTACACATTTTGCGTGCAGCGATACTCTCCAAAATGGCGCTACGGTGATTGCTGAATAAAGTTATTTTTGTTTTATTTCTGTACAAAAAGTATTCTTGTAGCTTCCTAACATTACTGTTGAATTACTGATGGCAGATGGAGTATTCTGACGATGTTTTTCATACTTTTCTGGACCTTGACATTGTAATTTACTTGGCAGTCAATGGGACACTATCCTCACACAAATCCTCAAAAGATTCACAAAAAGCTACTTTTTGAGATCTCACTCTCAAGTTACAAACCCTCACAGAGTGAGTAATGTTAATTAAAAATGCATTTAGAGTTAGGATTAGTTATCTTAATTAAAATACCTTACATAAAGTGTGAATGAAAAGACCACATAAGAATATAAAAAGGTTATGTGTGAATGTAGGTGTAAAATATCGATTGGGGAGAGTGTAATAGCGGGCCGTCTGGCCTCTAGACGCTAACAGCGCTTGGTATTGTGATAAAAGAAAATGCTGTTCTCTATACAGACCGACACAAGCCCTTTTCCACAGATATCATCAATCCCCTCAGAAACACCTCCTCCAAATCGACTGGAGAAACAATCCCATTTCCTTCTCCACAAACACACAAGTAGATTTGAAACGATGAAAAAGCTACTCCGTCCCTTCACTTCATCACATAATCTAGGTCTATCACACTCTAAAAATGGCTGGGTTAAAAATAACCCAATTGGCAACCCAGCACTGGGTAAATATTGGACAGAACACATACTGGGTTAAAGTAACCCAGCATGCTTGTTTACACATTTTAACCCAGCAGGCTAGGTTGTTGAGAAAACCCAAGATATAGTCAGTTTTACCATTTATGTGTTTGCATTTTTGTGTTTCTGGGTTATTCTTGCTGGGTTATTCTCATAATTTTGCCTATGCTTAACAAGACAATCATGGATTAATAAATAATGAAGAATACAGGTTATTTAGACTGTTAAATTATTTTTAATGCCAACTGACATTCACAAATGTGTTAAAATTTGTACCAATGACAAACATGCAATTTTCTTTCTTTTTTTTCCAGAAAATGCGAAAATCACAGAAATACAGTTGCAATAAATAAGAAAATTAGTTCCCCTTTCAGTCAGTCACTCGGATGACCGACGAAATTGGGATCTCGCCAGAGAGACCAATCCACTTCGAGTGTAACTAAACGAGCTAATGAACATTGGCATGCGATTATTGCATCCAGCTGCCGCTGATCACAGTGTGAGTATAAGAGGCAGCAGATGCACCACATTAATTCATCCTTTCGCTTCGGAGCTGAGCGGTGGTGTATCACTACTGCTCTCTACTTGGGTGTTGCAGAGAGAACGAGTGTGCGGGCGTTACGGCAACAGCAGCGGTGGTCACGGTCTCGCGGCTTCAACAAAGATCATGTAGACAGCCACACCAGGAGTGTGCAGGTGACCAGTTCCCCTGCGTGCTTCAGCACTAAAAGAGCAATTTCTCTAAAAGAGCAACACGGGTGATCGCGTCTTTTTAAAGATGTCTTATCACCCGTGCGTTTCTGGGTGTGGTCGTTTCCTAGCACCTCAGGACGGTCACGATTGCAGCCTAACGTGTCTGGGCAATCAGCACGCTGAGGAAGCTTTCATGGATGGTTCATGTTTTTCTTGTGGGGACATGACCATCTCGGAGTTGCATAAAAGACTCCGCTATGTCAAACATGGCGGAGTCCCTCTGCCGCGGTCCAGTGTTCGTCCCGGCACCCAGGGCGGCACTGCATCCAGTGGAGTCAGAGGTGATTTGAGGATCACGCTGAGGGCATCCCCAAGTGGAGCTCCTCACCCCTCAAGCACTCTGCAGCCGGTGGAGCTGCCGTTGGAGCGGGCTGGCCACTCGTTTCTTCGGTGCCCCCTCTGGTGACCAGATGTCGATCGCTGCATCGGAGGGCGAGCCCTCTCTCTCCGGGGATGACGATGATGTGTGGAATCCTCCACCGCGTCCCAATCCTTCGAGGCTGGGTGAATGGTTTCACGGTGGGGGTCACGCTGGTTCTCAGCGCCCCCTTCCGGTGCCATTCTTCCCGGAGGTGCATGAGGAGCTCACTAGATCGTGGAGGGCACCTTTCACTGCCCGATACAAATCTTGTGGCTCCTCCGCCCTCACCAACCTTGATGGTGGGGCTGCTTTGGGGTATGCGGGCATCCCCTCGGTGGAGCGGTCTGTGGCCATGCAACTGTGTCCAACAGCCACTACCACTCTGCAGGGTGACCCGTGTCTCCCCTCACGGGCCTGTAAGTATTCGTCAGGCCTAACTGGCAGTGCTTACAGAGCTTGTGGGGAGGCGGCTTCTGCCCTCCACGCCATGGCGTTACTACAGGTCCACCAGACCAAGACCTGCACAGGGTGGCCACGACCTGGCGGTTCTACATGAACTGCGTGCTGCGACAGACCCCGCGCTTCGAGCGACGAAGGTGACTGCACAGTCTCTGGGTCGTGCGATGTCTACTCTAGTGGTTCAGGAGCGCCATCTCTGGCTGTGTCTGGCTGACATGAAGGAGCAGGAGAAGGTACAGTTCCTGGATGCTCCCGTGTCACAGACCGGCCTTTTCGGCGACGTTGTCGAGAGCTTTGCCCAGCAGTTCTCGGCAGCGTAGAAGCAGACTGAGGTGATCAAACAAGTGTTGTCAAAAGTACCGACTTCGGTACCATTCAGTGCTGTCATTTTAAAAACATCCATTTCCCGCTAACATTTGAGCGTTGTTGAGCGTATTCTTAAACACAGCTGATTGGCCATAGTGTTCACGTGCTCAACAAATATGACAGTGGTTGGCAACAATTGATCATCGCTTCACGCTCTTCACAGAGCGCTTACACAAAAGCACATGGGAGCGTTTGAAAGCCGCGTCTATCAGCGGATCCCTAATATATCTGCACGTAGATAGATCCATGCTGATAGACGCGTCTTTCAAATGCTCCCATGTGCTTTTGTGTGAAGAGCGTGAAGCGACGATCACTGTTGCCAATCACAGTCATATTTGTTGAGTGCGTGAACACTATGGCCAATCAGCTGTGTTTAAGAATTCGTTCAACAGCGCTCAAATGTTAGTGGGAAATGGACATTTTTAAAATGACAGTACCGAATGGTACCGAAGTCGGTAATTTTGACAACACTAGATCAAACACATCATGCACCGGGGGAAACCTGCTGCTTCCACCCCGGTGAAGCCCCTCAGCCTGCTCGTCGCCGTGGGCGCCTCCCCCCTTCCTGCCCTTCAGCCTATCCCTGTCACCTCACATCTTCACCAAAGTTGCGGAGGCGGCCCTTGTTCCCCTGAGAGAATGGGGTGTGCGCATCCTCAACTACTTCGACGACTGGCTCATACTTGCACAGTCTCGCGAGCAGTTGTGCGCACACAGGGACCTGGTGCTCAGACACCTCAGCCAGTTGGGTCTTCGGGTCAACTGGGAAAAGAGCAAACTCGTACCAATGCAGAGGATCTCTTTTCTTGGCATGGAGTTGGATTCGGTCAGCCAGACAGCACGCCTCACCCAGGAACATGCTCAGTCGGTGCTGAACTGCCTCAAGACTTTATCAGGCAGGACAGCGGTCCCACTGAAATTTTTTCAGAGGCTCCTGGGGCATATGGCGGCAGCGGCGGCGGTAGTTCTGCTTGGTCTGCTCCATATGAGACTGCTTTAGCACTGGCTTCATGGCCAAGTCCCGAGGTGGGTGTGGCAACGCGGTACTCACCGGGTTCAGATTACACCGGCCTGCTGCAGAACCTTCAGCCCGTGGACAGATCCCTCGTTCCTTCGGGCAGGAGTGCCCCTGGAGCAGGTATCCAGGCATGCTGTGATATTCACGGATGCCTCGGCCACCGGCTGGGGTGCCACGTACAACGGGCACTCAGTGTCAGGTGTATGGACGGGTCCCCAACTGCGTTGGCATATCAATTACCTCGAGTTGCTTGGATTACACCTTGCCCTGAGCCGCCGCAGAGGGCGCCTTCGGGGCAAGGACGTTCTGGTCCGTACGGACAACACTGCGACCGCTGCATATATCAACCGGCAAGGCGGTTTACACTCCCGTCTCATTTTGCAACTCCCCCGCCAACTCCTCCTCTGGAGTCAGAAGCATCTGAGGTCCCTTCGTGCCACCCACATCCCAGGAGTGTTCAATCAGGCGGCCGACGAGCTGTCTCGAGCGGCAGTTCCTGGGGAGTGGAGACTCCATCCCCAAGCAGTCCAGCTGATTTGGAGTCGGTTCGGAGTTGCTCAGGTAGACCTGTTTGCATCTCCGAAAACCACCCACTGCCAGTGGTTCTACTCCCTATCTGAGGCAACGCTCGGCACGGATGCACTGGCACACAGCTGGCCCCAGGGCCTGCGCAAATATACGTTTCCCCCAGTGAGCCTGCTAGCACAGACACTGTGCAAGATCAGGGAAGACGAGGAGCATGTCCTGTTAGTGGCTCCATATTGGCCCAAGGAGACCTGGTTCCCGGAACTCATGCTCCTCGCGACAGCCCCTCCCTGGCCGATTCCTCTGAGGAAGGATCTGCTTTCTCAGAGATGGGGCACCCTCTGGCACCCGCGTCCAGACTTGTGGAAACTCCATGTGTGGTCCCTGGACAGGACGCGGAGGTTCTAGGTGACCTGCCCCAGGAGGTAGCTCTCACTATCGCTTCAGCATGAGCACCGTCCACAAGATGGGCCTATGCGCTGAAGTGGAATCTGTTCGTTGAATGGTGTTTCTCTCACCATGAGGACCCCCGGAGATGTTCGATCAGAGCCGTGCTTTCCTTTCTGCAAAAAGGGTTGGAGCGTAGGCTGTCCCCCTCCACCCTTAAGGTGCACGTTGTTGCTATTTCCGCCCACCACGACCCCACAGAGGGGAGGTCGGTGGGGAAGCACGATCTGGTTGTCAGGTTTCTTAGGGGGGCCAGGAGGTTAAATCCTCCTAGGCCTCCCTCCCTATCCTCTTGGGATTTGGCATTAGTGCTAAGAGCCCTACAAACTGCCCCCTTTGAGCCACTGCAGTCAGTCGAGTTGAAGTTTCTCTCTATGAAAACCCTACTCCTGACTGCATTGGCCTTGATCAAGAAGGGTGGGGGACCTGTAGGCATTTTCGGTCAACGAGTCGTGTCTTGAGTTTGGGTCAGCTGACTCCAGTGCAACACTGAGGTCCCGGCCCGGCTATGTGCCCAAGGTTCCTACCACTCACAGCCCTAGCTTTGCTCTGTCCTGTACGTGCACTGCGACAGTACGTGGATAGAACTCAGAGCTTCAGGACCTCAGAACAGTTCTTTGTCTGTTACGGAGTACAGCAGAAGGGGAAGGCTGTCTCCAAGCAGAGGATGGCCCACTGGATAGTGGATGGCATCACCTTGGCCTACGAAGCACAAGGTGTGCCCTTCCCGCTCAGTTTGCGTGCTCACTTCACTAGGGGTGTCGCATCGTCCTGGGTGCTGGCTCGTGGTGCTTCGCTAGCAGACATCTGTAGAGCTGCGGGTTGGGCGACTCCCAACATGTTCGCTAGGTTTTATAGCCTACGTGTTGAACCAGTTTCCTCCTGTGTTCTCACCTCAAACTACTAGTGGCACTGAGAGGCCCGGCTCTGAGTCGGCTCGCGGCATTCTTACGCCTAATTCAGAGTTCCTTAACCAGGCAAACCCTGTCGAGTCCTCCAGCACTCCGGCGTCCGGACGTGGCGGAGCGTCCGGCGCCAGGCCTTTCAGCCAATGAATTCTTGAAATCTGATGTGAGGCTAGTGCCCATATGAGAGACCCTGCTGGGATCCCATATGTGTATTCCACGGTATGCTTATTAGAGCCATGTTTCCCCTGGCAGACTACGTGCTGCCGTCTCTAATGTGCAGCCTAAGGCATCTCAGAGACTTCCATGTGCAATAGGGCCCAACGGGGTTACTTCACATGTCTAAATGTCACTTAACCCCCTCTGGGAGGAGGTGACTCCGCAGTGTGCCTCTTCCAAGTGGAAGGGCACGCTTCCCAGTGTTATCCTAGTCCTACTGTTTGGGTTGCTCAAGGAACAACAGTAGTTGACCACCTCTGTGTAGAGCCCGGTCCTATCGTCTGCCTTATAGGAAGGACCAGGAGGCCTACACAGGGCACTGGAAGGGGCAGCTCCTGTGGCGCTTTGGTAGGGATCCCAATTTCATCGGTCATCCAGCGTGACTCGGAGTGACCGACTGAAAGGGGAAGGTCTCGGTTACGTATGTAACCCTCGTTCCCTGAAGGAGGGAACGGAGACGTCACGTGCCGTCGCCACAGTCGCTGTACCACCGCTGAGCTGCCGGGTCACCGGCTCGGCTCCTCAGCGAAAGCATGAATAAATGCGGTGCATCTGCTGCCTCTTATACTCACGCTGTGATCAGCAGCGGCTGGACGCAATAATCGCATGCCAATGTCCATTGGCTCGTTTATTTACACTTGAAGTGGATTGGTCTCTCTGGCGAGATCCCAACATGACGTCTCCGTTCCCTCCTTCAGGGAACGAGGGTTGCATACGTAACCGAGACGTTCTGAATGATGTGTCCGTTTAACTGTTTAACTATTACATTTTGACATGTTTAACTATTTAAATACACAGTGAAATGGCATTGACAATTAAAATTTAAAAAGACAGAGAATGCAAAATCATTTAAAGATGTCCTAAAATTTATATCAAGTGTATATAAAGACTCCTAGGTAGATGCGCACTGCTTAGGCTAGTTAAAGGTATAGTTCACCCAAATGTGAAAATTCTGTCATTAATTACTCACCCTCATGTCGTTACAAACCCGTAAGACCTTCGTTCATCTTCAGAACACAAGTTAAGATATTTTAGATGAAATCCGAGAGCTTTCAGACCAGGGTGAGTAATTAATGACAGAATTTTCATTTTTGGGTAAACTATCGTCAAACACATAGAAAGCTTTGAAGCAAAGATCTACAGTTGAGCAGTGTGCTCTGTTATAGAGCCTGTTTATGAAAGGATATTCCAGGCAATTTTCAAAAGGAATTGCAAATTATATTTTCAATTGTGTTTTCCACATGTGACAAATTGTGACATAATCCAAACACAATTGCAAATCTTGCATTACTGTTTGCGTTTTCACGAATGCACAGTGACTGCCAAATTTCAAATGGAAAAGCAAAGTCCATTTGAAACTGTATTTTCCATGTACTATGAGTAATGAGCCTGTCATATTTATAAAATACAGCGTCAAAGCAGCTTTACAGTATTAAATCGGAAAATAGTATGTAAATGCAAAAGGACAACAGTAAACACTCAATTTTCAGTTAAAGTCAGTTCATCATTGATTCAGTGATTTATGGTCCAGCTCAGTTCAGTTCAAACTGCTTTCGAGCAGACGATATTGCTGGAAATTAAGTGTCCCCAACTAAGCGAGCCAGAGGCAACAGCGGCAAGGAACCAAAACTCCATCGGTAACAGAAATGGTGGAAAAAAAAAACCATGGGAGAAACCAGGCTCAGTCGGGGGGCCAGTTCTCCTCTGGCCAGAAGAACCAGCAGTTAAATTCCAACTGCAGCAGAGTCAGATTGTGTAGAGGACTCATCTGGTTCCCGTGATCTTGTGCCGATGGCTGTTGAGGTGACGTGGTCTTCTCTGGGGATCAGTCTCTGGGGCACATCTAGATGTCCTGGTCTCCGCTGACATTCAGAGCTGTCGAGGTCATCTCTAGGTGCTGTTCCACCATCTGATCTGGATATAGACTAGATCCGGGTGACTGCAGTGACCATCTGATCTGGATATGGACTGGATCCGGGTGGCTTCGGTGACCTCGGAATAAGAACGAAACAGACTAATGTTAGCTTAGATGCATCATAAGAACAAGTACATCGGGTGTTATTAATTACTACGTCTGCTTTTTCACTGTGTCGCACATGTAACCTGCCAAAACTGAAAATGGAATCGCAATTACTTTAGCATTTGAATTTCCAATGCCTCACATGGAAACCTGTCAATCCATGTCAGGGGTGGGACCATTCTATGGGGCGTGTTTATATTGGGAGGTGACGTCACTCACAGGCGATTGTGCCGAATGCTTTGAACAATGGAGGTAAAGGCACTGCTAAAGGCAACTGCCACAAAACCTGCCACAAGTAAAGGCAGCTGCCACTCAGAGAGATGCATGTGAAAGAACAGACAGTGCAACCCGTGTCTCCCTATATTCTTGGCACCTTACACAATAAATAATTCTGTCATTTCTACCCCAAATGCAGCAACTATCCCCTGCTAACAGTGGGAGCCACAACGGTACCCACTATTGGTCAATATTCACCAATAACCAAATGCTTTGCACCTGCCTCAAGAAGAGAGGAATAAAATATAGGGTAAGATACAAATAGGCAAATAAGAGTTGAGTTGCAATGTTGTTTTGCTGACGTGCATCAATCACAGTGCAAACAGTGAGAGATTTGGGGTAAAAATGACAAAATTATTTATGAATTATTTTATTTGGCACAATCCTCTGTTAGTGACATCACTTCCCAATACAAACACGTCCCATAGTATAGTCCCACCCCTGACATGGATTGACAGGTTTCCGTGTAAGGCATCGGAAATTCAAATGCTTAAGAAATTGTGGTTCCATTTGAGTTTTGGCATATTACATGCACAACGCAAAGAGAGTAAAAAAACAGACTGGGCATTAATATTGCTATTTAAATACGACAGGCTCATTACTTGTAAGACAAGAGAAATACAGTTACAGTTGCTTTTCTATTTGAAATGTCAGATCAGACAAGACCAAGTCCTATCTAAATGAATGGAGGAATCCTGAAATCTCAAAAACGGCTCGCTGAACTCGCGATTAAATATTTCAAATCAGCAATAAAATCTGAAATGAACTGCCCCATGAATGTTGTTTCTTATGCTTAAATAGTGCTTAAAAAACGTATTTTTCAGGCTAGACCAGCCAATGCACATGCGTAGCTCCAACACGCTTATGACTGTGCATGCGCAGCTGCTGGTCCAGCCCGAGGTTTCTATGGGAACCGGAGCTTCTAACGGCCGCTGCAGTGACGCAATGACTTTACCAATCAACAATTGGCTCTTTCATTTAGAAGGTGGGACTATCCTGCCATATTGTGCTTTGCCCTTTCTCCCATTCATAAGTATAGGAGTGAACTGTCTTTGTATTTCTATAGTCTTTGCTGGCACACAGATATGGGAGATCACACTGCATATGCATACACAGACATTTCTATGACAAGTCACGCAGGTACTGGGTTACTCCGCAGCTTTAAAATAGTCCATATATAAACACTTTCATACAGGTGTACCAAAGTGATTCAGGACAAGTCAAAAACACGATTTGGAAAATGGGTATGATGTATTCGCTCATTTTATAAATTCTTCACATTCTGAACACAAAGGTACAAAGTGCAGCTTTAACTATGGTACGAAACAAATTTATATGTGTGTTTAAGTTACGCAAGGGTTAGTTGATTATCACAGACAATCAATCATGTTTGTAAAATGTATAATAAACATGAACTTACCATTAAACGTCTCGATAAGATTGCACTCGAGTTTTTCCTCTCACAAATGTATCCACGTGCTTTTCTGACAAGAAAAAAAGACATTTTGAATTATATTACTTACCAAAAACCTTTATTTATGTATGTAGAAAGACTTTATAAACCACACAAGCATCAAATCACCTCACTAACGCGGCCTACGGCACTCACTGTGCGTGCGCGTGCTTTGAAATGTATCTTGGCCCTGAGACGTTGATTCCTTTCCGGGAATTATTTTGTTTGAGAATCAATGAACCGGTTCTTTTAGACCTGTGGTCCGACAACATTGTACGTACTTTGTATGTGATTTGCATGTCGATATGGACAATTGCAGGCGTTTACATTAGAATGTCGAATTCACTTATTTTAACTCATTTGACTCACTTTGTTAAATTCGCTTTTCAGTGACAGAAACGACTCTTTCCTGTTTTCACAGATATTCACATATTTCAACCTTCCGTCACTGTTTGAGACTTAATAAAACTGTATTAATCTGTCATCTCAGATAACATGCGAGTACATGTAGAATGGCCGTCTGAGGTAAACTGTTCGTCATTTAACATAACTAATGTTGGCCTGTAGAAGTTTAACAATATTGTTGCCGCAAAAAAAGTTATAATTCTGCCAATTTAAAATAATTATTAATGGAAACATTATATATACTTACCTTAAAACAGTTGAAACCAGTGGCTTTGCTCCATTGTCCTTTCAAAATGACAGTTTGGGGAGCGATTTAAACATCTTCAAGGCATGAAGGTCGTTAAATAACTCAGCGCTGGGCTGAAACAACCCAGCGTTGAAACCCAGCAGGTTTAACTCAACACCTGGAAAATTGAAACTACCCAACCGTGTATAAAATGTGATAAAATGACCCAACAAAATGACCCAAGAGACTCAGCCCAGCATTTTGGGTTAAAAAATAACCCAGCATTTTTTAGAGTGCAGGAGAGAGAGAGAGAGAGAGATAGAGAGAAAGTCTTTTTATGTCCTCTGTGCAGTAATTTTTAATAAACCTTGAACTGCAAGGAAGGAATGACACTTGCTAACAAACCATAAATCTCTAGATGTTTCAATCTTCCTTTAGAAAAGGGCCAGTGAACTCAACCACATTCTGCAGAACTACTCATTAAAACCAAGAGGCTTCAGAAAATTACTTGCACTAGCAACATGCACAAAAAGCCAACACCTCCTACACACACAATTAACTCAAAAAAACAACAAAACAATGGTTGTTCTTTTCTATCTGTTAATTCGCTTCACCGTTAAAGGATGCATTTAATTGTACTTTTTTAGCTCACTGAACACAACTCATTTAAGTTGGATAATCGATTTAACGAGGCAAGTTATCAAACAGTAGCCTACAATCAGGGCATAAAAAAGTGATTATTTTCAATGGTGTTTCTGAGGTTCTTAGCAGAAGAACTTGTGTCAGTATTCTAGACTTTGACGTTAATCAAAAGCCACAAAACTTAGATTTCATGGGCTCTTAAAAGTAAAATAAAGTTTATTGACAGCACAGCATGGAAAATGGCATAATACCTTTAAGGCATATCTTTTTGGATCCACTTGAAACCTTTATGTTTAAGAATGAACAATAAACAGAATAGAGATGAAAGCAGATAGAGAACATGACAGAGAGAGAAAGAAATAAATGAGCAAAGCTGAGCTCAGTAAATTGTGTAACTGAGCTGTGTAAATTAATGTAGTCTTGCTCTTGGACACATATTTCCATAGGAAAAAAAAAAACCTTATGCAAGAGAGGAACATTTCTGAGTGCGATTTAAGTTTCATTAAGAGAACTTTGTATTTAATTATTTATTTATTTTTGTAACAGTACTCAGACTCTATTGCCAGCTAGAGTTAGTGTGATGAATTACTAATCCGAACAAGGAAAAACACTTGAAAGAAAACACTTGGGCTCAAGGGCATGTTTACTCAAGTTTTGAAACTGTTAAAGAGCTCGCAAATAAAAAAAAATAAAAAAAAGAGTGTATGTGTATATATATATATATATATATATATATATATATATATATATAAAGTTTTGTTACTTTTAGTCATTGTCTATTAGTTTTAAGGTCATCTATATGTTAATGTGATTGTGTAAACATTGACAAACATCAAAGTTTTTAGAAGATATCCGCATTTAAAATTCTAATGTACTTCTTTATTTGGGTTGTTGAATCCCAGGCTAAGATACATCCCCTAAAAGTGCCAATTGTGTATAAGCATGTACTGTATAATGTTAGGGTTACTTGCATCAAATCCATCCACTGAAAAATTAGTGGCCTAGAAAGAATCTTAAAAAAAATTAAATTATCTGTTAAGCATTACATTTTTTTTTTTTTTTTTTTTTTTTTTTTTTAAGAGTTAAGTGCAATCAAATAAATTATTTTGGATAAAAAGACTTTAAATTAGTGCCCACGCATCATCCATGTGGTCATACCATGTGGGCGGCAGCATAACTGCTTACATTGGAATGTTAAATCCACAGGGTGTTGCTCAATCACTGAGTCACAAATCCCTGGTGTCCGGTCCAGTCCACACCCTGATGGGCCAGTTTCTCCTCATCCGTCAACGGAGTCACGACCTTGACTCGTTGCCAGTCTACACCAAATGGTTGCATTTTAAATCACTTTAAAAATTCAGCACTTCAACAGCCCAAGCATATCGTCTGGTGTTAAGCTGCCGCTTTCTGCAACATGATTTAAGCAGCACCTCAGCTGAATATGCTGAACTATTGTTTGAATTATACACAGCCATAAATCAAAATGCCTGCATAATTTACCTCAGGACAGAGATACTGTAGTGAAACGAGGTGAAGGAAGATCCAGAAAAACTGCACAACATACCAGCACACAAGTACAACAACAGATAATCTCACTCTCTCACAGTCCTGCATCTTATTCCTCTAGCCTTTTCTAAGCTGCTTCCCTAAATAAAAAATGGGATACATTGAGACCAGGGTGCAAAATTCACCAAAAGCCTGTCAAAAGGCACCATTTCTGAACACTGAGCTCATAAACACAAGCACACTCAAAAGTTTCTTGGGTTGTTAAAACTGGTCAATTCTACGCTTTTGTAGCAATACATATTTTTTAATAATAATAATAATAATAATAATAATAATAATACATTTATTATTATTATTATTATTATTATTATTATTATTATTATGTATAATTTAAGTTAAGGTTTGTTACATCAAAAACACTTGGGAAAAAAAAGTAAATTTAATTACTAAATTAAATTGAAGTTATTTTTGCAGCTTTATAGAGCTTGAATATTAAATGCACACACTTGTATGTGTCAAAATGCCCATCTTTGCAAGTATCCTCATAAACACAGCAATTAAGGTCTTAAGTGAAAGCAAAGAGCTGAGAAAGAAAACACACGTGTAACAGTAGGATATTGGCAGCTCTTAGAGTGACAGCAGTATAATATTCCTGCTGTCAGTCATTCATGTTAATCAAACAACAAAAGAGAAAATCTTTCACTGCTCTTGACTAAATCACTTTTTTTAACAAGAACAAATTATATATATATATAATTTACTTAAAATATACTTAGAAATACCTAAAATTCTGCAGGTGATGTACTAACAATGCACACATTTAAGAATACAGACACAGCCAGATCATGTCCATAATGACCAGCGCAATCTACCAAGAGCAGTGCAAATTACTGCCTGCTTTAAGACATGCTTTTTTTTTGACTGTTAAATAATGGCACAAATACCAGTAATTTGACAAGCACAAACGTTAGTAAATTGTGTTGCATGATTAATTTTAATAATCTCCTCCCATGAATTTTGCATCTGCATGGGAAACTCCTATAAATGCATTTTTAATATGGTCAGGCACCAAAGTAACTGTGTCTATGCCTTTTCAGTGTTAATTCTTCACTGCACTTCTTTAGTAAATCCTGACAGTACTATTTTAATGCCAAAAGACAATTTGCGCTGGTGCAAGCTGTTAGTAAATCTGCCCCTTGATTACTTTATACAATGTATGTAGCATTTCTTATTTATTTGTTCTACGGCAGTTTTTAGTCCTATTGCTTATAATTAGTTTATTATTCTTGCAGACTGTTACTTGCCTTCGGTGAGCTTGAGTGTTTTATTTATTTATTTTTTTTAGGCTAGTATTGGTATTTTGTGATATTGACACTGGTGACAAGAATTATGAAATTTTTATGGTATCAAAAATTTTTATATCATAAAGACCTTATTTAAAGCAAAAATAACTATATTGTGATATACATATCGTTACTGTAAAATACAATTACTCATAGTGTGATATAAGATTTTGATCGTATTGCCCACCCCTAATGGCCAATATTACAATTTCTATATATTTTGACTAAAAAACTAAAAAAAAACTAAAATAATTCATTTGAATGCTATTTGGGCATCACGACATAATGGATCATCTTTCTGAGTTATGCTGTAATTATTAGTGTTTTTGTAGAATCACTTTAAATACTTAAACCCTAAAACTAAACAAAGACTCACAGACTCAACAGACATATTTCAAAGCTAATGGTGAAGTGTTACAGCATACAACACATTAGCCTTGTTTCACACAGCTCAGATCAAAATGAATGTGGTAGAATGTATTCAAGTTCTTTCCTCTGCTTTGACCTTAAATCAGTACTCATCTATCTCACATTCCTTACTGACTTTAACCTGTCTCAAGGAGACGGGCTCATTTCACAGAATACTTTGTTGAAGTGCTACTCCAGTAAACACCTGTGTAGGTGTGCACACACTCGCTCAAGGATTCAATATCCGTCGCTTTTGTCCTTGATAGGAAACAAACCGAATTGACACTCAGTTTGACAATAACCAAACTTACCATGTCTCCTTATGCTACTGCGGAGGTCTTAAAGATATTTTCCTTGGAAATGAAAGACAATTCTGCGTATTGAATATAGAATAACAGCAAAGTTTGATTAATATTATGTTCATGTCCATTTGAGACATGACCCTTTCAATTGTCTATTTGCTTTCTCCAAGAGTTGCACAAATACATTTTACACTAGCTTTGTTATTAGAGGATCCCCCCCCCACCCTCTTCTCATAAGAGGCTGGTTTATTTCAGCAGATCCTCCTCAGATCATAAAATAGTAAGTGAGTGGAGAAGACTTGTTTTGAGCTGGGCTGCCTTCTACGCCAATTCCAAATGAAGTATTAACTCTGTTTTAAGAATCCATTAGCATTCCCATGATTCCTTGTGCCATATGCCTCCATTATGTGACAGAACAATGGGAAAGCTGAGGCGAACAACTTTGGGGAGATGTCACATTGTGCTGAGGAGTGTGTGAGAGAGAGAAACAATGAGGGAAAGGAAGGGACTGTGCGGCAAAGGGTCGAGAGATGAAGGCTGAGCACTAAACGCCACAAAAGCTGTAAATTGGCCATATCAATCAGTCTCTCACCCGGAGAGCAAATGTTTTTCTACGCTTGTTTATTTGAAATCAAACTCTTTCTTCCACAGGCTGCGTCTTATGCTCTGAGCTATTACATGCTTCCTGTACAACATTTTGCAAGAGGAATGGCTGAAAAACATTTTCACTTGTCATGGTAGTAAATTGAGTGATATCTCAGGCCCTATGATTTCCATGATGCAGAAAACCTGGACAGAACTGTGGAATCAAGTCGTAAAAATGGAATTCAAATGTTAACCACTGAATATAACGGAATTCGACAAAGTGTGGATGAATAAATCAAAAGTAAGGCTGTACACTTAAATCTCATTACGGATTGGTGTCTGGGAATATTAAATCACAAAACGTCTGCATGCTCTGTATGTCAGTGTGTAAATGAATGACAGTTTTGTCTACTATACTCAAGCATGCACATTTACAGTGTTTTCAGCATCTACCCTCTCGCTTCATAAGGATGCGAACACATGAACTTCATCTCTCATGCTTTGAGAGTCACTTCACAAGCATTTCATTTTATAAAACTATTGTCAGATACGCAAGGAAACTAGGGCTACAAAACGATTAATCGCAATTAATCGCATTCAAAATAAAAGTTTGTTTACATATATGTGTGTGTACTATGTATATTATATAAATACACAAGCATATATTAAGAAAAAAGATATTAGATTTATATATATATTAAATATTTATATTTATATTTGTATATAATATAAATTATATACAAGTATAATACAATGCATATATGTGTGTACTTATATATACATAATAAATATACACAGTACACACACATATAGTATGTAAACATAAACTTTTATTTTGAATGTGATTAATCACGATTAATCGTTTTGCAGCCCTAAAGGACACTCAACATGTTTTCACTACAGCCTACCAAAATAAACATTTGGTTTAATTTGAAGAAAGTATGGCTTACTTCTCAAAGTAATAATGACAATAACAATAATACAGTTTATTAAAACATTATATCTGAAGGAGTATCACTCAATTTTCCATCCATGTTTTGATTTAAATGGTAAACCTTTGTTATGCAGCACTTTTTTGCATAAAAAATAAAGGAATTGTTATAATTTCATTTTATTACATTTAAAAAAAATCATTAAAAAGATTCATTAAATTTAATTGAATTGAATTTACATTTTAAATTAATTCATTTAATTAAATACATTTTTTAAATTAAATTATTTATTTTTTGATAATACATTTATATTAAATCAAAAACACAGAAGCCAGAAAAAATAAAACAGATTGGCTAACTGTTAGACCTGTGTCCTGTCTTGTGTTGTAGTTTTCTGTCTCGTGCTCCCCTAGACGTAGTTTTCCCTCTTGTATGCCCATATTTGGTTATGTTCCTGTCTTTATTGTTTCATCATTAGTTTATTAGTCCCCAGCTGTGTTTGATTAATTATCTAGTTTTATACTGTGTACTTAAGTTCCTGTCTGTTCAGTTCTGTTTCGTCTGCTCTACTCATTATGCTCCCTGTGTGTGTCTCCATCCTGCCTTGTTTTGCCCTGCTGTTTTAGATTAAAGACTGTTATTTTGAAGTTTACCTCTCGTCTCCTCAATTCCCTTGTGTGCACCATGACACTAACATGGGTATTCTTAAATTTGAATAATCAATCATTATAATTGACCACTAATTATATAAAGCTTCTCCACCTGACTAATCAACTAGTCAGTTGTTGGACCAGTCAACCTTCATGATCCCAATGTAATCGGTACTGACCATTAACACCCTGATTATGAATAGCTCTGAACGTTCAGAAATCTTCAGGCAATGCAGTTTTAAGAACTGTCCCCCTTGAGATCAAAGCAGTCAGTTCACATAATAGTAAAACAGACTTTTGGCCTTATACCTCAACATTTTTCCAGCCTAGCTTTGAAAATTCAGCTTCAGGCCATTGTGATCTAGACAACTGGACTGTCTGTCCTCAGAACTGTGCATGGTAAATGGCATCTCTGTGAGAGGTCCAGGTGCATTTTCATCAGATCAAAGCATGTGTGAGTGAATACAAAAAAGAAAACAAAAGGCTGATTTCTGGGAAAAGAGGCTAATTGTGGAGGGATATTACTATGTCTACACAGTCTCAAATATAGCTAATACTAAACCAAGGTGGTTGAAACAAGATGATTACAGCACATGGTTGTCAATTCCAAAACTTTGCAGTCTGTGCATTACCTAAGCATCACGATTTCCATTTTCTCTCCCAGAAGAAGCAGGAGGGAGCTGTCTATGGTAGGGACTAATCTAATGTATAGAGAGGTCAAGCCCAGCATCTGCACTCAGCAATCAATTAACGTTGTGAAGAGAAAAAAGCTCCAGGTCCATTTTTAATGGCAAGGTTTTATGGGAAGATATGCTTTTGTTTTATTAAAATCCAACACTTCATTAAGACAACTAATTCCTTCAGAAAGCCATAAAGACTGTAAAACAGAGATTTAATGACACATAATTGCTCAGAATACAGAAAATACTGTTTAATGGGAAATGTAATTTTCCTTCAGATAATAATGATCTCTGCTTTTTTTTTTTTTTGATTGTATTTACCGTTTAAAAGTTTTGAGTCAGTAAGATTTCTTAAAATGTTTTTGAGCCTCTTATGCTTACAAACACTGCATTTATTTACTTGATTAAACATACAGTTAAAAGAGTAATATTGTGAAATATTATTGCAATTTAAAATAATTCAAATGTTATATATATAAGCTAAAAATACAGTATCAGGCATTATCAAGCATTAGTATCACATGATCCTTCAGAAATAATTCTAATATGCAGATTTTGTGTTCAAGAAAATTTTTTGTATGATTAATTTTGAAAACATCTATGTATGCAGTGTAATATTTTTAGTAAAAAACAATACTACTTTTATTCAGGACTGTTAATAGAAAGTTCAATGTAAAAGCCTATACAGTAATTTTACTGCTGAATAAAAGTATTTATTTGATAAATAATAATAAAATACAGACCCCAAAATTTGAATGGTTGCCCTTCTAAGTACATGGCAGATATACAAACAATAAAACATTGGACACACTTGACTGAACGTATGTTTCTCTTGATATATCTCAGGACTAAAGAAAGCTAATCTAATTTAAGATTTGTTCTTCATTTTAGTCACTACATAATTCCCAGTTGTGATATGACTATTATTCTAACATGTGAGAAACAGCAAAAACAAAGACTACGTAGGTGCGTCCAAACTTTTGACTGATGGTATGGAAGTCTAAAATGTTTGCTTGTTTGTTCATTTGCAAACTTTGCTCAGTATTTTAAGCCCAACAAGATATACCCTTGGCACAAGAGAACAAATAAAAAAACAAGTCTAAAATGTGATTCCTGCAGTGAGCTCTGGAGTTTCTGGAGACAATATACAGTGTAACATCCAGCATCTGAGTACAACCTATATTCAGACAATTTCTGACAAGGTCTTCAAACTCTTTTCTACACTGACCAACTTCAAAATCCTAGAAAATTTTACCAGTTGAAGCAAACATGCCATTAATGACATTATGATAACAACGGATATATTGATTTTGAATGCTCAAGACTCAATTTGTGAAGCGCAACAGGAGACAACAACTTGTAAAGTTAACTAGTTAGACTGATATTTTGAATCTGCTTGCTACTTTTGCTAGAAACTTTGAGATTTGCAGCCCAAAACCATGCCCATTCCTAAGATAAAATGATCAACAAAACCAAGTTTTAATATGGGTTGTACATTCAGCAACTGGACCTGCAAAGAAGAAACCGCAAGCAGTGTAAATCTAACGAGAAGACATTACCTGTGTGACCAAAGGCTCCAGCAACCTCTCCACAGTCAGCGTGCGAATCTCAAGACTCTTGGGGTCCCATTTTAGCAGGATTGGGGACGTAGCACTCGTCATGTTTACTGTGGAAAGAAAATAAGGGGAGTGAATATTTGAAAGGATGAAAGAGATGTTAAAAACAAAGAATGACAGTTTAATAGGATGATAAAAGGAAAAAGATGCAGACATCACAGACTCAGTTATCTGTTTCATGCTTCATGACTTTCCTAACAAAATCAAAGGTCGGTGAGCCTGCCGCACATCTATTATTAAAGCCAGAAAAAACTTTTTCTTCATTGAAAAGTCTTTAAATATTGCACATCAATCACACTAAAACGCTAAAATTGAGACTAGAAAATATTGAGACACCACATTACATTAAAAGCTAATGACTTCAGAATGAGTCTTAATGTGGGATCCAGACATTGTTGTGCAAGTCAGACTGTATTATCTCACTTTTAATGAGGAAAAACAAACACACAGACTAGAGAGATCATAATATATTACACAGAAAGTGATATAAATTTCTCAAGTATTAATTATGAACGTAAAACTGTCGCAAAGTTCTCAAAATTCACAAACTTTTAAATGAATTTGGTATCTGAGTTTCTAGATATCACATACCTTTGGTAAAATAATTGAAGATTTACAGTATTCATTTATTGAATCTATCTATCTATCTATCTATCTATCTTGATAGATAGATAGATAGATAGATAGATAGATAGATAGATAGATAGATAGATAGATAGATTCAATAAATGAATAAGTGAAGTGTGAGCTTGTGCATGAAGTCATGATGATTTCTTTAAATTTAAATGTCATAATAAGGTCAAAAGCCACCTTAGAATCAGTTACTAAAAAAAAAAAAAAAATATATATATATATATATATATATATATATATATATATATATATATATATATATATATATATATATATATATATATTTATTTATTTATTTATTTTATTTTATTTGGAGAACTCAAAAAATACAATCCCACCTCCCACGATGCCTTAGGTTAGTGACTATTAACTTTCATTTAGTAGTGGGGATCCTTTAACGTAGGTGTTTTCAATCATATTGTCATTCACTGGAGCACTGGCCTAGATTCCCTCCTGCATCTTCAGATCCCGCATCCAGATACTCATTACAAAAAACATATGCACGTACGAAGCCCAGCTCCAGGCCCTTCGAACACCGCTAATGTAAGAAGGTGGTTCCTGATTAAGGTAGACATTTGAGGTACACGATCAGGCCTGCAGAGCAGGAGGGAGGAAAGTTTACCTGACTGAGTGGAAACTTAAAGAGTAAAAAGCCTTCAAGCTGCGAGCGAATGTGGAGAAAAGAGTGTGAGAGAGTGTGCGCGATTTCACTCAGAAACAACTTTTACAGAGGTGGGTTTTTATTTATTTATTTATTTTTTTTTTTTGAGTGTTCCATTTCGCCTCTGTAACAGAATTGTTCAGAAATACTTCTGATGTTACATTCATGAATCGGTGTGTTTGAACAAATCTTTAGAGAGAATGATTAATTCAATAGAAATTATAGAAGCTTTGCAATAATAATTAAAGATGTACACATTAATTTTTTAAATGTAATTCTTTCTGTTTTTCAAAAAGAAATGTGAAAATACTGTAAACCCTTTTACAAAATGAAAGTTTTACAAAAATGAAAACTGGGCAATTGTTAATTTTAAGTAATCTAATTATTCAGAAATACTAGTGATGCTATGTCCATAAATTGGAGTGTGAAGTAAATTAACAGTTCTCATTCACTTTTTTTGTTTTTTCCCCTTTTGTTTTAATTTTAAGAAAACAGTGTTTGAGTGCCAACAATGCTTTTGTTTTTTTGTTTTATTATCATTATTTCTATTTAGCTTTAATTTCAGTGTTTGTTTGTTTTTGTTTTTTTGTGTGTGTTTTTTGTTTTTGTTGTTGTTGTTTTCCCAGTTCTGGAGTCGGTTCATGTGGCACAATATGAACTCTATACTATTGTGATAAATCAAGATGTGAAATTACACACAAAAAGACAATCTTACATCATTTGTAAGGTACTTTAAAATAACATGTCACACTGTACTCAATTTTTTCCCCTCTTCATAAAGATTTAACAAAGTGTTTGACACTCCTCCAGAAAAGCATCACATGATGTTGAACAGTTTAAAATGTATTATTTTCCAAAAACTGGCAACAAGAAAGTTGGCTTGAACTTTTTTCATTAAATAAAATGTGTTTTTCCATCTCCTTGACACACATTGGAGCAGTCTGCTGTGAGAAGAATCGGCATGAGATCAAACCATCATCTGCTGTTTGCTCCAGTCAGAGTTCCTCACTTGCCAGTGAGTTACACACACAAAAAAAGGCATCACCATTCTTTTGTGCTCAAACTGTGTCTTGCATTTCCTCTTTTCTGATGTAGCTGTCAGTGAATCCTCAAGAGAGGCTCCTGACAGTCTCAGTCACCGTGTCAAACACTCCCTAAAGCACAGTGTCAAACACACACTCCAGAGTCCTGCACAACAGACTTAACAGCTAGTAAACCACACCTTTGAGACCTCTCCTGCTCAGTATGTCAGCTTTACTCCTTAGAAATTTGTGTAAACATTTACACTTCAACATTTAAAATAAAGTGGGTCAGTGGGTCTGCAGCACCTTAAGTTCAACAGAAGCCTGCTTCTTATCAAAAACCATATTTTCGGCACTATACAGGGTTTTTGAATTGGCTATAAGTTTCCTTGGAGATTAAAAAAAGCCATTTATGTTGTACATTATAGGCTTTGGATCACCATGCTTAGTTTCTGGGTCCTTAAAGAGATTAATAAAAATTTAAAAAAAAAAAAAAAAAAAAAGATTTGGTCATTTGGTCCACAGCAGGAAAGAAAACTATGCTAAATGGGAAAAAAAAAAATATATATATATATTTTTGTTGCACACTATTGACAAAAATAAAGAAAAAACACCTTAAATATGCAAAAAAAGTTTTTTTTTTTGTTTTTTTTCCCACAGTGAGCTGACCAGTATATCACACAGCCACCTCCAGTAAAGCGAGCCGGAAGCAAGCTGCGCAAGATCTATTTCAGTTCCATTGTCACAGAATAATGCTTCAATTATCCCACGGAAATGGGAAGAGGAATAATTACGCTATTTGTGCCTGGTTGTCAGGATGATAATAACAGCAGTCATAATGAGGAGCGCAAAATGGCAAAAACGAGAGACTTTCACGGATGCATTTTCTACACACTGGAGTCAGGATGGGTCAGAAGGCTGATTGGTTCAGACCCATTAGCTTTCATGTGCAGAAACAGTCATGTTAACCGGGAAACTGCCACAAAGACAAGGCTTTACAGTTGATGTTTCAACACATGCTTTTGTGTTGCCAATTGATTTATTTCTGTTCAGTTTAATTCATTACACAACATGCATAATTGCTTTTATTACAACATCAAAATTTGCTGTGAAAAGGTTTCAAATGAAGATACTTTAATTCAAAGACATTATATTGTGACAAGGGAGTAAAACATTAAGTAGACAGACATTACAAAACAGACAATAAATTGATTGTTGTATTTCATACCATCAAACATAAGCCATTTATCATACCTGACCTACAGTTCACAACAATCCATTTAGTCAATCTGGCTTAAATAGGAAAATATCATTTTTATGCAATTTACATATGGGTCAGAGGGGATGATTAATTGCATTTTATCACATTACTTTTTAAAAATTTAATCACACTAGATTAACAAATCAAACTGGCAACCCACAAATAAACAGCTATAAATGTCTGGGCTGCAAACCTGCAAAGCCATGTTACGCTCAAACAGTAGAGAGGATTAAAGACAGCTCAATCAGGCCAGACTCATTGTGACCCCATCACACACACACACACACACACACACACGTCTTTAAGCACAGCAGATTAAAGCCAGCACAACAATTTTTGACCTCTTTTGTCCACTCCAACTCCTCATGCTGACCTCAATATGCTGGTGCTACTATCTTTTGAAAAGTGTGTTTATGCATGAGACTGAGAAAGAGAGACATTGCAGACATACAATATATGAAAATGAATGAAAAATGACATCAACTTTACGTGTTTGTGCATTTGAGAGAATACATGAGGACACCAGTTCACTGGAAATATCAAAGGACGGCTGATTCTGTTTTGCATATTCATGCCTCACATTCTAAATTTAAACCCTGAGCCTAAACTTCTTTGCAGCCAAAGATCCTGCCCTGGAGCGCTGAAGATTAAAGCTTAGATTATCCCACGCTAAATATAATAAACAAGCAAATCATTTAATGCCCACAAACACTCATCCATCCAGTGTACCTACCATTAAAACCCTAAAAATCTTCTGTATTTCTAATAAAAAAGAAGAAGAAAAAATAGGAAAAGGAGAAGAAAATATAGCCCTTTTTACTGATCTAGGACCAGTTTCCCTCCCACAACTGAAAGGAAATTGACTGAAGGTGTCAGATCTGCTGGTCTCAAATCAGAAAATATTTCAATTTTGAATAAATGCTGTTCTTTTCAAATTTTAATTGATTAAAGAATCCTGAAAAAAAGTATCAAAGTTTCCAAAAAATAAATAAATAAATAAATAAAAAATTAAGCAGCACAACTATTTCCAACATTGATAATAAATCAGTATTAGAATGATTTCTGAAGGATCATGTGATACTGAAGACTGAGTATCAGTAATGGCTGATGAAAATTCTGCTTTGCATTAAAGAAATAAATTACATTTTAAAGTATATTAAAATAATAAAAAACAAAAACTATTTTAAATTGTAAAAAAAAATATTTCACATTGCTGTTTTTTGTATTTTTGATCACATGCAGCCTTGATGAGCAGAAGAGACTTCTTTAAAAAAACATTAAAAATCATGCTGAACCCAAACTTTTGAATGTCAGTGTGTGTGTGTGTGTGTGTGTGTGTGTGTGTGTGTATATACACACATATACACATATACTTCTCAAAAAATTAAAGGAATACTTTGAAAACACATCAGATCTCAATGGGGAAAAATATCTTGCTGGATATCTATACTGATATGGACTGGGTAATGTGTTAGGAATGAAAGGATGCCACATCATTTGATGGAAATGAAAATTATCAACCAACAGAGGGCTGAATTCAAAGACACCCCAAAAAATCAAAGTCAAAAAAATGATGCAGTAGGCTAGTCCATTTTGCTGAAATTTCATTGCAGCAACTCAAAATGGTATTCAGTAGTTTGTATGGCCCCCACGTGCTTGTATGCATGCCTGACAACGTCATGGTCATGCTGTTCTCCACGGCTTCTCCAGACCCTTTCACATCTGTCACGTGCTCAGGGTGAACCTGCTCTCATCTGTGAAAAACACAGGGTGCCAGTGGTGGACATGCCAATTCTGTTGTTCAGTGGCAAATGCCAATCGAGCTCCACGGTGCCGGGCAGTGAGCACAGGGCCCACTAGAGGACGTCGGGCCCTCAGGCCACTCTCATAAAGTCTGTTTCTGATTGTTTGGTCAGAGACATTCACACCAGTGGCCTGCTGGAGGTCATTTTGTAGGGTTCTGGCAGTGCTCATCCTGTTCCTCTTTGCACAAAGGAGCAGATACAGGTCCTGCTGATGGGTTAAAGGGTTACTCCACCCCAAAATGAAAATTTTGTAATAAATCACTTACCCCCATGTCGTTCCAAACCCGTAAAAGCTTCGTTCGTCTTCGAAACACAATTTAAGATATTTTGGATGAAAACCGGGAGGCTTGTGACTGTCCCATTGACTGCCAAGTAAATAACACTAACAATGCCCAGAAAAGTATAAAAAACATCATCAGAATAGTCCATCTGCCATTAGTGGTTCAATCTGAATTTAATGAAGCGACGAGAACACTTTTTCTGCGCAAAGAAAACAAAGACTTTATTCGACAATTTGTCTCCTCTTCGTCAGCGTAGTGCCATTTTGGAGAATATCCACTGGACGCAAATAGTGTACACTGTTCTGTGTCAGCCGCAACACAAGGATGTTTTCTATGCTTTGATTTGAATGAAAACAGCGTATCCTTGTGGCGAGGCTGACACAGAACAGCATACGCTATTTGCTGACCTTCTACGTCCCTGTCCTGCTCTCCTAGAGTAACTGCTTGTCTCCTGGAATCTCCTCCATGCTCTTGAGACTGTGCTGGGAGACAGAGCAAACCTTCTGGCTATGGCATGTATTGATAAGCCATCCTGGAGGAGTTGGACTGCTTGTGCAACCTCTGTAGGGTCCAGGTATCGCCTCATGCTACGAGTAGTGACACTGACCCTAACCAAATGCAAAACTAGTGAAAAGATGAGTCAGAAAAGATGAGTAGGGAAAAAAAAAAAAATGTCAGTGGCCTCCACCTGTAAAACCATTCCTATTTTGGGGGCCGTCTCATTGTTGCCCATCTATTGCACCTGTTGTTAACGGAGCTTTAAAAGGCATGAAGTTACAGAAGAGACAGAACTTCTCTGAGAGGGTTTTAGCTTGCTGCTGACAGTATAATTACTATTCGGCTGTTAACATGCTAAAGCATAGCTCTCTGTCAACAAACTAAAACCGGCTGAAGTCTGGTCTGCACTACAGTAGGTGGTAGCAGTGAAACTGGTGTCAAACCAAGAATGTTCTTGTGCAGTTCACTCGGAATTTGGTTGTCGGCGGGAAGGACTTTGCTCCATGCTGAGGAGGAGGACAAGAGGGCATAGCTGCATTTGACAGGGAGCAACTTAAAACCCCTGTGCCATTTCATACTACATTTGTCCTTCCACCTTTTAAACCAACCCTAATCTCTCCAATCATTAGTTTATTTGTTGATTCCTTCCTCCACAAACTGTGCTTTTTTTCCTTGCCATAGGGGCAGAGGAGAGCAAGAGGGGACTGAGAGAGATGGAACAAGAGAGAGAGGAGGATAAAATGACAAAGTAGAGGACAAGAGGAAATGCAGCAGGGGGAAACAAATAGAGAGAGAGAGAGAGAGAGAGAGAGAGACAGAGACAGAAAAGTGGACATAACAGGAAGGGGAGGTGAGATGGAGAAGTATGACAGAGAGAGGGAGAGAGAGAGATGGCCCAGAATAAAGAAAGCACACAGAGCAGATAAACGGTGACAGTCACATTACAGCGGAAGTCTCTGGAACATGTCAGTGGCTGATGCTGAGATGCCCACAAGGACAAAAGGCTCTGCAGCACTCAAAAATAAGATTTTTGGTAACAATTATTTATTGAAATTTTCTTCTGGGAACAGTAATATAAAACAAAAAGCAGCTGTGCAAATTTAGAACCCACCCCTGGTAGACTTAAAAAAATAAATAAATAAAAATAATAAAAAATAAATAAATAAATAAGATTAAAATAAAAAAATAATAATAAAAATAAATTAATTAATATTAATAGATAAATAAATAACAAAAAAATATATTTTTTACAAAGATTTTAGAAAAGATGGCACAACATTAAAAGCTGAATGTCATAAATTTACAGTTTTCACATTAGATCCATGTACACGAGAAGTTCCATCGAGATAATGCCCAACAAATACACAGTCCATGTTCGTCTGTCCATTGTGTGAGGAGGATTCCAATGGTTGACAAGCAATTGTTTTGCTGCTGTGAGAGCAGCTAACAGTAAACATCTTTGTTGGACGGGCAAGGTGAAGTCCCAAAAGTCATTCATGGAAAAATGGCGCGGAGTCAAACATATATCAGTATCCAACAAATATGAAAGGTCCTGTGAGAGCTGAGTCCAAAAAGGTGAGAGAGAGGGGCACTCCCAAAAAAAATGCAAAAATGTGCCTAAAGCTTCTTGGGAACAGAGATTACACTTAGGAGAAGACGACAGATTCATATAAAAACGTTTCATTGGAGTCAAGTAAAGCCTATGCAGCAACTTCCAATTAATCATTTGGTGATTAGGGTTTTTAGAAGACAATTTAAACATACCCCATACCTGATCCAAAAATAAAACATGCACATCCTCATTATCTGGGTATTATTTTTAAATAAATAAATAAATAAATAAACCATAATGAAATAAATTGTAATGGCATTTATAAGCCATGGTGTGTGTGTGTGTGTGTATATATATATATATGTGTATATATATATATATATATATATATATATATATATACACACCAGAATAAAAACAAAAAAAATCAGAATAACAACAAAGAAATCCAGAAAAACGCATTTCAAAAAAGTTACAAATTGATTTGCATTTTAATGAGTGAAATAAGTATTTGATCCCCTATCAATCAGCAAGATTTCTGGCTCCCAGGTGTCTTTTATACAGGTAAGGAGCTGAGATTAGGAGCACTCTCCTAAAGGGAGTGCTTCTAATCTCAGCTTGTTACCTGAATAAAAGACAATCTGTCCACAGCAATCAATCAATCAATCAATCAGATTCCAAACTCTCCACCATGGCCAAGACCAAAGAGCTGTCCAAGGATGTCAGGGACAAGATTGTAGACCTACACAAGGCTGGAATGGGCTACAAGACCATCGCCAAGCAGCTTGGTGAGAAGGTGACAACAGTTGGTGCGATTATTTGCAAATGGAAGAAACACTAAATAACTATCAGTCTCTCTCAGACTGGGGCTCCATGCAAGATCTCACCTCGTGGAGTTTCAGTGATCATGAGAAGGGTGAGGAATCAGCCCAGAACTACGCGGGAGGATCTTGTCAATGATCTCAAGGCAGGTGGGACCATAGACACCAAGAAAACAATTGGTAACACACTACGCCATGAAGGACTGAAATCCTGCAGGACCCGCAAGGTCCCCCTGCTCAAGAAAGCACATGTACAGACCTGTCTGAAGTTTGCCAATGATTCAGAGGAGAACTGGGTGAAAGTGTTGTGGTCAGATGAGACCAAAATCGAGCTCTTTGGCATCAACTCAACTCGCCGTGTTTGGAGGAGGAGGAATGCTGCCTATGACCCCAAGAACACCATCCCCACTGTCAAACATGGAGGTGGAAACATTATGCTTTGGGGGTGTTTTTCTGCTAAGGGGACAGGACAACTGCACCGCATCAAAGGGACGATGAACGGGGCCATGTACCGTCAGGGCCAGGGCATTGAAGCTAGCCAGGGCATTGAAAATGGGTCGTGGATGTGTATTCCAGTGTGACAATGACCAAAAACACACGGCCAAGGCAACAAAGGAATGGTTCAAGAAGAAGCACATTAAGGTCCTGGAGTGGCCTAACCAGTCTCCAGACCTTAATCCCATAGAAAATCTGTGGAGGGAGCTGAAGGTTCGAGTTGCCAAACATCAGCCTCGAAACCTTAATGACTTGGAGAGGATTTGCAAAGAGGAGTGGGACAAAATCCCTCCTGAGATGTGTGCAAACCTGGTGGCAAACTACAAGAATCATCTGACCTCTGTGATTACCAACAAGGGTTTTGCCACCAAGTACTAAGTCATGTTTTGCAAAGGGGTCAAATACTTATTTTACTCATTAAAATGCAAGTCAATTTATAACTTTTTTGAAATGCGTTTTTCTAGATTTTTTTTTATTATTATTCTGTCTCTCACTGTTAAAATAAACCTGCCATTAAAATTATAGACTGATCATTTCTTTGTCAGTGGGCAAATGTACAAAATCAGCAGAGGATAAAATGTTTTTTTCCCCCACTGTATATATATATATATATTTATTTTTTTATTTGTTTTATATTTACCAAAAAACAAAACAAAAAAACTACTAGAATTTACAGCAAATACTTTATTTTATTTTTCTGACCAATATTTTTAATGAATGAATGAATGAATGAATGAACTGTACTGACATTTACAGTATAAGTCATTATGGTATAATTTTTTCATTAAATATTCACCAAAAAAAAAAAAAATAGTAATAATAATAATACTCGAATGTACAGCAAATACTTTATTGTGCTTTACAATGATTAAAACAAATGTACAGTTATCAAATGGAACTTCTTGAAACTCCTTTATGGCATAAAGTGCAAAACATTTCTGATTGGATAATAATTTTCTACCCATTCTAACGGATGCTTCTAAAACTTTCCATTATTGCAATTTAGTATTTAATTATTTATTTTATATATATATATATATATATATATATATATATATATATATATATATATATATATATATATATCATTATGACAATTAAATATAAAATAAAATGATTAAAAAAAATGCAATATATACAGGTGCATCTCAAATTAGAATGTCGTGGAAAAGTTAATTTATTTCAGTAATTCAACTCAAATTGTGAAACTCGTGTATTAAATAAATTCAATGCACACAGACTGAAGTAATTTGAGTCTTTGGTTCTTTTAATTGTGATGATTTTGGCTCACATTTAACAAAAACCCACCAATTCACTATCTCAGCAAATTAGAATACTTCATAAGTAGTGAATTTAGTGAATTGTTGACCTTCTGGAAAGTATGTTCATTTACTGTATATGTACTCAATCCTTGGTAGGGGCTCCTTTTGCTTTAATTACTGTCTCAATTCGGCGTGGCATGGAGGTGATCAGTTTGTGGCACTGCTGAGGTGGTATGGAAGCCCAGGTTTCTTTAACAGTGGCCTTCAGCTCATCTGCATTTTTTGGTCTCTTGTTTCTCATTTTCCTCTTGACAATACCCCATAGATTCTCTATGGGGTTCAGGTCTGGTGAGTTTGCTGGCCAGTCAAGCACACCGAAACCATGGTCATTTAACCAACTTTTGGTGCTTTTGGCAGTGTGGGCAGGTGCCAAATCCTGCTGGAAAATGAAATCAGCATCTTTAAAAAGCTGGTCAGCAGAAGGAAGCATTAAGTGCTCCAAACTTTCTTGGTAAACGGGTGCAGTGACTTTGGTTTTCAAAAAACACAATGAACCAACACCAGCAGATGACATGGCACCCCAAATCATCACAGACTGTGGAAACACTGGACTTCAAGCAACTTGGGCTATGAGCTTCTCCACCCTTCCTCCAGACTGTAGGACCTTGGTTTCCAAATGAAATACAAAACTTGCTCTCATCTGAAAAGAGGACTTTGGACCACTGGGCAACAGTCCAGTTCTTCTTCTCCTTAGCCCAGGTAAGATGCACAAGAGGAATACGACAACTGTAGCCAAATTACTTGACACGTCTGTGTGTGGTGGCTCTTGATGCCTTGACCCCAGCCTCAGTCCATTCCTTGTGAAGTTCTCCCAAATTCTTGAATCGATTTTGCTTGACAATCCTCATAAGGCTGCTGTTCTCTCGGTTGGTTGTGCATCTTTTTCTTCCACACTTTTTCCTTCCAATCAACTTTCTGTTAACATGCTTGGATACAGCACTCTGTGAACACCCAGCTTCTTTGGCAAATAATGTTTGTGGCTTACCCTCCTTGTGAAGGGTGTCAATGATTGTCTTCTGGACAACTGTCAGATCAGCAGTCTTCCCCATGATTGTGTAGCCTAGTGAACCAAACTGAGAGACCATTTTGAAGGCTCAGGAAACCTTTGCAGGTGTTTTGAGATGATTAGCTGATTGGCATGTCACCATATTCTAATTTGTTGAGATAGTGAATTGGTGGGTTTTTGTTAAATGTGAGCCAAAATCATCACAATTAAAAGAACCAAAGACTTAAACTACTTCAGTCTGTGTGCACTGAATTTATTTAATACACGAGTTTCACAATTTGAGTTGAATTAAATGAACTTTTCCACGACATTCTAATTTATTGAGATCCACCTGTATATATATATATATATATATATATATATATATATATATATATATATACATAATAAAATAAAATTAAAATAAAATAAAAATCCAACATAAGATGTTGATTCATTACCCACTGGAATTAATTCAGTAGTCTGATTCACTGAATAATTCTTCAGACTAATTGACAGGTAAACTCCGGCATTTGTGATTATCTTTGAATGATTCATTAAATTAACCTGACTGGCTCAGGACTCTCACACACTTTTAGCCATCATTAAATTTGCACACAATCTATAATCACGTGGTGACAATTTCACAATTCTTCTGAGATTTACAACCCCAAATGTTTTTCTCCCGACCGTTACTCTGCATCTTACAAATGATAGGCCTATCAAGTATAAATCTCTATGTGGCTGATCTCTCCTGAAGGGATTACTCATTAATGGTACAGGTGGCTTGTTTTGCTGAGAGCAGCTCTCTTAAAATAGTCCTGACCACAGAGAAACAACTGGTATGCAATGCAATAAAGTCATTACCGACACAGGTGCAAAAAAAAACCTGCACTGCCTTTCTGCTGCTCAACAGTGTGTATATAAACTTATGAGATAAGCTGAACATCCAAGGAAAATAAATGATATTGAAAAGGCTAATTGACAATTAATCTTGTTCTGTTACTCACACACATCTAAAATTAGAATCATGAGATTTCTAACCTGTATTTGTATGTGTCACAGGAGAGACAGACCAGGCACAGCACAGACTGGACTGTCACTAAAACAAATGCACATTCCTTATCAGCCCACATTCTAGCGAACCCTCGTGAAATTCCAACTGGACTAGCAACATTTCAAAACTATATCACCATGACATCATTGTTTGAAATACCATTTGTCATTCTAATATTCAAAAACATGCAAGAGTGGAAACTCATGGCTAGCACTCTCTCACGCTGATACAATATCTCTAAATGTTAGTAGGGACTAATATGGCCATTTTTATTGTGTCATTCTTTCTTTATTCTTTCATTAATGGGAATGCAAGTACATTTCGGTATTAAACTAATCAGAAAAAAACTGTCAAATAAAAACCAAATTGGTAATACTGTACATTACAGATGGCCCTTTCCTTTCTAATTGGCCAGTTTCTTCATTTAATCCTTAAAAAAAAAAAAAAAAATTGCAGCTAGAGAAATAGAAATAATATTTTACCCGAGCTGTTAATGTGAGTTTACAGTCTGAACTGAGATAAAGAGGCTGTGTACCACAAAATAATGACAAGAAAACATGTCTCTCTTTATCAGGCTGCATGGAAAAACAAATATACAGTGCCAGCAGTGTAGTCTGATTAACAAGAAGCTCTTACAAACCGGTTCTTTAATGAATCTTTCAAAAGGATTTACAAACTCAACACTAACTGTACCACTTTGAATCAGTCTGATAAACCATCCACTAAATTAGCTCACTGAATCAGAGCTGTTCCTGAATTAACATCTGATCTGCAAAATATTGTATGTCTCAAAAATAAAGTCTTTTTTTTAGTTAGTTTAGACATGGAAAATAGTGCTTATCGCATTCTCTAAATGTGATAAAGGCTAAAGTCAGTTGGATAAACATGTAGCAGGCCAGTCAGACTAACAAACCCACAGACCAAACTAACACACAGATTTCTTTTCAAAAGAGGATTGTGAGCAAACGGTCCATCTGATTCACTAATCTTCATTCAGACAGAGAATGAGCTCTGGGCTCTGTTTTGTTTCAGGCCGAGCAGACGCACAGATGCTCCCAAGGCCCGCAGTAACCACCACTATTATCAACAGAGCATTGTCTACAATCTCAGATGAAACGCCAAAAAAAATTACGACTGGTCTTGTTTGCTCCGCCTCAAGACAGTTGTTATACCGATCCAGAAAATATTCCTTTGTGATCATTTCAGTTCTGGACAATGTGTACAACTTCTGCAAGGCAAGCACTGGACTTAAATGCATCTTCCCTGTCAAAACAGCTAAGGCCAACATGAATTTCCAGGCTGGTTTATGAATAATTGTTAGACAACCTTGGTCTAAAAAAAAAAAAAATTAGCCTAAGCAACACAACTGTTATGAAATGTTACTTAAACAACAAATCAGCATATTAGAATGATTTCTGAAGGATTATGTGACACAGAAGTAGGGTTGGGTACCGAAATCGGTACTTTTAAGGGTACCGACCGGATTTTGTGTGTGTGAGAGAGAGAGAGAGAGAGAGAGAGAACCTGTGACATGATGTCACCCCTGCAACTCTTTAAAACACAACACAAAGGGCAACCCGAAATGTTCTGAAGTGTGCTTACATTTATAGGGTCATTCATACGGGATCGCGGAGTCCATTCATAAAAACGGAATTTACTCTATAGCGCGGAATGCCACGGAATTCGTCAATTTTTGGATGAATAAAAGAAGGTCTGTCACTTAATTCGAATCGTGATATGAACTAGTGTATGTGAATATTAAAACGCAAAAAGACGGTTTAAAAATGAATCCTGCATGTTCCGCTAGCCTCGGTATGTATGAATGGCGGAGACGTGGTTTTGTTTACTACACAAATACTGAAGCACACGTGAACTCGCGGTGATTTTCGGCCTCTGCATCTCACTACACGACGACATGAACACATGAACTTACAGGCTGTGAGTGTCACTTCATGAGAATTTTACCGTTTCATTTGAGACAACTAGCATCATATCATACTGTATACACACAGAAACTTCACGGCAACCTGTCAAAATAAAAGTGCGGTTTAACATGTAACAGAAATATATTACTCTTCTATTACTTTTGTACAGTATAATGTATGTCTTTATATATTCCATTTACTGTCAAATTTAAATAAAACAATTAAATGATAAAAATAATTATTACAACCACATTAACCACTTAATTGTAGAAAAAAATACAATTATTATTAAAACTTTTTTAAAGGAATAGTCACACAATTTTGTATTAATTTTAACAGTAAACCTCTGTTTGTTTGCCAAAAAATAAAAGGCTTTCATTTTGATTTGATTAAAAATAAATAAATGTTATATGCCTTCATTTGATTATCATAAAAAATAAAACACACAAGAATTTCTGGAAGACAAAAAAAGTAAAAGAAAAAGAAAAAAAAAATTGTAGGGCACTATTGTTCAAAATGTTGAAATTGAGAGTTTTGGACTTCACTGAAATACATGTTTTGTTATTACACAGAGAGTAAAGTACCGAAAAAAGGTACCGTTGGGTACCGGTACCGAATTTGAGGTACTGATATAGGTACCGTACCGATTAAAATGTGAACGGTACCCAACCCCACACAGAAGTCTGGAGTAATGATGCTGATAATTCCGCTTTGCCAGCACAGGGATAAATTGAAAAGAAAAAAAAAGAAAAGAGTTGTTTAAAATTGTATTATTATTATTATTATTATCATTATTAATTATAGTAATTAATAAATATTTCCCGTCTTGGTGATAAGAGAATTCAAAAACATTAAAATAATGAAATTCCATTCAACATTTTGTAGATAATTGTCAATGTGTTTTTTTTTTTAAATAATCTTTAAGAAATGTAACATTAAATTTGCTTCGTACAGTATTTTAAAATGAAATACATTAAAATAATAGGCCAGACCTGAAAGATCACAAGCTCACATTGATGTAACAGTAAGTAGCTGAAGTATAGTAGCAGTGCAATGCATCAAAAATAGAAGTCCATTAACTGAAGGTCTACATAATGCAATTGGGCACTTGCAGTATAGACATCTCCATTAATTATAATGGGAGCAATCTGATGATGTCATAATGGCCTTTGTATATCTGCTTGTATATCTGCTATGTCTGCTTTGACTGTCAGCTGTTCTTTTGCTGCCTTGCAAGCACTGATATTTCCTTAAGGATATGCAAATCAAGTTACCTTCTGCTTTACATAACCAATTATTGAGATCATGGAATAATATGAAAAGTTCTCATTACAGGACTATGGCGGTGAAGATCAGCCAACTCAGAACTGCTGTTTATAAGAAGCTCAGTCACAATGGATAGTCCCGCCACTCCACTTATCCCACTCAAACACCCAATTCCCACTCCACACATCTCTCTCTACTTTTTTCTCTTACAAATTCATGCACAAAAGCACTCAATATTGCAGTCCTCTCTCTTTCACAGTACCTTGCTGTTTACCCAGATTAAGTCAAAGCTCAAAATGAGGTTAATACCTAGATAAACACATGCAGTCATGTAAAACAAGGTCAGGACAAGCAGCACAGACTAGAGCTTCCGGGTTTTCTTTTTTCAGTATTACTATAAAGCACTGTATCTCATAATGAAATTCCTTTAAAAAAGTCCTTGCTCAGTGATTCGAGACAGTTTCACTGATCACACTGATCATTAGCTACACATCTCTTTCAGTCGGTCACTCTGAGTCATGTCGGATGACCGATGAATTGGGATTTCGCTTAGAGAGACCAATACACTTTGAGTGTAAACTAAACGAGCCAATGCACATTGGCATGGCACTATGATTGCATCCAGCTGCCGCTGATCACAGCGTGAGTATACGTAGGCAGCAGGTGCAGTGCATATTCAGCTTTTCGCTCAGGAGCCGAGTGGTTTCATCATTCTGATCCTGACCTCTGCTACGAGTGAAATCTCTACAAGGAGTCAAGCACGCTCTTCAGGAAGCTCTCGTGCTGGTGGTATGGCGCTTCAGCGGCGATGGTTCTTCCCGTGTCGAGTGGGTTGCACACATCAGGCTGCACTACCCCCTGTTTGTGTTGCAGGCGGCCATCTCCCCTGTACTCTTCAGCACACTAAAAGAGTGAAATCTAAAAGAGCATTCACGGGTGGAACGTCTTTTTAAAGACGCGTCTTTTTAAAGATGCCTTTCCACCCGTGCGTTTCTGGATGTGGTCGTTGCCTGGCGCCGGGTGATGGTCACAATCGTTGCCTCTCGTGTCTGGGTGTTAAACACGCTGAGGTGGCCTTCATGGACGAGTCATGCTCCCACTGCAGGAAAATGACCGTTGCGGACTAGGCTCCATTTCCTGCAAAGGGGCGGGGTGCCTGTGCCTCTACCTAGATCCAGGGTTCCCCCTGGCGGCAGCGGTGACAGTGAGGAATTCCCCTCCGAGGAACCAACCTCCAAGGGCTCCTCCTTCCACCGGCACTTCGCAGCCAGTGGAGCTGCCAAGGGAACAGGCCGGACCCTCTCGTGGGGTACCGCTTGTATCCTTTGGTGCTCCCCCCGATGATCGGATGTCGATCGCTGCATCGGAGGGTGAGCCAGACCTTTCTGGGGATGATGATTCGGCAGTGCTGCCACCTTCTGGGCAGCCAGCAATGCTGAATTTGGATCCGGAAATGGTGGCTATGCTTGAGTGGAGACCTCCACCGTGTCCCGAACCTTCGAGGATGGACAATTGGTTTCTCGGGGTGGCTCGCGCTGGTTCTCAGGGCCCCACCCCAGTGCCTTTCTTCCTGGAGGTGCATGATGAGCTCACTGGTTTGTGGACAGCACCTTTCACTGCCAGAAACTGCCCCAGTGGCTCGTCCTCCCTCACCAACCTCGATGGTGGGGCAGCGGGGGGGTATACGGAAGTATACGTGTATACTTCGCCCAGCAGTTCTCCGCCGCACAGAAGCAGACTGAGGCCATCAGGCACATCCTGCCCCGGCGTGCAGCTGCTGCCTCCACCCGGCCACCGGCGGCAGTGCCTCAGTCTACTCATCGCCGAGGGCGGCCCCCTGCTGCCACCCCCGCTCCCGCGCAGCAAACGCAGCAGCCTCCATCAAAGCAGTGCCATGGAGCCGGCAGCAGGGCAGCCGCCCTGCCTGTCCAGGCCCCCGCCAAGCCTGGTGGCAAGCGTAGGAGCAAGTGGCCCTGAGACGGGCGACCCAGAGATGGAGGTGGATTCTCTTCGGGAGATGGTGAACACACAACTCCCTCCCCCGGAGGAGGGCCAGGCGGAGAATCTTTTGTTTCTTTTTTCCCCGCCCCAAAACCTCGACAAAAGAGCAATTTCCTCTATCTCTGGGTCCCCAGAGGGGATGGGGAGTTGTGAACGAGCCAGTCTTGATTCACACTCACCCTCCTCTCTCGCCAGTGAGCAGCTGTGGGCTGTTCGAGAGTGTGATCAATCGTACTACTCACACACCCTCTGCCAGAATGCAGGTAGGTGTTGCACACACGCTGACCCCGCTTCGGACCGTCATCGAGACGCCCGAGCTGGATCCCTGCGTTCCTCGCTGCCCCACCGCAGGTACGTCGGTGGTTCCATTAGTGCCACTTGTATGGTTTCTGGGAGCCTGGCTAGCGCTTCCCAGTCCGTCTCATTGGCTCCGTCTGACCATCAGACTCGGCTATGTGATTCAGTTCGCCCGGCACCCTCCCAAGTTTAGGGGAGTCCGCTTCACTTCAGTGAAGGCAGCAGATGCTCCTGTCTTGCGGGCAGAGATCGCAGTCCTACTGGCGAAGGATGCGATAGAGCCGGTCCCTCCAACTGATATGAGGACGGGGTTTTACAGCCCTTACTTCATTGTACCCAAGAAAGGCGGTGGGTTGAGACCAATCTTGGATCTGCGCATCTTGAACCGGGCCCTTCACAAGCTTCCGTTCAGGATGCTCACGCAGAAGCGCATCTTCGGGTGCATCCGTCCCCGAGATTGGTTTGCAGCGATCGACCTGAAGGACGCGTACTTCCATGTGTCGATCCTTCCGCACCACAGGCCATTCCTGCGGTTTGCGTTCAAAGGATGGGCATATCAGTACAAGTGAAATTGTTTCCCACTGAAACAATTTCAGAGGCTCCTGGGGCATATGGCAGCTGCAGCAGCAGTTACGCCGCTGGGGCTGCTTCATATGAGACCGCTTCAACACTGGCTCCATGGCCGAGTCCCAAGGTGGGCGTGGCAACGTGGCACTCACTGGGTCCGAGTCACACCGACCTGCCGCCAAACCTTCACCCCGTGGTCAAACCTCTCATTTCTCCGGGCAGGAGTGCCCCTGGAACAGGTCTCCAGGCATGCTGTGGTTTACACGGATGCCTCCACCACCGGCTGGGGGGCCATGTTCGATGGGCTTGCAGTGTCTGGGGTTTGGACGGGCCCCCAACTGCACTGGCACATCAATTGCCTAGAGTTGCTGGCAGTACGCCTGGCCTTGAACCGTCTCAAGAGGCGCTTACGAGGCAAGCAAGTACTGGTCCACACGGACAACACTGCGACTGTTGCGTACATCAACCGACAAGGTGGTCTACGCTCCCGTCGCATGTCGCAACTCGCCCGCCACCTCCTCCTCTGGAGTCAGAAGCATCTGAGATCGCGTTGTGCCATTCACATTCCAGGCTTGCACAACCAGGTAGCCGACGAGCTGCCACGAGCTGCGCTCCCTGGAGAGTGGAGATTCCATCCCCAGATGGTCCAGCTGATTTGGAGACGTTTCGGACTCGCTCAGGTAGACCTGCCGAGGGAACACTCGGCACGGACGCACTGGCACACAACTAGACGCGGGGCCTTCACAACTATGCATTTCCCTCAGTGAGCCTTCTCGCACAGACATCGACCGGTCAGAGTCGTGCTGTCCTTCTTGCAGCAAGGGTTGGAGTGAAGGCTGTCTCCCTCCACCCTTCAAGTTCAAGTTCACGTTTATTTATAAAGCACGTTTAAAAACAACAAGTGTTGTACCAAAGTGCTGTACAATTTATACACATAATTAAACAGTATCTAAAACAACAACAAATACAAAGCTCATAAGATACAAATAAAAGCATGCAAGATCGACCATAAACAACAATATAACCCACTATTCTCAGGCCACACCATAGGCTAAAGAGAATAAATGAGTCTTCAACCTAGATTTAAAAGTGTCCAACGTGGGCGAGGATCTCATGGCAACTGGAAGTGCATTCCACTGTTTAGGAGCCACAACTGAAAAAGCTCGGTCACCCTTAGTCTTTAAACGGGACCAGGGAACAGAAAGAAGCAATTGGTTACAAGAGCGGAGAGATCTTGACACAGAATATGGTTTTAGGAGGTCAGCGATATACTGAGGTGCTAGTCCATGCAGAGCTTTATAAACCAACAGTAAAACCTTAAACCTTAAAGTCTATGCGGCTGCGATTGCTGCCAACCACAACCCCATGGAAGGGAAGTCGGTGGGGAAGCATGACTTGGTCATCAGGTTTCTTAGGAGGGCGAGAAGGTTAAATCCTCCACTGCCCCCCTCTATACCCTCTTGGGACCTGTCTCTAGTGCTCAGAGCACTACAGCAGGGTCCATTCGAGCCTGTGCAGACGGTCGAGCTGAAGTTTCTTTCAATGAAGACTCTGCTCCTGCTTGCATTGGCCTCCATCAAGCGGGTAGGGGACCTGCACGCATTTTCGGTCGACGATTCATGCCAAGAGTTTGGGCTGGCTGACTCCCAGGTAATCCTGAGGCCCCGGCCCGGCTATGTGCCCAAGATTCCCACTACTCCCTTCAGGGACCAGGTGGTGAGCCTGCAAGTGCTGCCCCTGGAGGAGGCAGACCAAGCCCTAGCTTTGCTTTGTCCCGTCCGAGCATTGAGATGCTACGTTGACAGGATGCAAAGCTTCAGGACTTCAGACCAGCTCTTTGTCTGTCACGGAGGCCGGCAGAAGGGGAATGCCGTCTCTAAGCAGAGGATGGCCCATTGGATAGTGGATGCCATCACCCTGGCTTATCAGGCACAGGGTGTGCCCTGCCCATAAAGGTTGAGAGCTCACTCTACTAGAAGTGTTGCATCCTCCTGGGCGTTTGGCCCTGTCGAGCTCCTCTGTCCCCTCGGCAGCCAGACGTGGCGGAGCGTCCGGCGCCAGACCCTCACTCGATGAATCCGTGAGATCCGGTAGAGGGCTGGGTTCCATATGTAGAGACCTAAATGGATCCCATATGTGTAATTCCATGGTATAGCCTCAGATCCCGTGTTTCCCCGACAACCTCTGCCATTTTTTCTTAGAGGGTTACAATCACTCTAATTTTCCATATGCACCTAAACGGTTGTTCATATGTGTAAGTGCTTCTGAACCTCCTTCGGGAAGGATGGGGCTTCCGCAGCATTCCTGTTCCAAGTAGAATGGGTAAGTTTTCCCAGTGTTATCCAGTCTTACTGAGTGGGTAGTGCCATAGCAACAGTAACTGGTCTTCTTGTGGTAAGCCCTGTCCTGTGCCAAAAAGAAGGGGCACAGGAGGCTTCCACAGGACACTGGAAGGGGCAGTATCCGTGGCCCTTTGGTAGGGATCCCAATTCGTCATCCGACGTGACTCGGAGTGACCGACTGAAAGGGAGCGTCTCGGTTATGTATGTAACCCTCGTTCCCTGAAGGAGGGAACGGAGACGTCACATCCCGTCACCACGGCTTCTGTACCACCGCTGAGCGGTCGGGTCACCGGCTCAGCTCCTCTGTGAAAACCTGAATATGTGCTGCACCTGCTGCCTACTTATACTCACGCTGTGATCAGCAGCAGCTGGATGCAATCATCGCATGCCAATGTGCATTGGCTCGTTTAGTTTACACTCGAAGTGGATTGGTCTCTCTAAGAGTGTTCTCAATTTGTCGGTTAACCGACGTGACATCTCCATTCCCTCCTTCAGGGAATGAGGGTTACACATGTAACCGAGAAGTTCTCCAGCAGTTTAAGAGCAGCCTCAGCCAAGAGTTGGTGTGTGTCTTTCAAAGTATACTCCGTTTGATAGCATGCAATTTCTTTATTTTGCTAAACAAAAAAAAGAAGATATTTTGAAGAATGCTGGTGAACAAACAGTTGCTGGTCCCCACTGACTTCCATAGTATGGGAAAAACTATTATGGAAGGCAATGCGGGACCAACAACTGTTTCGTTACAAACTTCAAAATATTTTATGTTCAACAGAAAAAAGAAACATTGACAGAATTGTAATTTTTGGGTGAACTAACCCTTTAAAACTATATACTTTCAAAAGAACTATGAAATAAATGCATGTAAATGTATGCAAATAACCATAAAAAGGTTAACCCAAAAATGAACATTTAGCCATATTTACTCACTTTCATGGCATCCTATTTCTATATGCTGTATGCTATACAGATTTTATGTGATCTATTCCTTCAAGAAAAGACTCTTTATTATAAAGCAGGGAAAGCTCTTTCCATTTTAGATGCCTGTTATTAGCTTCCGTTCCAAATATTGCTTATTTCTTCATTTCTTGAAGAGGCATAGAGATAACAAACAGGTCTGAGCTAAATGGATGAGGGAATTTCTCACTTATTGCTCTCCGGTGACAAATGACGTGCAGGAAAATTCCAACTTTTTATAGCGTTTCATTGCAAAACAAACTGACAACAGCAGAAATAGTCAAATTGCTCTCAGCAGCAATTGCCTCTGGAGCTGAAGCTAATGTTCGGGCCTACTATTTCTGGGAAAGGTAAATGAGCAATGACAGCTAATTTCAGCATTCGTGAGGAAAACTGTTTGAGGATTAGTTCACACAAAAATGACAAATCTTTAATTTGCTCATCCTCATGTTGTTCCAAACCCATCTGACTTTCTTTCGTTTGTGGAAAATGAAAGTAGGAATTTTGTACTGGTAGCTCTTTTCAATGCAATAATGATAAATGGGACCTAGAGCTTTCAAGCTTCAAAAATGACTCAAAGCATCATATGAATACTGTACCATATTACTAGTCTTCTGAAGTCATAGCTTTGAGTTAACAAGCTGAAATTTCATTTTTCATGAATGATTTTCTTCTCCAGGAAGCTACAATTGCTACAACCAGATCAGTGAGTCATTGAATCGGTATTGAATCAGTCGAGTATTGATTCTGATTCCCAAACAAATCATTAAGTGAGGTTTTGTGAATATATTTCATTTAAAGACGCACCGAGAAACGCCAGTGCAGAATTTTCAGTGAATAATGGCTTTAATTTTGCTTAGTTCCCAACACAAACTTGACTTCAAAAGGCTTGAAATATAATGCAAAAGTTTTATACAGTGCAAAAAGAATGATACTTTAATTCAAAACAGAATACATTTACGTTTGTTAAATGTTGAAATGAAAATCTTGATGCCATGTTCCTGTGCAATTCAGTAAATCGCTTTAATGCACAGCCAAATAAGATCTGTCCTTGGTTTGATTACAGATATATTGCATAAAGATGCCAAAGAGAAAAATGGTCTATTTCGAAGATTAATGTTCAGACATGAAATAGGATTGTTGTTTCATTCACAGTGCTAAATTTCCCAGCAAACTGAGCATAAAAAGCAGATATCTAAAAATTATATTTGGAAGTAGCTGATATTGTTTAAGGCCACAACTAGGCCGAAAATCAATTGTGTTTATAGTCAAAAAGACCACGCGCCCATCAGAAGGAAATCCTAATAATAACTGAACAAAGTAAAGCGTGCAGTTTTATAGATGTTCTTAAATTACAGGTCACAGTGACTTGTACAGTCCTATTGATTTCTCTCAGTAATAGAATTCAAGCCAGCCAAGAGGGGGAGTGACCATCTGTCCAATGCTGCGACTGCTGACACCTCAAAAGGAGGTAAATGGGCTCAGCTTGCCTAAAACACCCTGATGTACGAAGACTGGTGGTCACTTCCGTACCGGAGTACTTTAAACGCTAATAGTGGAGCTAAAATATTCCTTGACCCGCTCATAGATTTTGGCTTAGGTAACCAAAGTTAATTAAGTATGTTAATTAATGTTGAAAATCTCAAAGATAGAAGGTCAGGGAAGCATTTGGAAAAAAAACGAGAGTTAGTAAAGCTAGAGAAAAAAGACATATCCAAAAGATGATGGAGGACAGCTCTGTGTAATATACTGTGCTCAAACACACACTGAAGAAGTATTTGTGCTATAGAATTTCCTTCAGGTGTGCTGAATGCATGGGAAGAAAATGGAGAGGAGAAAGTAGGCTGTAGTAAAGAAAAGAGGTACAGAGGAGGAAAACTAGGGTTAGCATTTTCTTGAGTAGACATACTTTTTTATTTATTTTATTTATTTATTTTTTTTCCTGACTTGAATTGTAAAGTTGTAATAATTGTATCTTATTCTGGACAAAAAGAGAGAATGCATCAGGCCTTGTTTACTGGTATTAAGATTAGTTTTCGTCGATCCCATCACAAATGAAAGAAGCAAAATATAGGTAAAAAAACACTGCCTAAAACATTGAGCTTTCCACTTTCAAACATTTGGGTAACTGAAAACGCATGCCACAAAATAGCTTTCATAGTATAGACGCTCATGTGGTTGAATGTGTTCAAAGAGCCTCAATCAATCAATCAATCAATCAATCAATAAACTGAACCTACTGAACACTGAAAAGGTAAGTGGTGGCAAATAATTTATTTTAGCTACATTTAATTAAAATATATATGTTGAAAGTCAGTCAACTAAATGTGTTTATTTAAATGTAGCTAAAATAAATTGATTGCAAGCACTTACCTTAAACAATTTAGTAAATTCAATGAATTATTTTTTTTCACTGAAGTTTTCTTTCTTTCTTTTTTTTTTCTTTTTTTTTTTTTTTTGGCTACACTTTATTTTAAGGTGTCCTTGTTACAGTGTAATTATACATTTAAGTCCCGAGTAATATTAATTAACTACATGTACTTACTATATGGTTAAGGTTAGGATCAGGGTTTGGCTTAGGGTTACTGGCATGTAATTATGCATAATTAATTGTTATTATAACAGTAAGTACATGTAAAGTGTAACAAATAAAGTGTTACCTTTTTTATGTTGTGAAAAAAGTGCACCAAAACAAACGATTCAAACTTTGGTGATTAAAAATTATGGTCGAAATGCATCTGCTTTCTTTATCCTTTTAATTCACTTCCTTACCCGATCATTGGTAATCTGTGTAACATGGGTTTGTTCATTCAACAGAATTTATACACCGCACTCAGTGCTCTTGCAAAAGGGACGTCAAGTGTGAAAAAAATAAGTGGGGAACAGCAAAATGGAAAAATAAGTATGAATATGTGTAAAGTTGGGTTATAAATTAAATACTGTACCATGGTGCGATGTCAGTAAATTTCAATATTTAACATGAGCAACTGCTGCTATTCATGAATTGCAGAATTAAAAAAAAAAAAAAAAAGTAATTCTGCAAAATAAGATCAGAGTTTTTTTTTATTTATTTATTTAATGAGATAAGTTAATAGAACTGATGAGTTATTATACAAATATCAATAAATTTCAGTATGAAATGTCAAAGACATTAAAACTTCTATAATAATAATAATAATAATAAATGTTATTATTATTATTATTATTTACAATAAATATTATTAGTGCAGAGAAGGAACCCACAACAAAAGTTGATGATACAGAAACGTGAAAGGTGGAGGGAAAGAGAGGGAGACTGCAAGATGAGAAAGATGACTCCTACAACAACTCCTCCATACCGTACATTGGGATGTTGTTTGCAGATTGATTTAGAGAAAGAAGGGAACTGAAGAAAGCAGGAGGAACAGATGAAGCTAAAGAAGAGAAGGATAAATTGATGCAGTCTAAAAAAGCCTTTGTTGACTTATCACAGTCACACATGCTTGAGAAAGAAAATGAGACCAGTTTTGCTAGTGCCCTTTAAAAGTCTTCAGGGAGATGCTGTGACAAAACTGGTCAGATGAAAAATAACAGCTTTCTGAATGCTAAAGTGCATTGAGAAATAACTTTTTCTTTTCACAAAATGAATCGGAAAAACATAGAATAAAATATCAAATAAAAGTGTCAGAGTTGAAATAAAAAGTTTTAAAATACTTTGAGCATCAAGTGCTGTTTGCAATCTATCATAAATTGTGATTTGTTTGTGTTGCTTAAGTTATATCTTGCAGCATCACTGCCTCAGTTACTTCTGCAGCACTGCAGGCAGTCGCTCGCACCATCTCCAAACTCAAAAGGCGCCGCTGTTTGCAAAAGAGAAGATCAGAGAAGTGGCGTCTTGCTCAGCATCCCTCAGAAAAATATAGACAGTACTGCTGCCTTCTTCTCAGAAAATGCTAATGCTGACTTTTAAAAAGCAACTGTGTCTTCAGGTAGATGCTGCCCTTTTGCACTGACCCACCATCATCATGCTTTCCTCAAATTCTCCAAGCATATGGTTCTCGGAAGACCAATCACAACTGACAACAACAAGAACATTTATGACGCAAAGCCAAGTAATGACTTTTTTTTTTTTTTTTTCCATTAAAAACTTCTGAAAATATCGGTGGAAATAGGACAACAGTGCACTATAAAAATCAATACATCTAAACTAGGAATACTGATATAAAAATATTAGTGTACTGTGCTGAAAATCATTTAAAATTGTCCTAATATGGTTTTTGCAAGCAAAAATGACCGGCCTTTTAAAAAGTTCTTGTGTATTTCTCATTATGCTATTATCACCAAATCTCGGATTGAATCTTTTTATCAACTTGTTTTCTTTCAATTACCACATTTAGTATTCCTTTTTGTAGCTGACTGGTCGCAGGCCTCATTGATCTGAGCTTTGCACCTTTTGTCTTCACACAAAAAACTGAGGTGAATAAACTCAGGTCAATGAGGCCTACGATCAATCATTTCCAAAAAGACATACAAAACCTATGCTATTTGAAAGAAAACAAGTTTATACAAAGATTGAGTCCAAGAGTTGCTAATAATATAGCATAATGATAAATATACAGGTATAAGCAATTTTTTTTGACTGGGAGCACCATAAGTGTAGAAAAAGGTGGTGAAAAATCCCCTCAAAAAGTTAAAAAATTATCAAAAAGTTTTTGGAAGCTGTGTGAGAGCAAAATCAGTTGGCTTCAGTCCAATGCGATAATATTAATTATAATTTTCGGGAAAAAAATAAAATAAAAAAATAAAAATCCTCTCTTGGTCAAGATGATTTCAAGAATACAACATGAGGGTTAAGGATGTATGGAGCAAAAATGCAATGCTGGATGACAAGGCTTAAAATTACTTGTTTGAAACTTTAAATCAACAAGAACAATGTTTCTGTCTGAGGCAATTTGTCATTTCTAGGCCTCTATACTGACCTGACACCAGTTTAATGCTTCCTCTTTTATAAATGGATGAGTATAGAGAACAACTTCTACATGAAACCTGATGGGGAACTTCCATGAACAATAGCTACATCTGGATCCCAATAGGCATCACACAATGTATTTAGGCACATTAGTATTGATGTAAATGGGTGTTTCAAGTCTTTCCACATTAGTCTCTGCTAACATTACTCCCATTACTCAGATTATAGTGCATAAGCTTGTGAGTTCATAATGTCAGCAAAGAATAAGTAGGAGTATTCATGAAATTTGCATATGGTCTGTGGCATATGCTCAAGATAATACATTAAAAATTTCCTCTTAATTAAATAAAGGTAGAGATAAGACAAAACAGTGTTTTAGATCTAGGCCATTACAAAGGGCTAATTCTGCCTAGTTCATCCTTTGAAACAAGTCTCATTTCAACATACACTTTATACTTTACAGTACTTGTCCTTTGGTCTTTCTCTATAAATCATTGGAAAGGCCCTTCCTAACTTTTAACTGTGACGAGAAAAAGTTTAATCAAAGGCAATTTCACCTCTTTATTTAAAGGCTTTTCTGAAAAGTGCTTTATGGGCACATTTATAAGCAGATTCACAAACAGAAAAGCAATTAGCTTAATGAATTATTCTGAAACTGCAATCAAATGCTGCTGATAAAATCTAAACAAATGTTGACCATTTCAAATCTGTTTAAAATAAACCAAAGACAGGTCTAGAAATATTTTACTTTCAGAGAATTTTTTTTTTTTTTTTTTTTGAGTAAAATATAGTCTTTGTACATTAAAAAAGTATTTGGACGTTTATACTAGCGTTCAAAAAATTTGGGGTTGTTCAGATTTTTTATGTTTTTGAAAGAAGTCTACACTGTAAAAAATGACCTTGATTTTAATGGTAAAAAACTGTGAAAATACTACAGTAAAAACCTGTTAAATGGTTAACGGTAAGTTCCCCTAATATATACGGTGAAAAACTGTAATAGACATTTCAGACAATTTTACGGTGAAATACCGTTTTTGGAAGTGAAAAAGAATGTAAAATTTACAGGGAAAAAACGTAAATTGATGTTCCCAGAATTCCCTGCGTTGCATTTCAAATTGGATGTTTTTTCTTTGAAATAACTATGTTTCTTCTTAGTTTTTTTTCTTATCAGTTATGTTTATTAGGGTTGTATGTTACATCTAATGTTGTTAAATTAATGTTTATTGCATATTTCATTTTTGATGAATCTCACTATGATGGTGTTTAATGTTTGTGTGAATGACACTGTGCACCTTCTATATATGTTATTATTTAAAAGCTGCTTGTGATGGGCTTTGGTTCATCATGTGACTTTCTCATCACCACCTGCATTTGGTGGTTATCAGTGCATTACAAAGGTACAAAACATATTTCAGTACTTCAATAGGTTGGTATATTAACATTATATCAGTTAATGAAATTACGGTATTTAACTGTACATTTAAGTTAAAACCGTAAAACCTAAAATGTTGCTACCGTATTTTTTACGGTAGAATTCCGGCAACCACAGCTGCCGTTTTTTTACCGTAAATTTTACGGAATTGTTTTTACGGTGTATTATGTTCACCAAGGCTGAATTTATTTGAATAAAAATACAGTGAAACAGCAATATTGTGAAATATTATTATATTTTAAAAGAAATATTTTAAAAATGTATTTTGTTTTTTATTTAATGAATTTTGTATTTTATTTAATGAATTTTTAGCAGCCATTACTCCAGTCTTCAGTGTCACGTTTCTTCAGAAATCATTCTAATATGATGATTTGGTGCGCAATAAACTCTTTTTGTTTATTATCAATGCTGAAAACAGTTGTGCTGCTTATGGGAACAGTGATACATTATTACATGATTATTTGATTATTAGAAAGTTCAAAAACAGCATTTATTTGAAATAGAAATTATAAGTGAATTTACTGTCAGTTATTGATTATTTAATATGTGCTTGATCAATAAAAAAATTTAATAAATAACTGATATATAAATTAAAAAATATATATACAAATTACTTTTTTTGAAGAGGGATCACAGAAGATTTTATCACACCTTCTTTATATTTTACAAATTTTACTTAACTGCAGTAACACAGTTACACATCAACTAGTATCAAGATAACGCTCATATTTTTTGTCTTAATTTTGAACAGCATATTTATTGCTTCATTCATTAAAAAAAAAAATAATAATAATAAAAACTAAAAAAAAAAAAAAAAAACTGTTAAATGTTCTGCTTTAAATAAATGTGGCACAAGCACACGTTTCAAGAAAATGTTTTCACATTCATACATATACTGCAAATAAATGGATGGATGCACATACAGACAGACAGACCGACAAGTCACTTTCAAGTGTGGTTTCGCAAGACGACAAGCGCTGTATAAATGTTTGCACACATTAGAATCAACAGTCTGAACAATGCATGCTAGGATTTTTCCTGTCATTCAGTGCAGCGAGCGCGCCTTCACATCGGAAAGTCTCTCTGTCTAGCTGGGTGCTTTATTACAGCTTGTTTGTCTTAGCAAACAGAGCCCCTCGCCTCAGCCTGGAGACACCATAGCGACCAGATTCGCTGAGATCACGCACACAGGGCATCCCAAAGAGCTGACACAGGGTAAATCTGCTCTCCTGGTACTCACTATAAAGCACATTATTTATTTGCAATGCCAGTCCATTTGAGTATTATAACAGCAGATAAAGAATTACGATTTACTTGCTTTTGAGTGAATGCAAGAAATTGTTACTATTGGCCTACTGTATACGAAACATAATAAATACTGTGCATATAGAATATCAGTGTCATATTACATGCAAACAGAAAGCATGTGACCCTTTAAAAGCACTGTGTGGCTTACAGTGCTGAGAAAAGCTCTGGCATGATTGTGGAGGCTGTAATAGTGTTGCACACCTCCCTGTCAATCAAACGCTCGACTTCTAAACAGAGCCTCACTGTTGCCCTTTCACACCCATCTGGTTTCTGCTTACGGCTACTGTTACAACTCTGTACGGCATGGAAACCTCTACACTGCGAGTGAGCAAATAAAACACTGCCATTATGATCAAGGAAGCTGTCTAAACAGTCAGCTTCTTTGATTAGAATGGGAACATTCCAGCTTGTGGCTTCACTAGCAGTATAAACAGCGTGTTACAATATGCTGTTGACTGCGAGGGACAGGATGCATTAAAATGATTTGCTGTTACACGCTGACTGATCTGATGATCTGATCTAGTGCTCACAAGTACTCTTACAATCCCATATCATTATAAGAAATTCAGGTAAGAAATGACATGCCTGTTTAGGATTTGTGTTACACAACTTGCAATACACAATCCCACTGACAACATTTGAGAAAACTTTACTTTTGAGTTTGAAGATTGTAGAATGTTAACTATAAATAAATGCAGACTGTCTTGATTTCATGTGAACATTTTTGCTTGGCTGTTGTGAAGTGTCACATGACAAGAAATAGGAAGCAAGTAAACCATCATAATAGAGACGTAACATGTTTGGCATATATAACTGTAAAAAGAAATGCATTACGCAGTTTGATTCATTGAGCTATCCTAGGAGTAAAATCACTTAGTGGAACATAAATGTGATAAAATGAAAAACTTTCTATGTTTACCTTGGCATAAGTTGTAACAATTCACAACAACTGCTTTTGCAAAGGGCTTATTTTACAATTATATAGTCACAACATAGAGTTTAGATAAGTTAAACATGCATTATACAACATTTCTAACAGCTTGCCCCTTCTTTTACATTCAGATGCAGCATGTTATCAACAATTATACAGTTTACGTTCAGTTTGTGGTCTGAAAGTAAGCAGGGCTCAAAGCAAAAATGATACTAAACTTGATAAAATGTCTTGTACTTAATGTGCAAATTTCATTTTTGCATATTGCATTTGTTATGTATTTAATACAATGTATCCATAGGTTTGGATAGTATATTTAATTGGCCTATCTGATTCAGGTGAGCAAATTGCGATAACAGCGTGTGAATAATACAATGACTTTCAGGGAGTTGACTAATTTAAAGAAATTTCATTTTTGCCATTTACACCACAAGCACAGTTAGCTAAATGTCAACAATCTCAAAAAAAAAAAGCTTAAGTTTAGTTGTGAAATGTAAATCTACAATTAAGTGATCCCTTTGACAGTAGATGGCATGCTTTGTAGACACACTCCCCGAAACACAACGGAAAGCACATATGCAATGTACTGTTGTTATGATTACCTCCTTTGGCGAAGGCAACTTCTGTGCGCTAACTCTAAAGATAACAATTATAATAATTACCGTATATTAGTCGACACCAACACACAATATCATTATGTTTATTAAAAATATGCGCCGCTTTAAATGCTCAAACTCTTTAAAGTTGGTAGATTCTGATTGGCTGGCAATTCAATTCAATTCAAGCAGCTTTACAGGAAATTAAGTTTCTACAATATATTTATATATTGTAGAAACTTAATATATTTAACTTATGGCAAAATTTGGTAATTCTGTATGTTGTCTGAGGGTTGGCATCCTCTGAGGTCCTCTGAGGGGTTGGCATCCCCTCTTCTCAATTTATTTATTTATTTTCTTTTATCAGTTGGAAAAAAAAAAAAATCATTCTGAAAGTGATTCCAAACATATCGTTCCTCAGTGTTGCTATCATTAGCTGCAATGTGGACTTCCCTATTCTCACAGAATTAGAATGATAATTAAAATGTTATGGTTATCATTACAGTTATCCTTAGTGTGAAAGAACCTTTGGTGTCTATTTGGCAACAAGTGAAAATATGTGTTTTGATTTGTAATTTTTATTTTTTTTTTTGTCAATAATGCAATCCTTTAATGTCATGTTGAAATGCATACAAATTGATCAACCTTTTGTTCGACTAGCTTTTGGGATTTGAAGATAATTTAGGATCTGGCACACAAAAACCCAGACCAGACCACCAACTCGCAGCCTGCAACTGGAAAAATTGACACAAATTTGATGACACGCGGTAGCCTACTACGTTTTATTTATTCCTTTTTTTTTAATTAATTTATTTATTTTTGAAGCCCATATATCCTCATAAAGGTTGAAAAAAAGCTATAAAAATCGATTCCATACCATTTGAATATAAAATACCATTTTATATTCAAATGAAAGTTAATTTTCTAACACTGAGTTTCATCCAGCAACAAGAACCGAAAATACCTCAATGTCATGAAGTCTAAAGTTGTATCTTATTGCAAAACTTTAATATTTACTTCTTATAAACGTACAGATCCTAAAAGTCTTTGCAACCTATCATTTAAATATAAAATCGTGCACAATAGTAATAGCAGACAAAGAATAACGGGACATTAAAGACGGGAGGCGCTCCGACGATGAGGATGGAAGCTGTCTACAGACCGCAGTTAGTCGAACCGATGCTTTTTATTATTACAATACACCATGTGTACGCAAAACAACGCCCGTTACCACGCGGATAATATTCCGCTGTTTTTCTGTTAAAAGCAAACCTTTCTGTAACATAATATGAGCTGGTTAGCCGGTATGCTAGCAGGCTGCAGATGGGAGGCACTGGCCATCACCTCGGTGCTGGAATAACTGTAGATTTATACAGCTGATGGATGCATTACACAGTCGCTTTTACCTATGTATCTTTCATCTGATATCTGATTTTTTTTTTTTTCTCCCTAGTTTAAATGCTTATAATCAGCGCAATAAGGCTAGGATGCACAAGCCTCGCCTTTCTGACACATCTAATAACGGTTTGCTTGCTCCAAAGTGGCATCCATAGATCCTACCTTCAGTGATGACAGCCCCGGGTACAGGAACAAAACACTTCCGAGGAAATACGATGCTGTGATTTATTTCCAAACGGACGACTTTCCAAACCTAGCCACTAAGTTTAAACAGCCCAGAAAATCCGCCGGCTCGCCTCTGAAGTGATGGAAGCAGAATGAATCCACGCGTTGCTGTGGGTATCTAGGAAATGCTCGTCTCTCTGCCGCTCCCTGCCAAATAATGACCCCTCCCACCGAATCCCCAGCCACACACACGACAGGTGCTGAGTATGCGCTCTCCCTTCTTGCTAAATAGTGAGCCGCGCGGTGGCTCTGTACTGCGCCTGCGCTGTGAACGCAGCGCGGAGAGAAAGAGCGCAGCCTGGGATGGGCGGGGCGAAGATGATGCTGCTGCTGCGCATCTTTGTTAAAAAGTGATGCTCAGCTGGAGGATGGAGCGCGTGCTCAGTGATGTGTGCTTATTGGGAGTTCACGACTGTTTGGAATTGTGTATTTTGTTCTGTTTATGTAAAGCATGTATTACAAACGCCAATCTTGAATTTGGATTTTTTTTTTTTTTTTTTTATGTAATCAAAATAATATGATTATAATGTGATTTCTTGTAATTAAAAGTAGGCTACTTGTAATACTTGCAATTAAAAGTAATTAGTAATTGAATGGTTTTTAATGGTCAGTGAAGATTAAAAACACTAATATGTTAATTTTTTTATGAGCTGGGTGGCCGATTTAATGCTAATATACAATGTATTGTAGGTCTATGTCAATATTGAATAATTTAATATCAATAGAGCCAATATTTATCGCAATTAAATTAACTATTGAGTTTATCAGAACTGGGATTTTACAAAATAATCACTGAAAATTTACTAAAAGCACAAAATGTGCACTGGTTTTAGGACCCATACTAGTGGAAATGACCACTTTTCTTAATTGGCTAATTGGCCACACTTTTGCTAAGTTGATAATCTCAAAATCAAAGAAACTAATACAATATTACTTTTTACTGAATGCATAAATTTAATTTATAATTACGTTCAGAAAAAAAAATAATAATAATAAAAATAAAAAAAAGATTGCTGTGTTGCTCAAGGTTGATTTAAGGCTTGAATACTGTACAAGTAACTGCCATTGTATAGAGCTGAGTGAAGATTTTGCAAAAAAATTAAAATAAAAAATACTTTTGGGACATGCGAGTAAACAATTTTTATTTATTTATTTTTTTTCTGGAAGAACTATTCTTATACATTTTTTGAATACAGGCTCTCTGACTCTCTGACCCCGGTGAACCCAGGGTTGTGGACATCATTGTTCTTTCGGGCACATGTTCACCATGCTGTGCCATGCTGTGCCAGTTATACATCTGAAGGCTGTCAGGACCACGGGGACAGATATATTCATAACAGTGCCACACAAATCCTGACCAGCTCTCGGCAATGATAAAAGCAGTATTCCAATTTATTTATATTAGTCCACATATTTCTCTGGACAGATAAAATAATAATAATAATAATAATTGAATGGTGAATACACTGTCTTAAAACGCTTATACAGCCCTACTGGTGTATCAACAGCCTGTTTGCCTTTTCTTTTTCTTTTTCTTTTTCTTTTTTTTTTTTTTTTGCTGATATGCACACTTCCACCTTGCCAGAGATTGGCAGTATGCATAATAAATGTGCTGAATAAGCGAGAGGTCTACATATTCATAAAGCTATAGTAAGCGAGTACCAGTATAGCAGAAAGACCTTCTGTCTGTTCAAAAACACAGACAATTTTGGAAGGTTAAACGCCTTATTAAAAAAAAAAAAAAATCTACTGCATGCACATAAAATTGTTCACAATACATTAAAGGAATAGTTCACCCAAAAATGAAAATTTCCCTGAAAATTTACTCACCCTCAAGCCATCCAATATGTAGATGAGTTTGTTTTTTCATCGGAACAGGTTTGAAGAAATGTAGCATTACATCACTTGCTCAACCAATGGATCCTCTATAGTGAATGGGTGCCGTCAGAATGAGAGATTAAACAGCTGATAAACAAGACGACTCAAGTCCATCAATTCACATCTTGTGAAGTGAACAGCTGCGTGCTTCTATAATAAACAAATTCATCAAAGCATTTTAACTGTAAACTGTCACTTCTGGCCAAAATACGAATCCATAATTAAGTATCCTCCAGTGAAAAATCCCATCTCCTGTTGTCCTCTCACTCCAAAATCTAAATATTTGTTTAGAACTGTTTTGGAGTGTTTTCACTTGTAAATGGTGCTTGATCCACGTATATTTCTTTCCTGATTCAAAAGACTTTTTCACTGGAGAAAGCAATATTGTGGATAGAGGACTTATATTTTATCAAGCAATATGAAGTTAAACACATCTTAATGATGGATTTGTTTATTACAAACATGCAGCCATTCACTTCACAAGACAATAACTTGTAGATTACCGTAAAATTTTTATTAGCTGTTTGAACTCTCATTTTGACGGCACCCATTCACTGTAGAGGATCCATTGTTGAGCAAGTGATGTAATGCTAAATTTATTCAAAAAGAAACAAACAAATCTACATCTTGGATGGCCTGTGGGTGAGACAATTTGTCAGCAAATTTTAGTTTTTGGGTGAATTATCCTTTTAATGGATCATTCTATTAAACCAGATATTTTTTCAGTGGTTTTTTTTTTTTTTTTTTTTTTTTTTCTTGTCAGCTTCTAGAAATATTTCAGATTATCTGACCTAAACCTTAAAAATTCAGATTAAAAATAGACTCTGACATGTTCATGTAAATATTTCAGTAGCATCTACAGTACCAGCATGTCATACTGAGTTCATGACATCTGATCACAGCAGTTTGGCTGATGCAAATCAACAGTCGCCTTTAAAATATCCTCTTTTGCTTATTGGAATTAATGCACAGTAAATTCATTCTAAATGACTAAGTAACTACCTAACCGCAAAATCTGAAGGTCATGAGTAACGTTCTGCTTCAGTTGCATCAAATTTCAGACTGTGTTTACAGACACATTCTCTTGAATTCTACAGAGGCTTCCGCTTGAGCACTGTACGTTTGCTGAATTCAAAGACAAATCACAGAGGGCCGGGAGTAAGTAGGCAATTACAAAAAGCTGAAGTTGTGATTTGGATGGAAAACAGGACTAAACTTGAGTTCCAGCCAAAATTTTAGGTCAGTTGTGAGTGACTTTAATGCACCCTTTGGAACGCAATGAACTTAAACATGCTTGCTGAATTCAGTGAAATTTAACCGGTGGGGTCAGCACAGGTGGCTTTACAGTTCAGTAATAAATATTGTAAAGCTTTACCATTACCCTTTGCCTTCTGTTCTATTATGATGGCAAAATATGTGGTCACACACCGCTGTCCTGGTCTGGCTGTATGACAGCAGCCCAGCTCAGACTGTGAGAGTCTGGATGTTAGTGGGCAGCATCCAGGGCTTTTTGGGGGGATTATAGCTGTCTGAGGGAGAGCCTTAGTCCTGTCCAACCCCTCTCAGACCCACCATCTGCTGCTTTCCACTCTCTTCGTCTGGAACAAATAAGCTATTGAGAAGACAACAAACCGAGCCAATCCTGATTCATGTTTGTTTGTTCAGTATGTACATTTGCTTCGAAATCACCCATGATGTAATGATAACTATATAATAATTCCATATAATGTCATTTAATTTTTCAATTACAATTACAGTTAGTAATTGGTTTGAACTCTCCACTCAAAATATGCATGCTTTGCATTTGACGTGCATTTTGGTTATAAAAATTCAAAATAAGGTTCAAGCATTAGGTTTGATGAACTAACAGCAAACTTTTTTTTACAGAATTAATTCACTTTTGTTCATTTTTAATTCATGTTTGTTCGTAATTCATTAGCTAAATATTGATTTATACAACATGTTAAAATTTATGTGCATACACAACTGTTCAAAAGTTATAGTTTGTTCAACACGTACACATTGTTTTGATTAAAAAAAAATCCAGTAAAGAGAAAATGTTACAAAAATTTTCCATTCAGATAAATGCAGTTCTTTTGAACCTTCTATTCACCAAAAAAGTATCACGGTTTCTATAAAAATATTAAGCAGCAACTGTTTTCAGCACTGATAATAAGAAATGTTTTTTGAGCAGCAAATCAGCACATTTCAACAGTTTCTGAAGGATCATGTGACACTTAAGACAGGAGTAATGGCTACTGAAAATTCAGCTTCGCCGTCACAGGAAAAAATTGCATTATAATGTATTAATATAGAAATAGTTACTTTTAATTTAAATATTATTTCACAATATTACTGTTATTCCTGTATTTTTCACCAAATAAATGCACCCTTGATGAGCATAAGAAGCTTATTTCATAAACATTACAAAAACAAACAAACAAACAAAGAAAACCTTACCAACCCTAAACCTTTGCAGTGTATGTATAATAGAAATAAACATTGAACCTTATTGTAATTTTTTACCATTTCAACTATATAGTTCTAGTCAAACATCATTCTGTATATAATCACGTATGGCACTTGTTTTCTGTAATACATACAATATATGCAGACATGACCACACAATGGGGGCCCCAATACTCTGCCCATCTGTTGAGTACACAAGTTAATAAGCCAACATGTGGCCCAGTTGGACACCAAAATGCTGATCATATCAGTGTGGAGCCATACTATGGGACTGTTGTGTCATTACCCTCCTCTACCGACTACTCCTCCACTGAGTCTTTATTAGTCTTCAAAATAATGTGTTTAAAACAAATGTAATCAACAGAAAGATTTATGAGAAGATCTGTAGTATTGCTGAAACGTAAGAAGTTTTGCCAATACGTGAGGTTGAATTACCCATTACCTTTGTTCTTCCAGTAGACTCCATAAGAGATGAATTAGTTCAATTTGATGTTGTAGGAAGTACAGGACTGGTGGGACATCTGTAATAGTACCTCTAGTGATGCAACACTGGGTGTGTAGACTGCAATTTCGGCCTTTCGGAAATGTGTGGTCTTGCTTCTGTCACAGCACACACCTGTGGATACAAAAAGAGAGAAAACTGTTGTTGTTTGTGAGAAGATGCTGCCTGCTCTGATAAAACCCTTGAGTATTTCACTTTCCAGTATGAAATCAAACAAAAGTAAACTGGCAGAAAAAAAAAAAAAAAAACGCGTAATGCTAAGACTACATACTGAGAAATAAGCATGGGCAGCAGGCGCTCTGACCTAGACTTGACCGAAATAATAGCCAATCAACTGCCATCATTATGTGTCCCATAAGAAACATAAAGAAAAGTTCAGTCAGTTTAATCACTCAACACCCGGCTTAATCGAATCAATGTTGGAATCTCACACATCCTATCTTAGTTCACATCCTATCTTACACTGTAAAAGAAAAGATCTTTCAAAGTTAAATACTACAGCGATTTTGAAGAAACTAAATTTACATGACAAACTATCTGTCACAAACTCGGCCTCTGTGGCCCTCCCCGAACAGCACCGGAGGGCACCGTCACCGGAGTATTAGTTCTTGAACTGCATTCCCCACAATGCCCTGTATCTGAGACTGATTGCTGCACAGGTGTTTCCCATCTCTGTGCCCTTTATAAGCTGCAACCAAACGCTCACTCATTGCGAAGTCTTGTTTTGCCCCGGCTAATACTACTGAGCGTTACTTCTGTTCTCATTGATCTCCTGTGTACGACCTTGGACTGTTTACCTGACTCTGTGATTCTCTGCCACCTGCCCTTGTGTACTGATCTCTGGACTGTTTGTTACTTCTCCTGTCTGCCGCCTGCCTCGACTTAAGCCTGGTAATCGTTTACGAGTTCAGATCTGTCTCTGACACCCGTCGCTCTTGTCTGATCTTCGCCTGTTTGATTTTGCCTTTTAATAAAAGCTGCAAATGGATCCCCATGCCTCAGACCCCTCATTACACTATCATTCAAACATTTGGGATCGGTTAAATTTTTAATAACAATTGATTATCACAACTTACAAAAACTTTTAGATTTTAATATATTTTAAAATGTATTGTATTCCTGTGATGGAAAGTTAAATTTTCAGCAGCCATTACTCCAGTCTTCAGTGTCACATGATCCTTAGGAAATCATTCTAAGAGGCTGCTTTAGTATTCAAGAAAACTTTGCTAAGAATTATCAATGTTAAAAACAGTTGTGCTGCTTAATATTACCGTGGAAACCATGATGCATGCATTTCAGGACTCTTTGCTGAATAGAAAGTTCCAAACCATTTTGCCCCCCTAAGTGCATAGACAAAAAAAAAAAATAAATAAATAAATAAATAAATAAATACATAAATAAACCTCCCCAGACAAAAGGGCACTTTCTCTCGAGGAAGAAAAAGGGCAGGTGCTCAAGCCCCCTTTTATGTCTATGTGCAGGCACGTACACACATATACATAAAAGGGGGCTTGAGCACCTGCCCTTTTTCTTCCTCGAGAGAAAGTGCCCTTTTTTTCTGGGGAGATTATTTATTTATTTATTTATTTTTAATAAATGATTATATGTGTGCGTGTGTGTTTCTGTTTGCGCGCAGTTAGCTGAAGTTTAGCTAATAGCTAAGGCCATAAGAAGTCTAGTAGGACTTAGATTAAGAATGATCACAAAATTCAAGAAATGGGGGCAGAAATGTATATATTTATATCATTTCATATAGTTAATCGGTATCACGCGAAGACTGACGTTTTTTTTTTTTTTTTCACCAAAAAGCAACAAATGTGATATTGATTTTATACAGCAGTTCAATAAACAAGGATTTAACATTAACACACTTATGTTTTAGACACAATATTGACTGTTTTTGCTCTATTTCGCCAACAAATATAATTTCAATTTGCGTCTCTGAGCAAAGCTGTTTTGTTACTGAATGAATCAACTGTTTAAATGATTGGGTTCAGTCGCAATGACTCACTTGTTAACAGTGACTTGCTGCCACCTACTGGCAGTTTTAATTTCACATAAAAAGTATCTTTTCATTTTTTATTTTTTTTATTTTATTTTATTAATTATATATATATATATATATATATATATATATATATATATATATATATATATATATATATATAATTTCAGATATCAGTATTCAACGTTTTATGTTTAAAATATCAAAACAGTATTAATGCATTTGTAACTGCAGGTTAAATGCATTCATGTCCTGCATTAAACAGTGTATAAATGCATCTAAATGCCACTTCCAATGCAACTTCTGTGTTTTCGCTGCATTGCAAAGATTAATTTTGTCAATACTGATTTCATTTTCTTGGTAACAGCTTAAATGACTTATTCTAAATTGACTGATTCAATTTAAGAATTTGACTGAAAATATTATGCATACAGGGCTTTATAAAGGTAAAAATACCCATAAAAGGTAAAAAAAAAAATCAATTTAAACTTATTGGAAAAGATTAATTTCTATCACTGCTGTGAACTGATCACCACAGAATATGCAGAATATCAAAAATTTTAGGAGTCAGCTGTCCACGGTAGTCCTTAAGATATCAGCACAATACCACACTCAGCAAAATATTGTCTATCGTTATTGATAAAATCCCAGAAAATATTGATATATTTTTTGTCAATATCGCACACCCCTAATATATTTAACGTTTTGTTTAGAAAAAAAATTAAATAAATATGAGAAGTGCCCTTTTTTCCACTTGAGCCCCTGCCCCTCAAAATGTCTGTGCACGTCCCTGTCTATGTGTGCACGTGCCTGGTGTAAACACACTAGTGCTTGACTTGTCCAACACTGGCTCAACCAGTGATGTGTTTTTGCCTTGACAGGCTAATTGCTCCACTTCAGTCACACCTGATGTGAGACGACATTTATCGTCAACACCCAAGCACTTTCTCTGTGTGATTATCGCACTCGCTAAGAGTCCACACTGCCATAGACTCATTCATCATTACCAGCGCTAGCTATTCATTACCTTCCACATCCATGAGCAGAGCTCTCAGGTCCACAGCGCGCTCATCAAAGTGCCAATGACCTTACCTTACTCATGTAGCTACAGCAGCCACACCAACTTCAGAGCTATTCCAGGATCAACATTTTCAGACAAATTGAGGCTGCTTCAAGCCAAAGACTTAATGTTGTGATGGTTATATTAAAGCAATAGCTTACGAAAAGAAAAGAAAAGAAAAGAAAAAAAAAGAAAAGAAAAGAAAAGAAATGAAAAGACACTCACACTTATGTTGTTTGAAACCTGAACGTTGTCTTGATTTTGCAGAACATAAAAGTTGAATTTAAGAAAATTGTGGCAAGGCAAGGCAAATTTCATAGAGTGGTAATTTAAAGTGCATTATGTAAGGGAAACAGGTCAATTTAGCTCAAAGTGAATCATTTATGATTTTATAGGGAATTTGAACAGAATCACTGTTTTGCGGCTGATCACCGAGTCAGCCAGCGATTCACTGAGCGAGCCGTATAACATCAACTCTGCACTGGATATGAAAATCAAAAATATAGCAAAAACACAATTAAATAGGACAATAACAAGATCGGAAGTTTAAGACTAACTTGTAAGCACAAAACACAAGATACTTCTCTTTTCAATATAAATAAGACTTTATTGGATAAACCTAAGATATGTAAACTAATCTAACACGAACACACGCATTCACACATTCACACAAGTTGCAGAAAGAGAGAAAGTGAAGAAAGGATGAGTTTAGAGAATGAAAATGTGAAATCCCAAGTTTATAGCAATATGTGCAATTGCATATAGACCTGAACAACCATCAGTCACTTAATCAACCCTCACATTGAGTTTCTCAATGAGGCTAAAATTTATACTAAATGCACCAGTTCTGCTAGAATCTGGAGTTGTAGTACTTGCGTTGCCTTTGTGTTAAGGGATTCCCTTTTGTCTGTCTTTGCAGAAAAGGGGGTTTCCCGAGGTTGCTGATTGGCTGGAAGTTCAGTAGTTGTTGAAGTGATGTCTTGGGTGTTGGTTGACGAATGGTTTCAGAGTCAGTTGCTGGGTGAAGTTTGAAGCGGGTGCAGTCGGAGCTGGACTTTGCGGCATACTGAACTTAGAACACAAAATTCTCAACGGAAAGAAAAGAAACTAAAGTAAAAGAATAAAAGGATGTAACGAGACTAGGTGGTTTTTCTTCTCATCGTGGTTAGGTAGCAGCTGGCGTGCAGGCCGAAGCATGCTGGAACAACGCTCAAAGAATGCAAAAAGTGATGACAAAAAGCATGGCTAAAAAGCCGACATGGCAAAAAGCTAGAAGCTAAAAGCATAATTTGATGGTGTCCTGAGTTTTTAACTGGGCATTTGGACGCATCCCAAAATGGTGTGTTGACCAATTAGATATTGTCTTAGCTCGGGGTGTTGCTCTGTTTCTCCTCCCAATCCATAAATCAACATGTTATCTTTTCAATCACATGGTCCGAATTTTCCCGCTCTTGCAGAGTATAATTTTGTACATGATTTCTATAACAAGAATATGATACATTTGACAATGAATTGATTGGAAGAAACGTTTCAAGCTAGAATTTTCACACTTATACATACCAAACATGACTATGAACCGTTAAGCTATTCAATAGTTATTAAAACGACACAATAAGTGATTAGCACATTATAGACAAATGTGTGGGTTACATACATGATATGGAGTTATGCAATGGACTGGTATTCATTTATAAGTCCTTTTAAGATGATTTTAGATGCATCTACACAGTTTCTCTGCCATTCTGTGGATGTGAGAATGTGTTCTGAGGAACAAAGTTCAAAAAGGGTTTAGAAGGAATTTCAGTCTGGTCTTTCTCCTGGGTGGGGGAACCCACCCAACAAAGTCGCTACTAATGATTTTCCTCATGTGATGGCCATGATGTGCTGTGTCTTTGACAATCAATCTTGGTTACTTGCCCTAAATTTGCCCTAAAATCTCCTTCCTGAGTTGGAATTATCAATAATGGTTCTTTTGTGTTAATGCTGTAAGCTGTTCTGTGAAAGAATTGTTGGTTAGGCTTGCTTCAGACGGGCTGGCACTAGGGATCTGATTTATGATGTCCTGTTGTCTTGTTATCCTTTTTGTGGAATTCCGTCTCCTCATGTTTCGATGTTCTGATCTAATCTTAAATTGTCTGATTCGCTCTGATATCCTACATTATATATATATGATATAGAGAAAGAAAAAGAAAAAGACAACATAAAAATTAAATTAAATAAATGAAAATAAAATGGATAAAAAAAAAACATACATTGCTATTATAGTTTGAATAAGATTTTATGTTAGTATTGGTATTTTGTTTTGTCATTTTTCATTATTATTATTATTATTATTATTATTATTATTATTATTATTATTATTATTTTATTTTATTTTATAATGACTATATAGTTTTTTTTCTTGTCTTTTCTGTTTTCGTACTAACCAAAAATGAGAAATGTTGTCTTGCCAACAATTTGAAATAAGTTTAATATTTTATTTCATTCAATTTTTTTTATTAAAGTTATTAAAGTTTTGCAGTGTTCAATGCAGTGAATAATTTCAAAACATATTATAATTTTGTCATATGGACTACTTTGTAATTGCATAAAAAAGTAACCGGCATATTATTCAAAATTTCTCCTTTTTTGTTCCAGTCATACAGGGTAAGTACTGTAAATGACAGAATTTATTTTATAAATGAATCCTTTAAAACAAGCAATGCAAATGCAACTGAACTGTTGGATAGCTCAGTCATTCAGCTCATATCAGTCCAATAAACATGCTTAATCAAAACAGTGCAAGTGAACACAACACAGCACTGAAAGGTTACCAGAGGGAGAGAGACAGTGAAGAGAGAGAACTATTATTTGGCAGCACATTTTCAGGGCAGTGCAAGAACATCCCCGGGGGTAAAAACTCGAGCCACTGCAGTATTCTGGTCAGGGTCTCCTGGCACCTGGGTCATGAAGTAAACAGCATTCATCATTTAATAACATCAGAACAATAAATCATTTAGTCACAGTGAGCTATGGACCATACAAAGGTGTAGAGGCTGGTAATAACTGTGACTGGGCTCATGATCACACATTAGGACCCAACTAGAGTTTCTACCCAGTCCCTGTGAGCTGACACACAAAAAATGTGATCTAGAAACATCTTCTCTGTGATGTTTGACGAATATTCTCCCTAAGCTCCCTTCCCAAGCGAAAGCTGGAGTCTAATGCTGTCGTAGCATTTCCTCTGTAGGAATTTACTGAATGTGGCAGAAGCTGTAGCATATCTGACTGATATGTGGAGGGCTTCTTGGAAAATTGCAGATTTGCACAAGATTATATATTACAGACTGAGCTAGAACTTGGCCTAGGGCCATATGAAATCAGTTTTATTTTGTTTTTCCCCAATTCCTGTTTTTACCTTCTTCTTTTTTTGCCCCCACTTTGATTTTTCAAGGTCTCTTTAAATGGTTAAATTTTAATAATCAAAAAGCACATGCTATTAATTGAATTAATGAAATTTACACAATTTAACAACAATTTATTACGTTTAACAAATTAAATTTTTTTTCTAGTTAAATTTTCCACAAACTCCATACTTTCCATTGTAATTTTTCTGGATTCCATTTATTTATCTATCTGTTCATTCATTCATTCATTCATTAAAAAAACACGGTCAATTAACTGAATTCATAAAACTTAAATAATTTGACAATTTTTACACTAATAGCTGTTTCTTTTCTTTAGGGGTTTAAGCGCGTAGCGCTGAAACCCTATTGTAATTGTTAGAATGGTCACAGATGAGCAATTTCCACGTAAAACTGATCGTGCAGACCAAACTGTAAGTCGTAGAGACTTGAAGCTTGGAGGGATGGTAGTACTCACACCGCCTACAACGTGACCGAGGCTCGCCCCAATCAGCCTGATGCGGGCGATACAGCGATTGAAAATCGCTCATAACTCCTAAACCGTTAGTTGCAGGCTCAAGTGTCTTATGTCGTTGGAATCCTTGGCTCATGCCGGACAAAACACCTCAGATTTGATCATGAGCCAGCATAATTTTCTGGTATTTCGCATTTTTTGCAAAACTTACTTTTGCGAACTAGTCCACAGTTTTTTCCTCAATCGTAACCAAACCAGTGCAGAAAGATTTTCTGAAGAGTGAATATCAATGATTATCAAAAAGAAGTTGAACTTTCGACTCACTGTGGCAAAGGGACACCAAAACGTCCAAAGGGGGCAGGGCCACTTTTAGTAAAATGCCACTCCTGAACGGAATGAGATATCTTCGCCAAACTCAGAACACTTATGTAAGAGCTCAAGCTGAGGTCACAGGGGAAAAAATCTTGGGGATTGGCCACTTGGTGTTACTACAAGAGGGAAAAAAAACATAAAAATGGCTATAACTAGGCAACCATTTGCCCTATCAACATGAAAATCGCTGTGCACGGTCTTAGTCCAAAGTGCCACAAGTGTCTATGGGGACATTTGTGTATCTCAAAAAAAAACAAAAAAAAACATGGCCGCCATTGGCCAAAGAAGTTTGAGCACCTATTAGTCAAGGTTAATGGAGCCTGATCGGAATGAAACTCTGTGAGCCTATTTGACTGACGGCCCCAAAGGTCTGTGAGAAATTTGAAAGAAATTGGCCACTGGGGGGTGGTATCACATTTTTTGAGGGCGTAAACAATTGTACATTGCGTGGTTTTTTGCACATATACGCAATATTCATATTGTATATGAATATCTTTGATCCAAGATGGCGGCGTGGTCAGATGCAGCGGCTACTCCGGATCCCAAAGACGGTGCTTTTATGTCTTTTAATGTCGTCTGTTCATCTCCAAATAGTGTCAATTTACCGCTAATTCATAAGGAAATCACTCCAGAACTCATCTATGATCCCCAAAGTCTTTTGGATATTGGCAACGCATACAAACACCAACTCTCGCCGGCGGCTACTGAGAAGCTACGAGGCTTTTGTTTACTGCTGAAGCCGGACCTCGAAACCACGGCCTCGCCTACTGACGCTACCCGCACAAGGCAGCGTCGCAAGCGGTGTGAGAGAGGATGGAAGCGCGGTAAGCACGGAGGTATACGAGCTAGGCTGAGGGCTAACCCCACAAGACCGGCTCTTCCAACACTCATGCTCTCAAACGTTCACTCTCTGGAAAACAAACTGGACTTAATTCAACTCAGTCGATCTACACAGCATGAGGCAAGGGATTTTTGTGTGTTTGTTTTCACTGAAACATGGCTAAAGAACAACATCCCGGACTCCGCCATTCAGCTGCACGGGCTAACCTGCTACCGAGCGGACAGAGATCACTGTCTGGTAAGACTCGCGGGGGAGGCTTGTGTGTGTATGTCAACAAAGAATGGTGTAACAATGCTGCGGTAGTATCAAAACACTGTTTGTCGCTGGTGGAGTTTATGGTTGTAAAGTGTCGACTGTTCTATCTGCAGCGGGAGTTCACGGCCATTGTTATTGTCGCGGTTTACATTCCCCCGCGTGCAAACGCTAAGGACGAGCTTCGTGAACTGTACAGCGCCATCAGCAAACAACAAACAAATAACCCTGACGGCTTTTTCATCATAGCCGGTGACTTCAACCACGCAACCCTAAAGACAGTTTTGCCAAAGTTCTACCAACATGTGAACTTTGCAACAAGGGGAAACAACACACTGGACTTTGTTTATACAACAGAGAAAAACTCATACAAAGCTAAACCCCGCCCCCACCTCGGGTACTCGGACCACATCTCTGTTATGCTAATCCCAGCATACAGACCACTTCTCAAACTTGCCAAACTGGTTCAAAAGCAGATCACGGTATGGCCAGACAATGCCACCTCAGCACTGCAGGACTGCTTCCAGGACACAGACTGGAACATGTTTAAAGAGGCGGCCACCTACAACAACCACACAGACCTGCAGGAGTATACTGAAACTGTGACTGCTTACATCAAAAAGTGCATGGATGATGTGACAGTCACCAAGACCATCACCACACGTGCCAACCAGAAGCCATGGATGACAGCAGAGATTCATGGGCTGCTAAAGACCAGAGATGAAGCATTCAGATCAGGAGATAAAGCAGCCCTCAAAACAGCAAGAGCCAATCTGTCTCATGGCATCAGGAAGGCAAAACATCAGTATGCTAAAAAAAATCAACAACAACTTCAGCGACAGTAAAGACGCTTGGACCCTGTGGCAAGCCATTCAGACCATCACTGACTACAATGCCCCACCACAGGCCAGTGACGATGACACATCCCTACCAGAGGCACTCAACCACTTCTACTCACGATTTGAGAAACAGAAGGACACACCTGCACAGAAACTACCCACATATCCAAACGACCAGGTACTCTGTCTCTCCCCAGCCGATGTAAGGAAGACCCTATCCAGGATTAACCCACGAAAGGCTGCGGGCCCTGACAACATACCTGAACGTGTACTGAGAGACTGTGCTGCACAGCTGACGGATGTCCTAACAGACATCTTCAACACCTCGCTGAGCCAGGCAGTCGTCCCCACGTGTTTCAAATCCACCTCCATTATCCCATTACCAAAGAAGTCACCTGTGTCCTGTCTGAATGACTATCGTCCCATAGCACTGACCCCAATCATAATGAAGTGCTTTGAGAGGTTAGTCAAGCATCACATCAAGTCCAGTCTCCCAAACATGCTGGACCCATTCCAGTTTGCATACCGTCCAAACCGTTCCACGGACGATGCAATATCCACCACTCTCCACCTAGCTCTTACTCACCTGGAACACAAAGACTCCTATGTAAGAATGCTGTTCATTGACTTCAGCTCAGCATTCAACACAATAATCCCACAACAGCTCATCCACAAACTAAACCTGCTGGGCCTTAACACCTCCCTCTGTAATTGGATCCTGGACTTTTTAACTGCAAGACCTCAGTCAGTCCGTGTCGGCCGCAACACCTCCAGCACTACCACACTGAGCACAGGTGCCCCACAAGGCTGTGTGCTCAGCCCGCTGCTCTTCACATTGCTGACCCACGACTGCACTGCCAAGTCCAGCTCCAACCACATCATCAAGTTTGCTGATGACACAACTGTGGTAAGCCTCATCAGCAACAACGATGAAACGCACTACAGAGAGGAAGTGGCACAGCTGGCTGAATGGTGTGGTGCTAACAACCTGTCCCTCAATGTGAGTAAGACAAAAGAGGTTGTGATGGACTTCAGGAGAAACTCTGTTGACCACCCCCCACTGACCATCGACGGCTCAACCGTGGAGAGAGTCGATATTACTAAATTCCTGGGAGTGCACATCACAGAGGATCTCACCTGGATCACCAACGTCACGTCACTCAACAAGAAGGTACAACAGCGCCTCCACTTTCTCCGCCAGCTGAAAAGGGCAAGTCTCCCTCCACCTATCCTCACCACTTTCTACAGGGGCACCATTGAGAGCGTGCTGACCACCTGCATCACTGTCTGGTATGGGAACTGCAATGCTGCTGACCGCAAGACCCTACAACTGACAGTGAACACTGCCGCAAAGATCATCGGTGCCCCTCTCCCCTCCATCCTGGACATTTTCCTTGCATGATGCTCCAGCAAGGCCTCCAGCATCGTGAAGGACCCCACCCACCCCTCCAACAACCTCTTCCAGCTCCTGCCATCAGGTAAAAGGTACCGGAGTATCAAAGCTCGTTCAGTCAGATTGCTCAACAGCTTTTTTCTCCAGGCTGTGAGAGCTCTTAACTCCAATCTCCCTGTCCCCCTCTGAAACCATGAACACCTCAGCCCCCCAACTCATAAATAACTATTGACAATTTTCCTAAGTGCAATTCTGAGTGTGCTACACACAGGTGAGTGGGCTATACAAACCACCTGTAGTAACGCACTCGTCCCACTATATGCACACTAGACACTTTCTATAAACACTCTTGAACATTGCACTACAAAATAATGTTTACTTGAGCATTGCACTACTAAATCTTTTTGCACTATGCGCTGCTTCCCACAAAACCTCTCTTCTGAACAATTTAATGTACAAAATAAATATTTTTCTGCACATTTTCATGCACAAATATCTCTTTAGCACAATTTCATGTACAGTATTTATGTAAAGTTCTTGTACAGTCTCAGTTTGTGTATGTGTAGTCAACTAGGTATAGTAGTTGTAGTATTTATAGTATATGTATAGTCAGATGGTTAAACTGTTGTATAGCTCTATTGTTTTTCCTATATTTGCATTGTTGTATGTTTATCTTATGCTTAACTAGTATGTAGCACCGTGGTCCTGCAAGGCACGACATTTCGTTCCACTATATGTCCACACGTGTAGCAGAATGACAATAAAGCTCAACTTGAACTTGAACTTTAGCTTGTATAATAAACCTCCTCATTCCGAACAACTTTGCCTCTAGAACCACTGCTGTTAATCAAACCGTTTTTTTAAATGATTGAGAAGATGTGAAAAACCTACTTTTGCGAACCACCGCAGTGCAATTCTCTGCACTCTCTAGGTCAATAATTATAAAAAAAATGTTGAAATTTACCCTTTGGGAAGCTATAACGGGGTCCTTTAGAAAAGGGGCCTGTCCAAATATACCCAAAAGCTTATAAAGCCTAAACGAAAACTTCACGAAACCCGCTGAGCATATGCGACATGTGATTCTAAACAAGCATGCAAAGTTTCAGGGAGATCGGAAAACAGCTGGTGTTATAACAGTCATAAACGTTATAAAAACATCTAATTTCTATGGTAAATCACCTGGATTTGCCAAAAATTCTTTTTTAATAATTGATTTAGGTGATTACAGGCTTGCTAAACAATATGTAATGTCTTTTTCCTTATTGCTTAAATACCTAAAGCGCTTGAACCCCGGTAATCGCTGCTTGCAACTATATTTTTGATTTATTGTTTTCTCTTTTTTCAGAAATTCTGTGTTGTCTGTTTTAAATCACAAGTTAGAGCCCGATACTGTTGATTTATTCATCCAAAATAGGCCAAATTCCACAATATTTTGCATTATACATTAAATGCCGTGATTCTATTCGTGTTTTTCACAATAATAGGGCCCTACTGGACTTGGCCTACTGAAATAAGCACTAACATTAAACAATCTCCTCCTAAACACTGTGATGAACCTGCATAAATACTTTAAATGAAGAAAACTGCCAATCTGTCTTTTTTATTTCAAACGATTAAAACAAAATGCATGGTCTGAGTTTTCAAACTGCCACCAATTGTCAGTACATATATCTTTAGCCTCCATCCAAATATCAACCGTGACTAATGAAGAAAAAGCATCAAACAACAAATTATAGCTTCTTCTGCCCATCAATAGATGCTTCATACATACAAAATGCCAGTATCAAGATATTAACATTAATTTCTTGCACCATGTTAAGTTGTTCTGACCTGAGAACTATCTCAGCATTCAAGACCGAAATTATGCTTATGAGAACATGGGCCTATTTGCAGCGGTGTCCCATATTCACCATGCAAAAGCCCAGGGGGGGTCAGTATTGAAGTTTTAGGTTTTTGATTCATTCCCCTTTTAGTATCCACTGTGCTATCCACAGTTTCATTGTATCCTTACCATGAAATAAAGAACGAAAGACATTTGGAAACCTATGGAGCTTCATTACTTCAAGTATTATGGGCACCTGTCAGACTGATGCATAACCATTTGGTGATAGTAATTGCACAGAAATTAGACACTTTGTCTAATTTATTCTTTGAATTCATTCTCAACATTGAAACTAATTCCATTTAAATGTAAATAAAGTGACATCAATAGACTGCATCAAATATCTTTCCCATTGTCTCCTCTATGTTGCTAAAGCTATTACTAATTGTATTCAACATTAATCAAGGATATGTCCTTCATTTACTCCAATCACATTAAAAATGCACAACGAGAGGTCTTCTGCCATCAAAGGTGTTAACTTGTACATAACGGCATGATGAATGATTTATGGCATACAATTACCAAGGAAGGGTGGTAGTTTGATAAAACTCTTGACATTTATATTAGAGTTAAACAACGTGCAGAGTTGAATGCAAAGTCTTCTCAACAGGTACACATATAATACTGGAAAATTTGTCTTCTCATATACTAAACGTTTTTAATAAAATATTTAAACACAAATTATATTTGTGACTTGAATAAAACCAGTTAATTTATACGTTATTTTAGATTAACCGCAAATATTTTCGTGTGCATGTCTGCAGAGGGAAACACAATAAACATTATGAGTATTTGCAGGTTATTCCAAAATTTAAATAAATATAAAGAATGTTGTTAATTTTAATTGCTGTCTCCCCTGCTAGGGTTTTAAGTCGAAAGCCCACTCTTTGTGGTCTGGGTAGTCTTACTTCGTTCCCTTTGGTGGCCTTCCTAGGTACATAGCTATGTGAGGATATCTAGGTGCTAGCTCAGTGACTGCTTCTGTTCTTAGGGATTTTAAGTAGCGGTCTTCTTGAGCCCTTGCCTAGACAGTGCTTCTTCCCTGTGGGGTTTTAAGTAGATAGCCATTCCCTTGGTCTGGGCAGCTCTTAGGAAGGTTCATTTCATAAGACCCTTTGGATATAGCTATCTGTGGATAGCTGTGCTCTAGCTGGGATTGTTGGTAGTAATCTTTTAGCTCCTCTAGGTTTCCCGAGAGGGAACGAGACACAGCGTCCCCTTGCCATGCCTCAGCCTGCCTGTTTACGTCTCCTCAGACAACTGAATTGGTGACATATTCAGCAGATGCCCTTTTATACTTTCGGGTACCTGCCTATGACGTCACGGGCCATGTGGACCAATAGGATTGGAGTTGTTTTACACATGCTTCAGACACCGGTCACACTGGCAGCATTCCCCAAAGTGTCCACTAGGACACAGCTTCTTGTTCCCTCTCAGGGAACCATGGTTACATAGGTAACCCGAGACGTTTTTAAACATTCAAATTTGATTTTGTACTTTTCCAAACTTTTGGTGCATTCTTAACCTTTTATTTTGGATATATAGAAAATCATAGTGTAATTAAAACATTCCAACAAACATCATACCAAAGAGCAGCCAGAACAGGAACATATGAAATATGTTGCATTTATTGTTTCATCCAGTCTTATAACCTGTATAATTTGGCTTGTATGCATCTACATTTGCAGAAATAAGGTTAGTCTCACATTAACAGCTGGAATCAAAGGCTTATCATTTTCACTTTTTCAAACAGCAATATTGAAGGAACTGTCTCATTATTTCCCATCATTTCATCATATCATATTCAGAGTGAAAAGAGCCAGTGAACAGAGCCAGTGAACACTGGGTCTTTTATTTCAATTTAGCTTTGCACTGACAATATTGAGAGAAAAAAAAAATCTAGGTTCCATCCCCTGTTAGACTGAGATCAGACGATGAGATGTGTTCCTGTTAGTAACAATGTGTGATACATGCCAATTCATGCCAATTTTTCTTTAGTATTTACAGAAATCTTTGCATTGCACTCTGAAAATACTTTCTAATTCATTTCAGTAAAACACTTTATTTTAAACTGCCTACATCTCCAGTAGTTACTACAGCCTTGTTGGAATGTTGTACATTTCATTTTATTATTATTATTATTATTATTATTATTATGTGCATTTATCCATTTTTATTTGCATTACTGATTGTTTCAATGCCATGTCATAACAAAAACAACATATACTGTTTATTTAGGTCTACACAAAAGTGGAAATTACCTTTTCAATATACAGCATTTTTGTGCTTATTTACCTCATACAATCTTTGTGAGAAAGTTTGTTGTAAAAAGCATAATTTTCTCCATCATCATATTCACAGTTGATAAAATCAGGGCAGTAACTTGCTCTCGGTTCAAATACTTTTGTCTGACACTTCAAAAATAAGACAGACAACGACCCACTTTCACAGCAGTTGTTTACTTGACTTGTTTGTCATTCTAGCTAAAAGTGCATTATCAAATCATTAAGTGTGATTTATTTAAAACTTAAAACATCTGAAATTCATAAATCAGACTTTTTCCCTAAAACAAGTAAAACTGTCTCTGCCAAAAGTTGCATTTAGGTCCTCAAGTCCCCAGGATGTTGATGCATCTCAAAAGATTTGTTGTGGCCTGGAGCCTGTAACATGTCGACATTCCTATTCAACTCAGTAGTTGTGGTTTAGATAATGCAATCCTAACCCTGATGCTAACTGGACCACACCTGGGCCCCTAAGGCAGAGTTTACAAAAGGCTGCTACATTCACTTGGCATTGCAATACTGCATCCATTATTTATCATTGGTCCATCTGACTCATCTATATTTTTGCATTAGTGATGATACAGTCATGAGATCTCCTTTGTGTTTTGATTTATTCATGCAGGGCTAAGGGTACATTTTTGCTCACTTCAACTTCACTGTATCCTTTATATATACTATTTAGGCTTCATGGCTAACTGTTTCAAAAAATAGTTCTGAAAACCACACAGTATAGGAATACACAGTCAGCTATGAAGAAAATTATATTGGGAGGAAAAATTTATTAGAAAATTTGATTCTAATGAACGCAAATAATAAATATTTCAAGTGCTACCCTTTTATATTTTCCGTATGTAATTTTGTACTGTAAAAAAAGACAATAAAACAAGGCTAAAATAAAACCTGCCATTATACTGTAGCCTCAAATGCCCACATTCATAAGTCCACAGGTAACGGGGTGAGTTTTCATCACTTCAAGAAGACCTCTCATATTAATGTTACATAGTCATTTTTCCTGTCATTTAAAGTGTTTTATACACAAAATAAATGTCACAACTTCAAGGAGAGGAGCGAGGAGACGTAGGAGTCAACTCAAAAACCAAGCAGTCTTTAATAAACAAAAACGGAAACACAACTCAGGAACACAGGAAGACATTCAACACCGGATGCTAGACACTGGAAACACTGGGCTAAAGTAACGGAACTAAACGAGGATAATTAGGGGAACACAGGTGAATCAAATGGAACTCAGTGGGAACAGGAACAACCAAATATGGGCATAATCAAACACAAGGGAAAACTAGGTCAAGGAGCACATGGGAACAAAAACAAACAGAAGACAGGTCGACTCTGGTCAGGGGCTAGAGCTGTCTCTCGACTCTGGTCAGGGGCTGAGAGTGCAGTGGCCGAAGAGCTTGACAATGGAGCGGCCGGTGTACTTGACTGTGGAGCGGCCGGCAGGCTTGATTGCTGAGCTCCCAGTGGGCTTGACGATCTTTGGGCTGAGGACTGAGAAGACACTTAGGACCGGAGAGACCTCTGGGGCAAAAGAAATCATCCCAGTTTTCAAGAGAGTGGAGGCTTTGGTGTTAGGCGTCCTTCTACGGCCTCAGGGGTACCTTGGGTTTGGCTGGTGGTCGGAGCCATTGGTGAGGTATGTGGGAGTTCCTGGCGTGGGATGAGCTGGGGAGACACGGTATGTTCCAGAGGGGGCTGGATGAGGGGACTTGAAATTCTCCTTTATTTCTTCCACTTCGAAATTGGAACCATTTAAATAAAGGACAAGATTAACCAACTCGATCAAGGGGGAAAAAAAAAATCACACGTGGGGAGATCGCAGCGGATAGTCTCATCATCCAGCCCCAACTGAAAACAGGCACCAAGTGCAGAGTCGTGCCAGCTCACACGGTTGGACAGCTTGAGGAATTCCTCCACATAACTCTCCAATGTCAGACCACTCTGCCATAGAGACCACAGCCTGTCCTCAGCTGCTGTCAGGAAAACAACTTTGTAGTCCAAATGAGCCGTTCGTTGTAGTTCTTGAAAAGGGATTTTTTAAAAATTAAATATCTCCCTTTGTAGTGGACTTTGAGATTTGTAACTTTGTGGATCTTTTTTATGCCCAAACATACACACTACACACTGACTAAAATTCAAAAAGTGAAAAAGCATAATAGGACCCCTTTAATAGGTCCGGTGTTCTGCCACAACTTCAAGGAGAGGAGCGAGGAGACGTAGGAGTCAACTCAAAAACCAAGCAGTCTTTAATAAACAAAAATGGAAACACAACTCAGGAAGACATTCAACACCGGACGCTAGACACTGGAAACACTGGGCTAAAGTAACAGAACTAAACGAGGATAATTAGAAGAACACAGATGAATCAAATGGAACTCATTGGGAACAGGGACAGGAACAACCAAATATGGGCATAATCAAATAAGAGGGAAAACTAGGTCAAGGAGCACATGGGAACAAAAACAAACACAAGACAGGTCCCTAATCCTGACAATAAAATTAATAGTACTTTAGAAAACTCAAGTTTTTCATCCTTGTTGTTACATTTTAGTATAAAATCTAAGAAAGTTTTCATATCCACACACATACAGTGCGCACCTGAGTGCAAGTTATACCCAGAATTATCAGTAAAAAATGTAGAATTATCCAAACTGTGCTATGTTATGAAGTTTCAGCATTTGCTCAAAAAACCCTAGAAGTGATACAGAGTCACTTTCTGTAATAACAAGAGGAATTCCCGCTGCCTCTGGATGCTCACATCTGCTGTTCTGACAATGGCACCTGTTGTCAGAGGATTCATTATCCCTGTGGGTCTGCAGCAGGTTTATCTATCTCTATCTCAGGTTTATCACTCAATGAACTAATGGAGGTTCCAGAGTGCAATGACAGAAAATGACCATCTGACCTCAGTTGAGCAGCAGTTCCATCACTCAGTTATATGGAAACATCTGTATGCATAGCCTGGGCTATATAAATAATTTGAGATGTGCTGTGAGTTTGTGTAGTCTCTCTCGCTGTCCTTCTCACTTTTCTGTGATTACTGTTATGTTAATGTGCTGACATTCTGTCAGCTTCAGTTAGTGAGAGCTGAACAGGTGAAGTTCAGTTTCAGAGAAACAATAACAGCTCAAGGGTTTATAAAATTAGTCTGAAAAAACTAAACTCTAATTGTGATTGTACAAATTAATTTCCTTATACTAAAATAAATCAGTAACACAATAAGTAAATATGAATGAATGAATGGATGAATGAATGAATGAATGAATGAATGAACACACAAACACATAAATAAATAAATACCAAAACTGGCCATTTAAAACCAATTAAAATCTAAACATTCAATTACCCACAAGGATCTTTTGCTTTCAGACTAGTTGTTCTCCTCTCCAAACATCAAGTTCATGGCACACCGCCACTCTTCTAAGCGGAAAAAAGTACCAAAAATCTGGTACATCCGATGTCATTAAAACACTGAATTTCATTGCATCCACCTCAAGGCAGCAGTCTATTATAACTGGCAGGACACTCTGTATCAAAGGACAGTAAATCAGATGGTGCACCACGCTATTACGCCCTACTGAATCAGAGGAGTGTGGAACTGAACTGCCAGTCTGATTTAATGTTATGGCAGAAAGATGAGGATAGTGCATCATTAGGATGTCCTATTAGAGCAACATAAGTGATAGCAAGCTGAAGGAATAATGCTGAGTCTGAATCCCAATTTACGTACTTAGGTGCATTGAGTGCACTTTATACTGTTGACTGACAGCAGTGTCAGTCCTCATATGATATCTCCAGAAATCAAAAACTTGGAGAAACTGAGTAGAGAGAGTGTGACAATATCGCAGGGACTATAAGAAACACTCAGTAAACTGAAGCGTAGCTCAAAACAAGTGCTAAAGGGGGCCAAGACCTAGTTAGTGCAAAAGTCAGTCTGAAGGGCCAGCTGAGGGGCCATGGTTTAGTGTGGGGGAAAACAAATTAAGTTACCATAATTATCCATTCATTTGTTAAAGCGGACATAACACACAGTTTCTGCCAATCTCATGTTAATCTTGAGTAGAGTAGTATTTCCTCCTTCATATCTCCCGAGTCTTTAGTTTTATCAGCGTGCCGTCGGTGGGGCTAAAGATTCTGTGCAGCGATCTTCTGCAAACTGTGACATCGATGTAAATAAAACAAGAACAAAATCTTTATTGTCTTAAATTAACTATGGCTAGAAATCAGATCCAGCCATATATATTCAATCCAGAATCAGATTCCGACGACTTCCGTAACCCGAATAAAGCACTTTGATGGGTGTGCTCTTGTTCTTGCTCTGGTTGATGTGTGCACACACTCTTCCGAGAGAAGTGCCCATACAATAAATTCCACCCTTTATGACGTCGTTGAGGGCCATACTCTTTCCAAAAACTTTTTCAAATCTTTCGAAACTTATACGAAGCCTGAAGAAGTGTGTTTGGCACAGAGACACTGTCATATGTCCAACTCATTTTTGAGACTTGTTTAGCATGGGAATCCAACTCTTTGGCATGAATTATAAATAAGTCAGAATGCATGAAATAGCATTAGACATCCTTTTTAAAATGAGGATATACTTAAAAAAAAAAACAAAAAAAAAAACAACTAAAAACAACAACAAAAAATAACTCGCAATAAAAAAGAAAAACATAACACCAGAAAAACAAAGCAACAAAATAGTACAAAAAAAAGAAAACAAAAAATACTACACAAAGAACAAAAAAAAAACAACAACAACAACAAAAAAAACATTAAAACAAAGCAGCAACAAAAAACGAAACAAACAGCAGCAATGCACAACAAAACACAATTAAAGCACAAAATAAAGTAACAAAAACAAAACAATAACAAAACAATGCACAATACACACACAAAAAGAAAGAAAGAAAGTTCCAGATTGTTCCTGTAGCAAGTTGCCTGAAAAAAACTATCTGCCAAATTAAGATTATCTAAACAAGCAGAAGATTATCAACTTGCCTGACCATGTCTGAGAGATTTGCTTACATTTGTTTCTAATGTACTGTGTGATCCAACTGTAGTTTTCAATGATGGACAACAGATAGAATGGAAAGAATTTTCTGCAAGTGAAGTTTCAGTCAGGTAGGCAGACAGACAGTGTCCAGGGGTTCAGCTGTTATGGAGCTCTAACTAACTGGAAAAAAAAAAATAATAAAAAAAAAAAATAAAAAAATAAAAAAAAACCTAATAAGTGATTGTTTCTTTCAGAGCCTGTAAAACAAGAGGAACTTGTCATTATACTTCAACACACATCAGAACTTTCTTAAAAGCACCTCTCATTAGCCTGAAATAAGACTGCTAGATAACTACTAGTTACATTCTATCAAAATACCTTAATGTCTTTGATTTAATATGTTAGATGACCTGAGAAGAACTGTGCCCCATCTTTTTATGTTCACGGTAGCTTCTGCTTCATCTTTTCACACATGATTTGTTTATCATCTCAGTGATTAATTTTTCACTCTTCAAAGTAAAAATATTCTCCACGGCTCTATGCGTCAAATGTTCCATAAGAATTGTGAATAAAAACTGTCCTTCGATCTGTTAAGAATGTACAAAAAATAATTTCTTAATTTCAAAATTCTTTCATTAAATGAACTCATGTAGGCAGCTAGAACGTGATATTCTGTACAATGCATTCATTGTACATTTGGGATTTAACTCTTGCAGCTTCATAATAAATGGCTTTAGTTCATTTCTTCTCAGGGCTGGTAAACTAAAAGGTCAAACCCTAAAAAGGGGTGCTCCTGCAGCATATCCATTGTGCCTTTGAGCAACACGTGTAAACCCAGGTTGCTCCATGGGGACTCTTCCTGTGATACTGCCTAATGTGTCTATAAAACAACTGTGGCACTCAGCTGGAGACTTTGTTTTCCTGTGTAGTCTCACCAGCATTGTTCCCCATAGGTTTGAATAGATTGTGTGTAGAAAATGCATTCTATTTTGTCAATCGCATCACCCGCCACTTCAATATAAAGCTCCAGAGCACATGTGTGGACATACATCTTGCACAACCAAATATAGTCCATCCACCGACACTATCCTGCTGACTATTGACATATTCCTGCCCTCCCTCATCCACCTCCTCACTCGTTGTCCATAACTCTCTCTCTCTCTCTTTCTCAGTCTTCTCCCTAGGAGGCCTTTCCACTCAATACACCATATGTCACACACAATTGTGTCCAACCCTATACAAACACCAATTATAGCATTCACATTTTTCACCAGAATCACATTGTTGTTGTGTTGACAGCTTTTCCATGCACATAACATATCTATAACATACAACAGCAGTATTAAATGTAAAATCTACCAGTAAAATGCTAAAAGAAATAAGAGTAATTGCTGGAAGAACAGGACACAACTCACACTATGGTCTAAACTAAAGTATGTGGACACAAGCATCACCCCCATATAGATCCATATTAAAATCGTTATCAATACTTTTAGTAAACAGAAAATGATAAAGATAAAATGATTTTCTAAAGATAACAGATCTAATTATAGATTTTTAACATTAAAAGTTAGTAGTAATATAAGGCTTAACTGCAGATAACCAGTGTCCTTTCTTGTTTTCCATTTATTCGCAGCATGAATAATCATTCATAAATTACATTTTGAAATATATTAAAAATGTAAATCAGTTATTTTAAATATATTCTAAATATTATTGTAAAATATTACTGTTTTACTGTATTTTTGATCAAATATATGCAGTCTTGGTGAGTTATAAAAATAAATATATAAATAAATAAATTACTAACCCAAACAGTTCTGTGTATTTATGCTAAGTAATTTGGTGTAATGAATGAATGAATCAATGAATGAATCAATCAATCAATCCTTGGAATCAGTATTTTTTTTATGAGGGCCATTCATCTCAGAGTAATTTTGAATGATTACAATTTCTGCTAATGATCAACTCATTCCTAGGTCTGACTTGTCTTCAGTACATTCAAAAAGTTCCTTCTGGTGAAGCAGTTTCTAAGGCATGTTCCTCTCAGTCCAGTGCACATGCAATTATCGAGAAGAGACCGAGCATAAAGACACACTGACCCAGAGTTTGAGTACTGACATTACGAAATGCTACAAAACTGGCGAATGTGAAGCACAGCACGTTAATTAAGCTGAGATCCCAAGTTGGCAGAGATCATTATAATCAGCTTTTTAAAAGACATTCAAAGGCACAATGCTTTTCTTGCAAGTAATAAAATACTTCTTATCACCATTCTTTTTCCATTTGGTTCCACAACTTGCTTCCTTGCTAAATAAGTATATTGTTATAAAGTAAATTCAGATCTAATTCAAAATGAAGTGGCAGATGTCATCTGCAGCCTTGTTGGCACCTCTGTTCATTAAAATGCGGACAAAAACACAGGTTCAAGGCCAGTAAGGTCAATTTTAAAACTAAGTTGTATTGATCTCCAAAGGAAATGCTATTATGGGTGAGACAGAATCTACTGCAAATGTAATACAAAGTTACAGAATGTGAACTCAATGACATTATGGAACAATAAATCATTGTAATGAGTCAAAACTGTCTTTGAAATTGAAACATTTCTAATTGTGTAGACGAAGTGCATAATGACCAACATATTCATCTGTGTGTAATGCAAAAGTTATTGTCATTACTGTCCTTCATTATAGTAGAAGAATTACATATTGCATCGTCAAGAGCCACCAAGTAAATGCAGACCTTTGCTGGACAATAAAAACAAAATACAGGCAAACATTTAAAGTATTACCAGTGTTTTTTCACAGGCATTAGTAAGATGTCGTATCTTATTTGTGTGGAAAATCCATTTATTGGGTCACAGTGGGTCAAAACCAAAAGTTATATGGCATTGTCTATGGCAATTTGTCTCTGATAATTAAAGAAAGAGGGAATTCAAATTCTCTACAGAAACGGAAAACATTACAGCATATTCCATCAAGGCCATTTGCTTCAGAATTCAGACTAGATAAAGAAAACCGTTCAATCATTCAGATCGGCTCAGCATGACCACACTAATAATGGAAGTCAAGAGCATTTCATGAAAAACTCATCACGCCTTCATCGAGCCCTTACAAAAATGAATTGTTCTGAAGAGCGAAGCGTTGAATGGTTTGGCTGATTTTAGAATGGTTCAGCTGAAAGTAATCAAATGAATGGCATAGTTTTAAGGAGCAAAATCAAAGCTGTTGTACTCAAGGAACATGATCAAAAATCTTTTCCTCTGCAAAGAAAGTCAAATTTTTAGAATTATATACTGTATATATACATGTGTGTGCGTGTATGAAATAAATTAAAGTATATAAATAGAAGTTCCACGTGTTTTAAGCTTCACTTGTAAGTTTTTTTCATTCTTTTTCTTCTTAGCATAGTAAACAAGATAGTAAGACAAAATGAAGATGAATTAATGAGTAACTGCAGCAGGTGTTCTATCAAGCCTTCACAGCTGTTCTACCCCCCTACAAAAACATACAAAAAAAGTCAATGCCAGACATCTGCCGACTCACATAAGTGCTGGGCTACTGTTGCTTTAAACTCACTTAACTTCTGACCTCAGGGGCACTAATGCATGACAATAGGAGGGGAAGCAAGCAACAATCTGAACTCCAGAGAATAGGGATCCTGCGGGGGACTCACAACCTCTGATCTGCAGATACGCCACAGTTTTCACTCACTGATTTTGATTGTGGCAAACAGCCATGTGTGAGTCCCCTGTGGCCAAAGAATCACAGACTTTAGTCATGTTCTGTACTTCTCATTCTCACCAATAGAGGTCTCTCTCACTTCAGTACAGGTAATTAGTTGTTAGATTAAAAAAATGGGCTGTTTGTAATGGCTTACTAGTTTACTGAATACTACATAATGTATACTGCATACTATCTTCTATTTTTAAATAGTATATGATACAGAGAAAATTTAGCTTAGAGAAGTTTAGAGAAATGATTCACTGCTGGAGTGAACTGCTGAAGTTCAAAAGAACAGAGAGAGCAAAATGTAGTCATATTGATTCTGATAAAGGAAAGTGCTTGAAGTTCTCTAGACATTTCTGGTTGGCTGGACATGGTCTGCAACTACAACATCAATCAATGCCGAGCGGCATGTGTCCTCTCTGTGCTCTCACTGCAAATGCACTTGAATGCAATAAAGAAAGTTTCAATGGAAAATGACAAATACAAAAGCAGTAAACAGCATATACTGTCTGGAAATGTTATGATTATTTTGTGATTTTCTCATTTCTTCTTCTTTTGCATGTGAAAGGAATACCGTTGAAAGAATAGTTCATGCAAAAATTAAAATTCTGTCATTATTTATTCACCAATGCATGTTTTCAAGCAAATATGACATGCATTCTTCCATGAGACACAAAAGGAGAAACTGAAAAATACTTTTCCTTTCCATTCAATTACAATGAATGGGGACTAGCTTTTCCAAAAAGAAGATAACAAAAAAAAAGAAAAAAATGTGGCCCACATTACTGAATGAATAATTATATTCTGAGTTAGATCTAAGTCTCAATTCCTTTACAAATAGGACATTACCTTCAGCAAAATTACAACTTAAATATTTGGCCAGTTTTTCACACAAAGCTCTACTGTATGGCATCAGAAGACTTAAAATATCATATTGACCACATTTGTTGTGTTTGCATCCTTTTTGAAGCCTAAATCTTCAGTCTCTATTCACGGTAACTGGGAAAAAAGTGACCAGTGCATTATTTTAGATTTCTTTGAAGTCATGAAGGTTTGGAACAACATTAGTATGATTAAACGCTGACAGAATTTTCATTTCGGATAAACTACTCCTTTATTTTATCATCTATCAATGCTACCTGCAAGCTCTCATGAATCAGACCGGCATCTGACCTCGCTTTGAGCATCACCAAGACATAAAACACCTCAAAAAAGCATTTATGTGGCAATGACAGTTTGAAGATATGGGATTTTTGCAGTAATGCGTTTATCTAACATGGCCAGATCTCATCTCCTCGAACATGAGACTCTTTCAGGAAGTTTTGTCAGGGCAATCAAAGGGACTATCAGAGGTTTAATCAGGCTCATGTTATTGAAATTCCCACTGAAGCAACTCATCAGACATCTGGACAGACTGTGGCTGCTGTTCAGTCTTTTAGAAAAAAAAAAAAAAAAAGACAAAAGTTGTCTATTTAAAATGCATTTGAGGACAAGGTTCGCTTAGATTCATTAGGATTACTCAAATTGGATGAGTCTGGCAGCTCCTGTCACGCTGTCATGAGAGGAGACACATCAATGAAGACTGCACATATTATTCAGTGTTCAGTCAGGTGAGACACGCTGTATTTTCCAGCACATGCACTCAAAAACGTCTGTTCATGGTTTCTTGTTTCCATTGTGAAAATGATACAAATGCCTCAAAGCGACTGTAAGCAACACTATATGCTGCTAATATTTCATTACAGCATTATATAATTAAATAACAACACCTTGCATTATATTTGATGAAATCCAATACTAGTTCATTAATAATTTTGATAGTTTTGTTCTAGCACATCACACTTTTCCACAAAATATGATGTGCATTTTGAAGCATTTCTGCTTTTGACAACCATTTATAAAGTAGAAGTCTTGTATTATCTTTTAATTAACAGAAAAACTGCCACAAAGACATGACTCCCATGTTCCTCTGAGCCAGACTACAACTATTACTTCAATTCCCAGCCGATTTTCACATGCATGAATGATTCTGAAGGCATTATTTTATGTGTAATCCTGGTTTCAAGGTTAGAATTATAACCAGTGACAGAAGAACAATAAAGAAGAAAAACACCCAGATGTTTTCTGCTAAATATGTGGGTGTTACTACTTCCAAAAAGTGACAGAAAATTACAGATTTGACATTAAATAGAGCATTTGAACATATTTTTCCACTCCTTTGCAGACTGTAAGTTAAATTATATTTTAATACTTCTGTTTTTCATTAAAACTTTTGACATTCAGCTACTTTTGTTATTTTTATAAGTGCATTAAAGCTCTTACATATACGTCATTTGAAAAAATGTCATTCTTACTTTGTGAAAAGAAAAAAAAAACTATGTGAATGAAAGTTTTTATCAATTTTTGAACTCAGCATCATCAAATTAGGTAAAATGAAGCCTTTCTTTGCAAATCAGTAGATTTTTTTGTTTTGTTTTGTTTTTGTTTTGTTTTTTTTTCTAAGATGCAGGGCTGTGTGATATATAAAATGATAACACTTTAGTATAGGGACCAATTCTCACTCAGTGGCGTACGGGACACCCCCGCAGCCCCCGCGGTGAGTGGGGGCCCCGGCCCTTTGGGGGGCCCTGTCGTAGGACATTCTAAAAGACAGTGCTTCGAGACACTGCAAAAGATGCGAGACGTGAGCGCAAAGGTATTGCAGTGGAGCAGGCTTAATATTCTAAAACTACAACCAGGGGAAATAATTTTTTTTTCTCACATTTCACTTGTCATAAACACTGTACTTCTAAGACAGCCACACCATAATGGAAGTGGATATTTTTACACTTAAAGTTGCTTATGTACGGAGCCCCACACATGATATGTAGGGAAAAAAAAAAAAAAAAAAAAATTAGTAAAGCATGCGCACAATATAATTTGTTCCTTCGTTTTACTAAATCGTGTGCACGACTTACTAACCCGTTCCCTCGTTTTAAGTAAATTGTGCGCACGATATAATAATTTAGTAATAGGCCTATCGTGCGCACAATTTAGTAAAACAAGAAAACGAATTTTTGTGCCCGATTAAACTTTTTTCCTGCATGTCTCCGTTTGCTTTATGCAGGGCTTAAAAATGAGAAGAAAAAAAAAATCGGTTCACTCCGAGCAGAATTCTGTTAATGCGTTTCTCTGTATTATTACCGTTCTGAAACCAGTTTGAGTAGAAAAAAATAGTTAGCATTATTTTTTTTAAACTTTGTCTTTGCCAATAATAATAATAATAATAATAATAATAACAACAATAATAAAGTGCAGCATTTTCTTTAGGCTACTCAAAAAGAAAAAGAAAAAGAAAAAAAAAAACATGAAGAGTCTTGATCTCGTAGCCTAAATTGCGCTTAATCATAGCCAGCATAATCTTTTGTAGATTTTGGCCAAATGTTTTAAACGAAAAAAAAAAAAAAAAAAACTGCCAATGCTTTAAAGACATTCAAGTACTTTTTCAAGATATTTAAAATGTTTGCTGCATGGTTAAAAAACGCTACTTGTATAAAACTGCGTTTTGAGAGGAAAAAACATACGTTCGCATTTTATTATTACATTCAGAAATAATGTAGGCTAAAACACTGGTAAATCAAATTTTTTACAAACATTATAAACACAGGCTATTTTATTCCCTTCCCTCCACAACAAATCCTCTAATGTTAACAGTATTTGGGCTATATAAACGTCAAGCCAAAAACAGCACAGTGAGGCGCTGGTCACGCTGAACACAACAACAGACTATTTAAATTGAGCATTGTAACTCTTATATGTTTATTTATATGTATTTTATATAATGAACAGGCTGCGATGTGAAGGTAGCAAAAATGTTATGTGTGCGTGTGAGGCGCCAGCACAATCACTGCATTGTTTTCCCAACTGTTAATCGTAATTTAGTCATACCAACGCTGGTTGGTCAAGCAAGACATTATTCATCACTGTAAAGCCTTGGCAAAATAAAAAGAAAGAAAGAAAGAAAGAAAGAAAGGAAAACTGTAAAACTTTTGCAAAAACATAGGCCTACGTGAACTTTGGATCGCGTCACAATGAATAGAAACTCAGCACATTTTTTTTTTTTTTTTTTTGTTAATCTGTTAATGATTTAAATGAAATATATTTATATGTTTTTGTGCCCTAGTCTGCTGCTGCGCTTCTCTGACAATGACCTGTTTCAATGGCAAACGCTTTAGCGGTTCACTGACGACTTGTCACCAGATTTTACCATGAAATTTATTGTTCGTTCTTGAAATTGAAAGTGATCAAGACATTTCTCTGGAGCGCAATGTTACAAGAACAACTGTCCAGTTTACCTCTTCTAAGTATTGAGAATGCCCGCACTTGCAACATCGAGATTAAAGCTGCAGTCAAAGACTTTGCGCACCAAAACGCTCGGAGAGCGCAAAGGATTCGGTAGAGTTTTTACTTGTTTGTGGTTGTCAGTTAATAATAAGAATAAATAAGTTAATATCGAAAGTTGTATATATAGCATATATAGTTATTCCTATAATTTATTTTTCTCCTATTTATTTATTTATTTATTATTATTATTATTTTTTTTTTTTTACTGTTCATTTTCTTATTGAAAGACATGAATTTTGCTTGTATAATTTTTTAAAACAGTTAGCAAGTCTTATGTAGGACAGTGTTTAAACTGAAATGTGCTGGCCATTAGCCTACATGAATTTTATTGAGCTTACTGTTAAATAAAATGCAGACCGTGGTCCGTGGGTCTATAACAGATGTTTGTGTATTATTATTGTTCAGGGATATTTATTCCTGCAGGGATTTCAGTCTGACTTAAAAGCAATATCAAATACGCACATTATATAACCTATATATATACTACTCAATAATAACGTCAAATGCATCAGTGCAATGATAATTCACCACATTCATTACTGATAAATCAGCTATGTAAATGGGAGAGACGGACTCAGTAGTATAAATGCAGCAGGTGCACAATAAATTGTCATACATGACATCACTGCTGGTGGGAGGGGCCCCATCACGTTCTTTGCGGGGGGGCCTCTAAGATGTGCGGTACGCCACTGTTCTCACTATTAACTAGTTTCTTATTAGCATGCCTATTAATAACATATTAGCTGTTTATTAGTACTTATAAAGCACATATTCTGCATGACCATATTCTAAATCCTACCCAATACCTAAATTTAACAACTACTTTACTATTAATAAGCAGCAAATGAGGAGTTTATTGAGGCAACAGTTTGTGGTTTGTTAATGGTGAGAATTGGACCTTAAAATAAAGTGCAACCCACAAAATATAATACTTTTATATTTCATTACAGTATAGTATGCTCAAAACCTGTATGACTTTCTTCTGTGGAACATAAAAAAAATATTATATATAAATCATTGTATGGACAAAAACATTGTTCCAAAAAAATTAAATCTTGAAAACATATATCTCTATTTAACTTAAGTTTTTGGTTTCTTGCTTGACACAAGAAGGCACCAGATAGCAAGTTACAACCGCCAGTTTTGCTCAAAGCTGCACTTCTCAGCAGTTTAAATGAACGAGAGCAGGAAATGCCAACGTTAAACATTATAAGAGGAGGAACATACCAATATGGCTGCTGAGTCAACTGACCTGCCATAAATGACTTCAGTCAAGCTCTGGCATGTAGAACAACAACATGGATCGGGAACTGCACAGTAAAAGCTTTCATGGGTGACCATGAGTGAAAAATGAAAATCTCTGAGCTGTTTTCCAATGGGCCACAGGTGGAGAGTGTCGCTGAGCCATAGCACTGGCCCGTGGGGACGGCGGTGGGTGACAGTACATAATCCAATCTGCTCTTGCTGAGTCAGTGCCTGGGAGAACTGCACCTTCATGCCTGAAGAAAGAGCAGCTTACTTCTTGCTGCATTCACAATCCATCAGTGCTACAATGATAGCATGAGGCTAATCTCTGTAGAGCTTTAAGGCATTAGTAAGTGTGTATCTCATTCACCTTGGGGATCTGTATTTGAGCACACAATGGGATTTACAGAAGTCAAGGAACACGGAAGGCTAAAAACCATATGTAACTGTGTAACTGCTTAGAGTACAAAAAATAAATAATAATAATACTAATAATAAACTGTTTTTGTTTGTTTTATAATTGTTATACTGCTTGTTACTGGAAATCCTATAATATAATGTTAATTAGCAGTTGTGACAACTTACCCCACTGTAACAACATGCAATCAGGGAATGGTGTCACAAAAAGAAAATGTGTTCAACAATTATTATTATTATTTTTTTTTTCCTGAAAGAAATTAATGAATTATTACTGGTGCTTGGTATTTAACAATGCTTCTTATCATTATCAATGCTGAAAACTGAAAAAAGATTTTGTTGCTTAATATTTTTGTGAGATTTATTTTATTTTTATTTTATTTTTATTTATTTTTTTTTTTCAGGATTATTAAAAAAAAGTGTTAATTTCTTTCTTTTTTGGGGTAACTAATTGTTCTTACCTCAGACTTTTGAATGGTAGTGTATCACTGTTTCCACAAAACTGTTAAGCTGAAAACTATTTTCAACACTGATAATAATAACAAAAATGTTTCATGAGCACCCATCGAGAGCGCCTTCCAGTGACTGCTCCACGTAAGCGCAACCCAGTTTCCGAGTTTAGCCCACGGAGGGCTCCTGATCCCCAGTTAAGCCCAGTGAGGGCTCCTGAACCCCAGTTTAGCCCAAGGACGGCTCCTGATCCCTAGTTTAGCCCACGGAGGGCTCCTGATCCCCAGTTCAGCCCAGGAAGGGCTCCTGATCTCCTGTTTAGGCCAGGAAGGGGTCCTGATTCCCTGTTTAGCCCACGGAGGGCTCCAGTTCCTCAGTTTAGCCCCGAGGAGGTCCCAGTTCTTACGTTTACCCCTGAGAGAGCTGCAGATCCCAGTTCCAGTGGATCCAGTTACCCAGTTTCGGCCAGGAGTGTCGTTCCCAGTTCCAGTGGATCCAGTTCCCCAATTTCGGCCAGGAGTGCTGTTCCCAGTCCCAGAGAATCCAGTTCTCTAGTCACAGCCAGGAGTGCCGTTCCCAGTCCCAGAGAATCCAGTTCTCTAGTCACGGCCAGGAGTGCTGTCCTCCAGAGTGGGTCCTCCAGAGCGGCATCCTGTCCCCAAGTTAAGACCTGGAAGGGCTGCTGTTCCCACGACTGGCCCAGGTACCAAGATTTCTGCTCCAGAGCCAGTTCCAGTTCATGAGTTCGTGCTAATGCTTGCTTCTGTCCTGAAGGTCAAGGAGGCCATTCAGGAACCCCCGGAATGTCCCACCATGGCCAGTGAGGTAGTCTGTGAACACACTTCCTACCCTGTCGCAGTTGTAGTGGTCATTGGTAATCTGTCTGTGCCCTATGTTTCAGCTTCATCTGCTCCACCCTGGTGGGTTTCAGTTCCACCCTGGTGGGCTTCAGCTTCATCTGCTCCACCCTGGTAGGTAACACTACTCCTTACCCCGGAGGAGGGCCGGGCGGAGAATCTTTTGTTTCCATTTTGTTCTGTTTCGCCACTGGCTCCCCAGCCAGTGGTACCCAAAACCTAAAAAAAAAGAGCACTTTCCTTTTTCTCCAGGTCTAAAGAGGGTGAGGATGGCAGTGCACGAGGCGCAGCCTCAACACCCCCGTCCCCCTCTCCTTTCGCCAGCGGGCAGCAGGGCCAGGCTCGTGGACGCTATGCCTCCTCACGCACCCCCTGCCCAACTGTGTAGCCTGGTAAGTGTCGCACCGCGCTCTCAGACCCCACTCTGGGACGCGCTGCCTTCCGGGTCGGGTCCCTGTGCTCCACCTCGTTGCCCCACTGCGGGTACATTGGTGGTTCCTCTAGTCCCGCTTGTTCAGTCTCTGGGGGCCTGGTTAGTGCTCCCCAGACCGTCTCGCTGGCTCACGAGGACCATCAGACTCGGCTGTGCAATTCAGTTCACCCGGCGCCCTCCCAAGTTCAGGGCCATTCGGTTCACCTCTGTGCTGAACAAAGATGCTCCTGTCTTGCGTGCAGAGATCGCGGTCCTGCTGGTGAAGGACGCGATAGAGCCGGTCCCTCCAGCCGAGATGAAGTCAGGGTTTTACAGGGTTTTACTTCATTGTACCCAAGAAAGGCGGTGGGCTATGACCAATCTTGGACCTGCGTGTTCTGAACTGGGCCCTTCACAAGCTCCCGTTCAGGATGTTGATGCAGAGACACATTTTTCAATGCATCCATCCTCTCGATTGGTTTGTAGCGATCGACCTGAAGGACATGTACTTTCATGTCTCGATCCTCTCTCGACATAGGCCATTTCTCCGCTTTGCATTCGAAGGGCGAGCATATCAGTACAAGGTCCTCCCCTTCGGGCTGTCCCTGTCACCTCGTGTCTTCACCAAGGTCATGGAGGCAGCCCTTGTTCCACTGAGGGAAAGAGGTATTCGCATTCTCAACTACCTTGACGACTGGCTCATACTGGCCCAGTCTCGAGGGCAGTTATGCGAACACAGGGACACAGTGCTCAGTCACCTCAGCCAGTTGGGGCTCCTGTTCAGAGGATCTCTTTTCTCGGTATGGAGTTGGACTCTGTCAACCTCACAGCACGTCTCTCAATAGAACGTGCTCAGTCGATGCTGAATTGCCTGGAGTCTTTCCAGCACAAGAGGGCGGTTCCACTGAAACTATTTCAGAGGCTCCTGGGGCATATGGCATCTGCAGCCGCTGTTACGCCGCTCAGGTTGCTTCACATGAGACTGGTTCCCGAGATGGGCATGGCAATGCGGCACTTACCGGGTCCTAGTCACCTCGTCTTGCCGCCAGACCTTCAGCCCGTGGTCAGACCTTGCCTTTCTTCGGGCAGGAGTTCCCCTAGTGCAAGTGTCCAGGCATGTTGTTGTATCAACAGATGCCTCTGCCATGAGCTGGGGAGCCATGTGCAATGGGCATGCAGCACTGGGGCTCTGGACAGGGCCCCGACTGCAGTGGCATATCAAATGCCTCGAGTTACTAGCAGTATGGCTTGCTCTGTGCCGCTTCAAATTGCTGCTACACGACAAGCACTGGTACTGGTCCATACGGACAACACTGTGACCGTTGCGTACATCAACCACCAAGGCGGTCTACGCTCCCGTTGCATGTCGCAACTGGCCGCCATCGCCTCCTTTGGAGTCAGAAGCATCTGTGGTCGCTTCGCGCCGTTCATGTCCCAGGCGAGCTCAATCGTGCAGCCAACAAGCTCTCAAGTCAGCCCGCCCTTCCGGGAGAATGGCGACTCCACCCCAAGACAGTCAAGCTGATTTGGAGACGCTTCGGGGACGCTCAGGTAGACCTGTTTGCCTTCCCTGACACATCCCGCTGCCAGCTGTTTTTCTCCCTGTCTAAGGGGACCCTCGGACCCGCGTCCAGACTTGTAGAATCTCCACATATGGTCCCTGGACAGGACGCAGAGGTTCTAGGTGGGCTACCTCCAGCGGTAGTGAACACCATCACCTCAGCCAGGGCTCCGTCTACAAGACATGCTTACAGGCTGAAGTGGAACCTGTTTGTCGACTGGTGTTCTTCCCGCTGGGAAGACCCCCGTAGATGCCCGATCGCGGTCATGCTCTCTTTTCTGCAAGAAGGGCTGGAGAGAAGGCTGTCTCCCTCCACTCTCAAAGTGTATGTTGCCACTATTGCTGGACATCACAATGCAGTAGACGGTAAGTCTGTCGGGAAGCATGACTTGGTCATCAGGTTTGTCAGGGGGGCGAGGAGGTTAAATCCTCTGAGCCCTCACCTGGTACCCTCTTGGGATCTCCCCTCGGTCCTGACAGCCTTGAAGGAGGAGCCCTTCGAGCCTCTGCAGTCAGTAGAGCTAAAGTTTCTGTTGTTAAAGACAGTACTCCTCACTGCTTTGGCCTCGGTCAAGAGGGTAGGGGACCTGCAGGCATTTTCGGTCGACGATTCGTGCCTAGAATTTGGACTGGCTGACTCTTACATTGTCCTGAGACCCCGGCCCAGATATGTGCCCAAAGTTCCCACTACACCTTATAGGGATCAGGTGGTCAACTTGCAAGCGCTGCCCCGGGAGGAGCTCTGCTCTGTCCCGTCCATGCCTTATGCATTTACGTGGACCGCACGCAGAGCTTCAGGACCTCAGACCAGCTCTTTGTCTGCTTTGGAGGACAGCAGACTTGCCCACTGGATACTGGAGGCTATAGTCCTAGCTAATCAGGCCCAACGGTTGCCATGCCCCCTCAGAGTAAGAGCACACTCTACGAGAGGCATTGCTTCTTCTTGGGCATTGGCACAGGGTGCCTCGATAGCACACATCTGTAGAGCTGCCGGCTGGGCGACACCTAACATGTTTGCAAGATTTTATAATCTCCGTGTAGAGCCCGTGTCCTCCCGTGTACTTGCCTCAGGTGGCCAGTAACACCAGACCCGCTCGGTGTCAATCACGCTTGCTGCGCCACTCCCCTCTATGGACTGGATACGTGCGCCTCTCTGCTTCTCAGTTCAGTTCCTCTTCTTGGCGAACCCTGTTGAAGTTCCTCCCGCACCATCAGCGGCCAGGCGTGGCGGAACGCCAGGCGCCAGGCTCAGCACTCGTGTGTCTGCCCAAGGTCAGCCCTTGTGCTGGGCTAGATGCTCGTGTGTAGTGATTCCCCTTTGGGTGATCCCACATGTGTATTCTTCCATGGTACGGCTTATCCACATGGTACCTCCGTTACGCAGGATGTGGCTTCCATAGCGTTTCCCTACTTGGAAGACGCTTCCCAGTGTTATCCAGATCCACTGTACAGAACAGCAGTGGCTGCATCTCTGCCTAAGCCCTGTCCTATCTTCCGACCCAACTGGCGTGGGGGGATTTGCCGGTTTCCGCAGGGCACTGGAAGGGGTCAGCAGGTGTTTTCATAGGGATCCCAATTGCGTCAGTCACTCTGACGTAACGTTGAACGTGACTGACTGATAGGGAACGTCACGGTTATGTATGTAACCCTCGTTCCCTGAAGGAGGGAACGGAAGACGTTATGTCCCGTCGCCACAGTTGCTGTACCACCGCTGTACGGCCGAGGAACATCATCTCGGCTCCTCAGTGAAAACTGATGTACATCGGCACGCACTCTCCTTTTATACCCGCGCTGCAGGTATAAAAGGAGTTAAAGAAGACTTGTTTTGTTAACACTCGAAGAGGATTGGGCCCTCGGGCGAGATCCCAATTGCGTCAGTCATTCTGAGTCTCAGTCTAACCTTCAGGGAACGAGGGTTACATACGTAACTGAGAGGTTACCAACAAAGGCTTTTGTACAAAGTATTAAATAAATTTCAGTAAGTGTGTTCAATACTTTTTCCCTGGGTCATTCCATTTTATTACACAGAACTTAATTTCTGAACTTATTTGTTGTGCTTTCTTCGTATGTATGGATTACTTGGGTTGTTACCAACATCTAGTGAAAATTTCATGTCAACAGCACCTTTATAAATATATTTAATGAGAAAAATGGTGACTTGTTCAATACTTATTTTTCCTGCTGTATATTGTATTGTTAATATTCTCAGAACAAATCTAAATCAGATCATTTTAAAACTTACTCAAGTGTTTTTTACAACTGCGCATTATTTAATTTGGTAACATTACATTTTACTGGTAAAAGCATTTTATCACTCCTTACCATTGCAGTTTACTGCAGTAATCAAATTGATATGTATTTATGATGAGTCATGACATTTGCAAGTGTGCAATTATCTGACTGCGAATGAGCCATTGGCACAGAGGTGTAAAGCAGCAGATAATTGCAATCAAGCGTGAAGCATTAGTTTGCAGTAGGAGACATCATGCATGCAGAGGGGCAACTATACTGTCTCAGGTCCTGTGATGAGGCCTACCTATAACATTTTTGTACCAGCATGCAGGGAGAGGTTAATCTTAAGCAAAATACAGAAGTCAAAGCTTCCTTTTTTCTTTTTTCAAGGCCAAATATCTTTATTTTTGCCTGTTATCATATGATAATAAGATATTCTAATTTCTCAACGTGATTGACAGTTAATCTTGAAAGGTTCATTGCTTTTTAAAAAACAGATTTATATATTTATTTACTTTGGAAAAAAAGTTATTTGCTTGCTATCTGATGTGGATTAGATTATTTGTATGTACTAAATAAATTCACACAAACACACGCACGCACACGCACGCGCACACATATATAAATATATATATATACACACACACAGGTTTTTTATAAATAATTTATAATGATAATAATGTATTATATATTATAATATATGTGTTACGATCTGTGCTGGGAGGAACACGAGGGAAACGTGGAGTATAATCAATAGTCTTTAATCCATAGAACGCATCCACAAGGAAACGGCAGGAAACACATGAACATAACTAGTAAACCCGACAAACACTAACTGAACAGACTGGGGCTTTTAAACACAGGATAACAAGGAACTAAGGAGACACACCTGGAATCAATTAACTAAACAAGAAAAGGAACATGACCAAATAAGGAAACAGGAACAGAATTTCGTGAGCCTCCGGGCTCTCAGGGCTGCCCTCCAGGATCAGAGCCCACTCCTGGCTGAACTCGGGGACTGAGTCTCTCTCGGTTGGACTGGGAAATGGAAGCCCACTCTGGGCTGGACGTGGGGACAAGAGACGAAGGTGGGCTGGACGGGACCAGCGGGGATCAAGGAGAGAGGAGAGGGGGCAAGCCGGCATCCAGATCTGTTTCTCAGTCAGTGAGGTCCCCCTCTAAGTCCAGCAGTCCCAGATGTATAATCAGCTCACCCTCAGCCATGGTGTAGTGGGCGGAGCTCCACTCCGCGCTCTCATCGTCCACGGCTAGCTTGCTCGTTCGCGGTGGGCACTGTCGCCGGCTCTCGCACCTGGTCTGACGGGTTGGGTTCAACGTCCGGGGCGATCCTCTGCTCAGTCGCTCGGCTTTGCGCTGGCTCGTAGATCGCAGCGGGAATAGTCTCTCCATCATCGGTGGGCTCGGACTGATGCTCCGCACTGCGGGGAGTTGGTGGGCTGGGCTCTGTGTCTGGAGTGGACCTGGCGAGATCATCCACGGGGCAGATGGTGAGTGGTGTTCCGTTCCTCGCCAAAGTCCACTCCATGAATGCGGCGAAATCCTCTCGAGGACCATCTTCGGACGACAGCGCTCTGCACGCTATGTTCAAACTTGAGCCATAGAATGAGCAGAGCGCGTCGTCCAGGTAGCTGGTGGTGTTAGCTAGTGTCAGGAACAGTCTTGTATGGTCCTCGAGAGATCTGTCCCCCTGCTCCAGCAGGAGGAGGAGGAGGAGGAGGAATTCGGGACGGGTGAGGGGATCCACAGAAACACAATTGAAAGAAAAAAACACTGAGAAAACATGGAAACAAAATCGGAGGGAACACACGGAGGTAACTGTTTTGGGCCGGGTCTTCTGTCACGATCTGTGCTGGGAGAAAAACAAGGGAAAAGTGGAGCATAATCAATAGTCTTTAATCCATAGAACACAGGATACATCCACAAAGAAACGGCAGGAAACACACGAACATAACTAGTAGACCCGACAAACACTAACTGAACAGACTGGGGCTTTTAAACACAGGATAACGAGGAACTAAGGAGACACACCTGGAATCAATTAACTAAACAAGGAACATGACCAAATAAGGAAACAGGAACAGAAACAGAGACAAAACGGTCCAAGGGCGTGACAATATATATATATATATATATATATATATATATATATATATATATATATATATATATATATATAGTATATAGTATTATAACATATTATAGTATATAAATATATACTAAATAAATTCACACACACACACACACACACACACACACACACATATATATATATATATATATATATATATATATATATACATATATACACATATATACACACACACATACATACATACAAGTTTTATCTAAATAATTTATGAAATATTAAAACATGTTTTTGAATAAGTTAAATAAATGTATCACACTGCTGAAGGAATACATGTAAAAGTTCAATTTGAGCAAATTGCATAATGTATTTTGAATAAAAATATATTTTAAATAATGTATATGAAATTAAATTCAACCACAGCTAAATAAGCTAAATTTAAACTAAATGTTTTCTTGCCTCGGTCAAATGCAAACTCTTGATTTTATATAATACGAAGAAAGTGATACCCACTCTGCCTCTCTACCCATCCTTGGCCTCCTAAAAGGTCAAAACAAAATCCTGATGCAGTACTACCATCAGTCACCAGCAGATGGAAACATTCTTCACTATATAACATGAGCCATTTCACAAATACACCTCTAGGTGACACTATTTTATAAGGTACAAGCCTCAGTCTCAGCCGGGATGCCTCAAAACATGAATTTAATCTGCAAAGATTCATATGTAAAGGTTCAAAAAGGTCACTTACTTTTGGAGATGCTTGTGTAGTCTGTATTTTTATTTTGGCTCATTTGAATTAAAAATAGGGTAGTAAATATCAAGACTGTCTCTGACATATTACATCTTTTCCAGATGTATGGCTAAAAAGGTGTAAAACAAGTCATGCAATACTCTGTTCTCACTCTCAATCTGAACATAAACTCATAGGGATTGATGGATCTGGATCTGATCTTCTTGACCTGTGCTTTTCCTGCTAGACATTCTCAAATGATCAGAGTCCTTTTCTGATGCTGCTAAAACTAATAAATACTAAAGAAAGCATCTATGTGTGGCTGTTTAGAGTTAACTACTTTCTTCTAAGCTTCTTTTATAGTAATTTATTGGTGTTTCATGTACAAAAGGCAAATCAATGGCTACAAACAAGTGGTAATTAATCAAAATGCACAAAGATCCTTCATTACCCTCTACCGTTACATCTTTCTGCCTCACTGAGAAAAAGTTATGTCACACCAACTTCCAAACACATTTTAAAAACACCTGGCTCAGCAAAATAACTTCACCAGAAGGTCTCAGATGCATGTTTCTCTGAAGAATATGGAGTTCCTATTGATTCTTCTGGTGTCTTGGACTCTAAATACACTATAGCCGAACTCAAGTGTCAGAACAAAACATATGGTACCACTTCAAAAGACAAAACACTCCTGGCCATCAAGATTCAAGCTGAAATTGTGCGACAGCCAGGAAGACGGGTGGAGGAGAGCAGCACATCAAGCATAGTTTCTCCACGGAGATGTTGGTCTATTAAAAGAACAGAGCTCCGGAAATGTGATATACAGCTTCTGTTAAAGGTGTAACTAGATGTTGCTGTTGACTGTGCCAAAGAAATTGGACAGTGATGCACTTGTGCATGTAGAAAGCATTGTAGCAGTGTCTCCTTTTGGCACTTGGCAGGGAAATTCTTTGGCTGAATGAATTGTTCACAGTGGTTCCACATATAGGAAATGGGTCTTCTTAAGATTACATTCAAATGTGAACTCTACTGGAAATCTAAATGAATTAAGCAAGTTGCAATAAAATTAGTTGTGTTGAAGTAACCCTACTGAATTAGCTAGCAACAGTGCACATTAGCATGCTAAATGAAATGTAACTTCACCATATGTAATTAGCACTGGGATACAAAAAAAAAGAAAAAAAAAAAAAAGAAAAGAAAAAACAGTTCAACAGTGTAGACTGACTTCCGAAAAAATGAACGAGTCAGTTTCTTTTTAGTGAATCAATCACATACAGCCTACAACTAACTGAGACCTAAACATGTTTATATGACCGTAGTTTAAGAAACATGTTATGCAGTTTATAAGTAGATTTATTATAAAAAAAAATTAATTAAAAAAAAATCCATAAATGAAATGTGTTATCATTTTCCACTTCATAGCTAAGGTCAATTAGTGGACAGCATTTATGGCGCTTCTAAAAATGACTGTAAAAGTCATTAAAGTCTATGTAACGTAAACAAAACAAGGTAAGAATGGTTTTAAATGTATTAATAATTGAATTAATAATTGAGGCAACGAAAAGGTATTAGTCAGTTATTGAATGCCTTATTTTCAAAAATATCCAATGTTATTTTCAAAATAAAAGAGAAATCTCAGAAGGACTTTGAGGTTTTTGCATCTGAAGTCTTCATTTATTCCTTAGAAGTCATAAAGAATTGATAATTGAATCGTTAACATTGTGGAATCGTTTAATTCTTTACGATTCCCATCCCGATAGTGTTTGGTGTGGGTGGAAACTGCAATGAAGAAAAGACTAGTTAGTCACCCCACTGACATTTACATGGCAATTTCTTTATTCTGAACAAAGCAACATTCAGCATACATTTCACATACCTCTCAAAACAAATCATTGGAATAAAACTGCACAAGCACAAAGTACATAAGCACAAGCTCCACAACTGTAACTCCCAAAACCACAACATGACGGGAACTCTTTTAAATCCAAGCACAACAGAAGATTAACAACTAACAAGTCTTGTCCTTTTTAATCTAGCTCAAACACACAAAAAAAATTCATTTTGATTTCTCTCCCTATCCATTCCCTTGCAAAGCATGCCGAGTACTGGAAATCCCCCGCTTGGGTTACTACTGTTTACACAAATTAATTATGTAAAACTTCTGTTTTGCACATTTAAAAGAATTACACAGCAAATGGAATTAAATGCCGTATTAGCTCATTTTAATTAACTAACTTGAGCAAGCAGCAAATATCTCAAGTAAACATCACTCCCAATGTAAGTCCTTCTTCGTGTGAGGTTTTATGGTGGTTGGCAAAACATCCGCACTTTTAAACACCTAACAAAGGTAAATGTAAACCAGAGTAAATGTTTGTCTTTGGGAGCTTTTGCTATTCCTGTAACACTATTTGCAGTATAGTCTGAAGTCTCAATGCCCTGCGGGGGTTTGATTAAGGAGTTGAGTTCATGGGGTGATAAAACAGTGAAGGCAGCTGTGATGAGTCAGCCGGACACTTTTATGGAGGTTAGCTGCTGGCAGAGGCAATATTGACGAAGACGGGCCAGAAAAATATCATGACCCTGCCCTATGAGATCTTACAGTGTAATACTGGATTTGGATTTAAGGGTAAAAGAATGAATGTGCTATACTGTGTGTGTGTGACTATGACTTATTATATAGCTCTCTGGAAGAAGCCAGTTGGCTACCACCTGCCAAATAGCTGCTCTACGTTCATATTTCAACTCGCTGGATAGAATACAACTCATCCTTCCCATCTACTGCCAGGAGGAATTTTTGAATCATATCAATCCACTAATTGTAAACCACACTGTGTCCATTCATTTAGGTCGCACTATCGCCACACTCTTAAAAATAAAGGTCCTTTATTGGCATCAATGGTTCCACAAAGAACCTTTACGATCCATGAAAACTTCTTATTCCACAAAAGGTTCTTTACAGTGGAAAAATATTCTTTAGATTATTAAAATGTTCTGAATACTAAGAAAAAAATGGCTCTTTTAAGAACTGTTCACTGAAAGGTTATTTGGGGAAGTAAAACTGGTTCTTCTACACTCTTAAAAATAAAGGTGCTTCATGATGCCATAGAAGAACCTTTTTTATCTAAATGGTTCCATAAAGAACCTTTAACATCTGAGGAACCTTTCTGCTTAACAAAAGGTTCTTTGTGGCGAAAGAAGGTTCTTCAGAATATAAAAGGTAAGAAAGAGATGGTTCTTTAAAGACCCTTTGACTGAATGGTTCTTTGTTGAACCAAAAATGGTTCTTCTATGGCATCACTGTGAAGAACCTTTTGAAGCATCTTTATTTTTAAGAGTGTATGTGTATGTAGGAGTGTATGGCATCACTGTGAAAACCCCCTTTTGGAACCTTTTATTTTTAAGAGTGAATTAGCTTGCTTAGTTGGCGTTTAAAAGACATAATATTCAGTAATATTAACAATTTGACTGCACTGACAAAACTTGAACTGAATTGAGCTGAATCATGACTATCTTTCTTCTTCATATTTCATAATTGACTAATTTTGCAGCATTGATACTGTTATTGAACTGAATCAACATGTGATGAATAATTACATATTGTCTTTTTAGAGGTGATGTATTTTTATTTTTTGGGGAGGTGAAAATGACCTTGGAGGTCTTTAGTGTTAATATTAATGTAATATTGTTCCAGCGTTGTTTTCTTGTTGCAAGACCAATTGTTTTGTGCATTGTAATGGACTATTGCTTTCTTAACGGAAGTTTTAAGATAATAAAAAGGTGCAATTTGAATATTTAATGGTCACATATTTATTTATTTGGTGAGGAGTCAGGATAATGCGGATAATGAATAGGATAATGTACATTCAGCCAGTCATTATCATAAAATAAACCCCATCAGGGTAATATAAGACCCCAGTGCTCCATGTCAGAGTTTATTTTACGATAATGACCAGCTGACTCTACGTTATCTCTGACACATGAGTGAATATGGGAGAATGAGAGAGTTTGAGCTTTGCAAAGTTTGAAATAAGAAAGTATTATGACAACTAAATGTCTTTGCGAAGCATTTTAGTGTGGATAAACGGAGCTATTGAATTGCTCATAAATAAATAAATAAATAATAATAATAAAAAAACCTATGATGAAATAAAGTTATCAAACACAACCGAATAAAATGATAACACACCACATACCCCTAAGGAAGCATGGACTATTTAATTGTTGAACACAGACTTTGAAACGTAAAGGCTGTGATTACGAAACCCGGAACAAAATGGATATTATGCAAATGTGTTCAGCAGCTTTTCCTCATTAGTTAAAATTGTACTTAGGGAAGTGAAATGGAAATATTTCATATATTCAAATAAACCATACAGATAGAATAACAAAAACTACTCCATCTTGAATTCAAATGGACGAAATTGTCCATGTGGAATAAAACATGCAGAAATCTGTCAAGGAAATCAATACTTCTTGAGACCTGAGATCAAATGAAAGAATCTCTTCAGAGCACAGATGAGTGGTTCAGGCTATCAGTTTATAACTACAACTCACGCATGTTAATATGTAACTATGCAAATACACAGACTGTCAAAACACTTTCAAGAGGTACATTATTCATTATTAAATTGTGTATACATTAAGACTTTGTTAGACTGACCAAATTTAGAAATGTGAATGGGTGATTGTAATCATAAATTACAAACAACATCATATTGGTATTGTATATGGCACAAATGTACCCTGTACTTTTAACCATCTGTCATGCAGTATTTCTCTATTTTTTTTCCAGAGGTTGCTTGGCACAGCTGGGGTCTGTGACTGATTTTTTCTTGTATCCGTTTAAATGAATGGCACAGAAGCTGAAATGGCATTAAAGACATTGCGTCTGTATAAATACATTTTGAAAGGAACATTTTGTTTCATCTTTGCCCAAACATGTAATACACCAATTAAGTGTATGGACACGATTTTCATGCGTACCTTCCTGTAAAAAACTATTACATGTACCTTCCTGCATTTTTTTTTTATTATTATTTATTTTTTATTTTTTATTTTTTTGGAAGTAAAAGAAGATAAATCCCTCTGAAAAGATCTTGAGTAATAAAAGGCAGTGATGACAGCATGCCATAATGGGATGGTGAAGAGCAATCAAGACCCAAGAATATCATGTCACCACTCTCATTCCTAGAAGAGGCATAAACAGGATGTTTCACCACTTCAAGAAGATCAAACAATCTCATTTAACTACTCCTGCGGCACGTTTGATTTCTGCTGTCTTCACACCAATGTTTGAAAGCTGCCTCTCGATTTGATACACGCTGACATACACATGGAAATGACTGCCATCATGCATTAGCAGTCTTTGATTCTCAGAAGAAAATCAAAATATTGTGTAAAATGCTTTTGAAGGTGTTTGTGAAAAGAAAAGGATGTGTGAGGGGAAGGGAAGGGAATACAGAATGGGAAAGGGTGTAAGAGGAAAGGAAAAGACAGACTGGAAATGGTGCAAGGGAAAGGAAAGGAAAGGAAAGGGAAAGGAAGGGAAGGGAAGGAAAGGAAAGGAAAGGAAAGGAAAGGAAAGGAAAGGAAAGGAAAGGAAAGGAAAGGAAAGGAAAGGAAAGGAAAGGAAAAGGAAGGGAAGGGAAGGGAAGGGAAGGGAAGGGAAGGAAAGGAAAGGAAAGGAAAGGAAAGGAAAGGAAAGGAAAGGAAAAGAAAGGAAGGGAATACAGAATGGAAAAGGGTGTAAGAGGAAAGGAAAAGACATTGGAAATGGTATGAAAGGAAATGAAAAGGAAAATGCAAAAGAAATGGGCAAGAGAAAAGGAAAAAAAAACTGAACAGAAATGGTGCAACGAGAGGAAAGGGTGATAGAAATAGAACAGAAAGGATTCAATAGGAGGAAGATGTGAGGATCCTAATCGTGTTAACATTATCTAACAATCCTGATCTTGGGTGATGTAACCTAGTTACTACAAATTATAGCTATATATATATATATATATATATATATATATATATATATATATATATATATATATTGGAAGCTGTTAAATCCAAAAACCACTGCATTCCTGCAAAAGACACTTTGTGTCTGCAAGGGAACAGTGCCTGTAATTATTCTACCGTAAATCACTTTGATAAGAAACATCAGATCACTCATTACATCAAAAGCACATTATTACTGGAGAATATAAAAGTACATACATCTACTCAAACTGAATGTGTTGTAAACCTCTCTTTGCATTCAGTGCGATAATTTACCCCAAAATAGAACCTGGAATCATTTGGCACTGATTTCATGTTATTCTTTTCACTCTGCAAGTTTTTCCTTGATAATTTTAGTCTGCAGCCACAAATTCTATGATTAATCAGCAAGCCAACAGCATTTCCACAAACCTTCAGAAGCACATAATAACTTCAAGGTTATTATTATTATATTCTTTTTAAGAAATGACCATTTCCTTGATAAGATACAGCACTGATAGAAGCCCTTCTGGTGCAGGACTCAATTATTGTTTTCACACTGGGCCAATCAGAAATGAAATGAAAAGGATATAGTGGACAAAAGCATGCAATCAACTGGGATGCCACAACAATAGGAGGAAACAAGATATAGACACCAACATATTTTGTCATTGACAGACACCTTTTTATCCAAAGCAAATTACAGAGATACCACTGGAGGAACCTGGGCTAAAATATCTTCAAAGATGTGCATAGAATAATTCTAAGTTTGAAATCTACAACTATTTCCAAAATGTTTAGATGAATGATGCATGTACATGCAAAACATTATTATTATTACTACTACTACTACTTCTTGTCACGTAACACTGGGGATTTCTTCTACAACACAGTCTTTATTAAGCCAATAACACAAGGGACCATAGGAGACACAGAATGACATTTACAACAGCAGACGCTGGAGACAGGGAAACACAGGGCTTATAAACAGGGAACATAATCAGAAAGAACTGAAACAGGTGGAGTAATTAATCAAAAACCATGGAAACTAATAGACAATAAACGAGGACAGGAACAGAAAAACCCAAATAAGGACATGAGGAAACATGGGAAGCACTTGGAAACACACACAGACAGTCCATACTCCTGACAATACTACTGCTACTATTATTATTTTAATATTTTTATATGTATTTTTCCCAAAGGAACGTATACAATTAATGCATTAGTGACGCAAACCACAAAACAGTTGCTCAGTCAAACATACAATTATTTTAATATACATTATGAATGCATATTGTGATTAATGCATGTTGTGATTGTTTATCTTTTAAAAAATCCAACATAGTTTATTAATTGAAAATATTAATTACCCCAAGACACTCGTAGTAACAATAAAAAGCCTTTAATTAACTGGGCTAAATCATTAAAATAATTAAAAAGGTATACACTAGTCAACATTTGAACTGGATCAAAACCTTTCATCAAAGTTGTCCTAAAACCAAAATGCGTTCTTGTATTAGGACAACTTTGATGAACTTTTTTGATCCACTTCAAATGTTGACTACTATAGATCTACGCATTTATTAATTATTATGCATAAGAACATTTCACATCATTTCATGTCAGTTTTTGCCTTTATAAATCCTGATTGTTTTTCACCATGAGATGAATCCAGTCGTATGTGCATTTTATAAATGAGACCCCAAATATCTGGATCACCACTTTGTGAGTTTGCTCATACAACCAAATGCATGAGGAACAAAAATGTGGCAAAGTTTACCAACACTGAAACACTATTGTCTGTATGAACATGAGGAGCTTCATCAAATCCTCATCAGCAGGAATAATTTCACAGCAATAATTAAAGCGCTAATCATTAGTGCTTGTGATTGTTCAATCATTAATCACCAGGAACGTTACATACCATAATCATGATGGCATGATGGCGTGTTGTAAAGCTTGATAGCGGTAGCTTTGTCTACGTACTGAGTTTAAACATACTCACCTTTCTTCTTTTGTTCTCTGGTTGACTGGGGAATTCAAAGTGCAGTATCGGGACAAAAAGTATAACTTAAATGCAAAAGTGAAAAAAGTATGTAACAAAAGACAGAGAATATCAGCTATTTGAAAATGTGTCTTTTAAGCAGTTCTACTTTCCAAAAATATTTCTTAATTTATTTTACTTTAATAATGGATGTTGTATGTGGCATTTTGCCTTTCGTTTACGTATTATTTGGCATCCACTTAATATGCAGCTTGAAACAATCAAAACTTGTTTTTCAGATATTTCGGATCTGCCCTCACATGTCATTTCAAAAGCAGGTAGGCCATCATCCATCACGCGGGTTTCTGCTCAGAGCAAAGCGGCCGGGGCAAGGGTTAACAGGGGCTTCCTGATTGCTGCTGTTATTCTAGAGGAGTTCACTGCCTTCCAATCATCCACTACAGGGTCATGAACAAGGAGGGAAAATGCAGTCCAATCCTTATAAGCTGAAAAAGTATGTGTGCTTTGGACCGGTACCAGCATGCAATTATTCTACAACACAGTCCACCCATCACTGGTCTTGGCGACCGAAGAGATGAAAAGAGCAGATTTAAGACTGAATTGATGTGTGTGGATGGCTCAGCTGAGATGAATGGAGGAGCTGTGTGAAGAGCAGAAGATGAGCTGAGGATAATCTTTGGGAGGCCAATTTAGGAATAATGAAATTGCTGAATGAGATCAGCATAGATCCAACGATGCAGGAGAATGGACAAACCAATTATAGAGCCCAATAAAGTCACACCTGGAGAGAAGACAACAGGTCACAACCAACTACTGAATTGCCAGTGTACTGAAACTTTAGAGACTCTGAGGATAAGTTAGTGCGGAAAGCACTTATATGGAGAAGCTTGGAATGTGCGTAAAGCTAATTACATGTTTAAAATGCATTTTAGTAGAGACACTTTACAAAGATTGAAAAGCATCTTGTTTTACCATGCATACGTGGCAACCACTGAGGAAAACATTTCAAACAAGATTCAATTACACTGGAGCATTTGCCTTTTGGGTTCTTTGTGTATATGGTTTTTTATTAAACTGTATGGATTCCTCACTAAAGAACTTTGAGATTATGAACAACAAATGTTGTTTTTGTGGGTGAATATATATAACCAAGGGTCAATGACAAATTTTTAAGTCTAAGCATCACATCACAAAAAGGAGAAGGCTTTAAGAAATATTTTTTAAAATGTAAATGTCAAGTTCTAAGAAATGTATTTTTTAAATTCATTTTGGTTTTGTAAATTTTTGAAAAATATTTGCATATTTTTTTATTAAAATTTAACATAATCAAGTAAAAAGTACTGTTTAAAAAATGTACACAGCTATATTTATTCAAAAATATATTTAATACATAGTTCTAATGATAATGTTTGATTTAACTGATTAACTGTGTGTGTGTGTGTATATATATATATATATATATATATATATACATATAGATAGATAGATAGATAGATAGATAGATAGATAGATAGATAGATAGATAGATAGATAGATAGATAGATGGATATTCACATTGACTTTGATTTGGCAGATTGACTTTGATTTGGCAGATACATCTTTAGTAGTATTACATTATTATGGGTCACACTGCATTTTAAGGTCCAATTCTCACTATTAACAAGGCATTAACTATGACTTTTGCATCAATAAACTACATGTGCTACCTTATTAACAGTTAGTAAGGTAGTTGTTAAATTTAGGTATTGGGTAGGATTAGAGATGTAGAATATGGACATGCAGAATAAGTGCTTTCTAAGTACTAATAAACAACCAATATACCATTAATAGGCATGCTAATAAGCAACTGATTAATAGTGAGAATTGGTCCCTATACCAAAGTGTTAACAAAAAATAACATGCCAAAAAATTGTCAACATTTTTTTTTTTCTCAAGTTTTTAATTATAGTTATAAGACCAAGACATCTTTGAGTTTAAGCTCCACAAATCAAATTAATTTCAAAATCAAAACTAATTTCAATTCAGCATTAGGAAACATCTTAGAAGAGGCTATTTTTATATGAATGGCATTTCAAATGTTTTTTTTTTTATTTTAGATGCAGGCAAACACATCATTGACCCTGTATGTGCAGGTCTGCAGAAGTTCTTGGGTATTGATCTGAGTAGGTGTACGTGATGTTCGTGCAGCCCTCACTACCTGCAGTTCATTTTTAAAGAGCTGACGTACTGCTGGCCGACCCATCCAGCAACAACATTGCGCTTCAGGGTCCTCTCAGCGGCCGAAAGCATGAACACTCCAAACTTTGTATGTGGACAGAGAACAGTCATCCATCTACATACAGCTCGATCAAAGATGAAACACAATCATCATATTTAAATTGGATAGATTAGATTTGTTTTTTGAGACATGAATCATAGGGCATGAATAAACTATGAGAAGCGTTAAAACATCTGAATCAACACTGTTGCTACTAACTACTGGTGTTATGTCTGTAAATTCACAAGACGCATATGCTGATCTTCTATGGCTCATTGACAGGACTCCTACCAAATGAAACAGTTATGCATAGTTAGACACGGTTGCCAAAATAGCATCTTCTGTTCACCACTCACGGACCATAACAAGCAGGATGCATTTGCAAGAAATAAATCATAAAGAAACATGATGAATTACCAAACAAACCTTTTCTTTAGTTGCAGAAAAAAAATGGTCAGGTCAAAAAGTAACATATGAATCAATAATTGATGTGCGTTTTGACAGTTCCTTACAAATATGGAGGTGCTGGAGGCACAGTCATTGTTTACTGCCCAATACTTTAAGTTTGTTACCATGTGTTCAATATTAGATTTCTCCTATGATGGTCCAGTGAAGGGGCTGTACTGCTTGAAACTCATGCATCATTAATCAAAGCTCCTATTTCAGTGCAAAATATTTGAGTAGGAACCTAGCAGGATTATTTTTGGAATAACATTTACAGAAAACCGAATTAAAGGTCAATGTGAAAATTCTATGTCAGAAAACACTGGTTTAGAAATGAACCAAAAGTGACATATAAAAGTTACGTAATGTAGTATGCATTGCACATATGGTGCAACAATAGTGTTATTGAGAATCAAAGAGGTTAACAAACCAATAGCATTATCAACTAAACCAGCAGTGGACCAGAATGGAATTCATGCAGATATAAACCAGTCTTAGGTGGTAAATTTACATAGCTAAATATCAAATACACGTAAAAAAAATAAAATAATAAAAAAAAATAACGTACTTTTAAAATAAATAAATTCACATAGAAATATATACATATTTTAAATACATACAATTTTAAAAAATCCCAGTTTGAACATTTGAACACTGGACTGGAGTCAAATCAATGCTGCATGTTTAGTCACTGCACCAGTCACAAGAGCTCAATGGTTGATTTCCCATTATGCCATGACAACAACCACTCATTAACACTCCCCTGATAGCGTGTCATAATGCTCAATTAGGCTTAATCAGTGTCTGTAGTAAATCATTGTAATTGCTTCTCCATAGACAACAATAGATAAAGCGCCCACATGATGCTGTGGAGCACATAGAATTTTCACATGTTCAGCAGTGTGAGCCATTCCGCATCATAAGAGTGAAATGGTCTGGTCCTATTTGAAGCTTGACTAAATATGACAGAAAAAAAAAAGCCTTAAAATCAACTTGTCGATCATCTTAATTTGTTTTAAGCCGCATTTAGGCAATTACTCTAATCATAATGTCAAGCAGATATTACTTTGTCAGAGGAAAAGGTTTGTGACAAGATGTCAGACAGGATTGCGGAGACTTTGGTGAACAACCAAGTCTAATTAAAGTCTAAATCTCTGATTGGTTAAATCTCTCACTCAGTTCTTAAAAATGGGATCTTTTGCATTACTGCAGCATCTGTTATATTGAGGCTTTTCAATGTAAAAAAGCTCTTATGAAAAGTTGAAGTCGAAAATTAGAGTTGGACAAAAAGTTTGTTGCATGTTTTGCTTTAAGTATATTATTTAACACATTTAATTGAAAATGATTTCATTTCAGCCTATTGTCAAGCCTCTTCAATGAAAATGAGGTATATAATATCAGGAGAAACTATCCATTAGCATTCCCATTCATCTCAATAGCAGATGTCAAGAAGTAGGCCTATATATAACATCAAAACATCTTATATGACTATGTACTAGTCACTCTTAAAAGTTCTGCCGGCCCTCATGAAGTGGTTATATAAATCTACTTCACTAAAGTAATATTAGTGTGGAATCGAGGAGCAGATTATGCAAAAAATTAATATCCCTCTAGGTTATTCAAGGAGTACCAGCCATAACTTAATAACAGACAGGAATATCAAGTGTTGATTACATTAATATTATTAGAAATCTTCTGATCTGAACAGCACATTTTGGGACCACCAAATATTTAGTGTCTTCACACCTCATTACACACAGGAAGTACGTGATTGGAGAAACAACATTGTGGCCTCGGCCCAAAACGATATGAATTGAGAAAAATACCACTGGCTGCCGCTCCAGTCTGACACAAATAATCCAGTATATTTATCAAGAGCCACCTTTCTTCCTTTGTAATTTGAAAAATATTGGACGCAAACCAGATGGACCAGAAGGACCACTTGTGAGAGAAGTGCATTGTTTGTGTAAAGAATTTCACAGACTGCATAGAGTTTGTGTAGCATTTAAGCAGTACAAACTACCACATACAGTGGGGGGAGAAAATATTTGATCCCTTGATGATTTTGTACGTTTGCCCACTGACAAAGAAACGATCAGTCTATAATTTTAATGGTAGGTTTATTTGAACAGTGAGACAGAATAACAACAAAAAAATCCAGAAAAACACATTTCAAAAAAGTTATAAATTGATTTGCATTTTAATGAGTGAAATAAGTATTTTATCCCCTATCAATCAGCAAGATTTCTGGCTCCCTGGTGTCTTTTATACAGGTAACGAGCTGAGATTAGGAGAACTCTCCTAAAGGGAGTGCTCCTAATCTCAGTTTGTTACCTGTATAAAAGACACCTGTCCACAGAAACAATCAGTCAATCAGATTTCAAACTCTCCACCATGGCCAAGACCAAAGAGCTGTCCAAGGATGCCAGGGACAAGATTGTAGATCTACACAAGGCTGGAATGGGCAACAAGACCATTGCCAAGCAGCTTGGTGAGAAGGAGACAACAGTTGGTGCAATTATTCGCAAATGGAAGAAACACAAAATAACTGTCAATCTCCCTCAGTCAATGATCTCAAGGCAGCTGGGACCATAGTCACCAAGAAAACAATTGGTAACACACTACGCCGTGAAGGACTGAAATCCTGCAGCGCCTGCAAGGTCCCCCTGCTCAAGAGAGCACATGTACAGGCCCGTCTGAAGTTTGCCAATGATTCAGAGGAGAACTGGGTGAAAGTGTTGTGGTCAGATGAGACCAAAATCCAGCTCTTTGGCATCAACTCAACTCGCCGTGTTTGGAGGAGGAGGAATGCTGCCTACACTGAAAAAAAAAAAAGTACTTTGAATTTACTTAATTTTAATGTGTACATCGGTCGCACATGATCAAAATGTGTTCAATTGACATAATTGTCCTCTTTTTCTCAATGACTTATTGCTTGACAAACCCAAATATTTCATTCACGTTAGGGTTAGGACTACTTAAAATAATCACGTTGATTCAAGATAGTATTTGTCATTATTGATTGTCATTACACAAATGAATTGTGTACTGTTAAAGTGATTTCATTGCGTCAAGGGTACCAACTTGATTTCTTAATGTTAATATTAATCAAAGGTATTATGCAACTTTAAAGCAACTTCTTTATGTTTATGGTACCAGAGTTGTGTAAACCTAACTTGCTTTATGTAAACTCTAAATGTATACTGTAGACATGATCAAATGTGTGAATACAAAATCAAATCTAAAAACGCATACTGCCATTGACAATAAAGCCAAAAAGCAAGAATTGGTACTTAAATTTTGTTGTATTGAGTTGTCAAACTTTGCAAATTCACAAAAATGGAGGACTGAGCACAGTTGCCATTAATTGATTACACAGAAGAATCAAAACAAAAACACTTTAAATGCTGCATCAGTAGCATATTCAAACACAATACATAATGTATTCTCAAAGTGGATTAAGAACATTTTAAGACATTTATAAACCAACTATTAACTGTCATGAATCTGGTCCATGGACTTCAATCTGCTTGCCACCAGAGGTCACTCTTCTGTTACATTGACTCTCACACTACACAGACTGTTACATGTCACTCCGGACTACATTTCCCAGCAGCCATTTCACTAATCACACGCTCACACCAGAGATCAATCACACAATCACTCACCCTACATAAACCATGGACTTCCTTGTTCAGATCGTCGAGTATTGTTCTGCGTATAGCACTCTCTTAGTGTTAGCTGCCTTACCGAGCCATTCTGTGTTTCTATTTAGTTCCAGTATTGTTCTGCGTTTATTACTCTCCTAGTTTTAGCTGCGATACGGAATCTGTTTCTGATTTTCTAGCCTGTGTTTCCTGGATTTACCCTTGTCTCGCCGTTTATGCCTCGCCTAAATTATTGCTCATGTTTCTGGATTACCCCTATTGTCAAGCCTTCTGGATAACGTTCGCTGTCGACTGACTCATGCCTGGTTTTGGATTATTCTTGTATCTCGTCTGTGCCATATCTGTTTGCTGATGTTTTGACCCTGCTTGTGTTTTTTGACCACGTCTTTGTGTAATAAAGCTTGCAAATGGATCCGCACATCTCACGTCTCGTTCGTCCCGTTACATTTAACTGTTGTCTGTGAACAGCAAAGACATTTGTAAAAATATTAACTGTCACAGTAGACTTAAAAGTGCATATACAAACTGTAAACTGTTAATACAAACAGTGCATTCTGAAGAAAAAAAACAAAACACTTAAGTAATTCAAACATGGCACAAAGTAAATAAGTTGAAATAGAGCAAGAGCTTGTTACAATTCACTGCCAAGGTTAACCATGCATCTTAAAGGGATAGTTCACCCAAAAATCTGAAAATAGGTAAAATAGGGTAAAATAGGTAAAATAGTCCATGTGACATCAGTGGTTCAACCATAGTTTTATGAATCTACGAGAATACTTTTTGTGTGCAAAGAAAACAAAAATAATAACTTAATTCAATAATTCTTCTCCCCCGAGTTACCTTCTGCCTACCCAATGAAGGAAATCAAAAATATCTTAAATTGTTTTTTGAAGATGAACGAAGATCTTACGGGTTTGGAATGACATGAGGGTGAGTAATTAATGACAGAATTTTCATTTTTGGATGAACTAACCCTTTAATGCCTTTAAGGACAACACCAACATCCTCTGGTTCATCAGAAGCATGTTGCTTGAGAACATAAATCCAAACAGAGGTGTCTTCAATGGCCTCATTGATGCAGGCTTCATTCATGCCCTGCACAAAACAAACAAATGTAAGTAAATGTATGAAAATAAGTCCTATTAACAAAGGACTACTGACAAAATAAAAAATCTAAAACACTAAAAGAAAAAAACAATAACAACAACTAACAACTGTTTTTAATTATTTATGATGTTGAAGATTTATTTGGAATGACAACATTTAGAATGCAGGTGTATTTTTTTTTTTTTTTTTTATCAATTTATCAGCAATACAAAAGTAAATTAAAAGATTTTACTTACCCATATAAAGCTTGAGAGTGTGCGCTAAGATGGACCTACAAAATATTTTTTTTATAATCAGTTAATAACTGTAAGACAAGATACAAATTCACAAAGTAAAGGTGAACAGACATGTTTTAGTGTTTTGTCATAGGGCAATGAAAACGCAAAACAAAAACGGACTAAATCTAATGTTCAGAACACTGGTTTATTATTTATTTTTATTATTATTATTGTGAGAGACGGCGAATAAGCCAAATTAGTCAAATGACATGATAACAGGGCTTTTCTGCTGGGTGCATCCAGAAAGGCCCAGTTGTCCGTCGAGGTTCGGTTGAGTAACAGACAGTGGAAAGCGCTCGCGGCTGCAGCTTTCTCTCGCAGCAGAAGCGTTTCTGCAGTCGAGTCTGACTGGTTGTTAATAATCGGTTCAATAACTAGTTGAAACCGACATGACTACCGCTAACAAAAAGACTATACTGTAAATGAAGTATTTTATATTATACATTTATTTTCAACCGCTTTTCATACCGTCTCTACGCTGCCTGCAGCGAAATCGCCCGCGTTTTGCCTCTCTCTAAATACGTATACTTATAGACGTATTGCAGATGAGCAAACACTCTAAAAACTATGTCTTGCAGATGTAAATGCAGACGTCAAATAGACGTCTCAGAGATGTACGTGTGCTATCAGGGTTAATTCAAACACAAACCATTCAAATGTGCAATACATTTTCGAGAGTTGATTTTGTTCTGACTGCTATTTATAAGATCATAAGGTTTGCAACTGTCAAACAACACTCAGAGATTTTTGTTTTATTAACTTTATTTGATAACATAATTTATAACTGTACAATTTAACATAGGCTAATGCAAATATGGTAGGTTTGCATTAATTAAAAGATCGGTGTTTGCATTTCCCTGTGTGTTTTATTAAAATTGATCTGTTTTGTGAAAGATCTGTTGCATAAATCATTATCTGTCTATAAAGCAGCACATGTATATTTTTTACGATTTATTTTGCATTAATTATCAGATAAAACAAATCTTTAAATTAGTCATGTTGTAGTTGTATCATTTTACAGCCTGTTTTTTTCTCATTTAAAAAAATATGTTTGATGCAAAGATAACTAGACTATGTGTAAAATATTAAAATATGAGGATGGAACAAACTGATGTATGCGCACAACAACTGAGAAATGAATATTTATGAAGATCAATCACAGCCCATGTCTCACAAGATAAATATTTTATTTAAAAAATAAAATAAAAATCTATGTAATACTATGTAAGTACACTATCTATGTTTTCGAGAAATAAGTATTTGTACATTTACATAATTGGTAAGGGAAAAATACATTGTGTAGCTATGTGTGTACACACCATGAGTTCAACTTTCGTTTTGTGAACAGTATTGGTGTATTTCATTCATTTTCCGGGACCCAGACATTCGTAAGTTTCAAATGCACTGGCACAGTTAACATTTATAGTATAGTAGTAATAGCAGTGTAGCAGTGTAGATCTTATTTGCATTTGAAGTGATATTATAAATCCTGTAAACATATATAGTAGGTAATATACGCATTTCTCCGGTTCTCTGCACTGGTGTTTAGCACAACCGGAAGTATCTATGCACACACTCGCTAGACCGGAAATCCAAGATGGCGGAGATATGCAACTAGCGAATTCACACGTTCAGCAACGTTTCAATGTACTGACAAACTGTGGAAAATATATTTACTTTAATGAAAAATACCTCCTTTTTTTTTTTTTTTTTTTTTTTTTTAAAGGCCTACTGTTGGCCATCGGTTGTTGACGCTTAATGAACTAGCAGAGAGTGTTAAAGTGTTGGTAGTTGACCATTGTAATTGTTTTACACTACGAAAACGAGTATCTAGTAGTGCTGTTCGGTTCTTGAAAGAATCGTTCTTTTGAGCCGGTTCTCAGGAAGTAACCGGTCGAGCCGATTCACAAATCGAACTGAATCGAACTTTAGTTCCGGGTTGATGACGCAGTGCACAGCCGAAGTAGCACGTTCGACTCAAAAAGAACCGAATGAGCCGGTTCAACCAACTGTCGAAGTTTGCCGAGAGTTACCGAGGACTCAAAAAGAACCGAATGAGCCGTGGCGAAGTTTGCCGAGGATTACCGAAGATTCTGATGAGGGAGTTGACGATACTGTGCAAGCCTGAGGCGCGTACTGGAAATATGCTTATGAATGTTATTAATTTACATTTTATTAGAACCTGCAAAAACCTTTCTGTTGAGTGATGTACATTTTACTATAGTTTATTGTGCATGCATGCATATTATATTTAAAGTTGCTTAAGTGAAATCAAGGAGTTTATAAGACTGGTTTATTCTTTCTTTATACTTTAGACATGTAGAACATATCCGTGTATGTGCACCATTGTCTGTAGTGTGTGCTGCAGGTGCGAAACTTTTAGGAATCTTATCAAAGTTGTAGGCTAGTCAATATTGGTCCGTCAGTCTGATATAAAGGATCCGCGAAAGAAACTGTGACCACAAACACCATTAACTTAAGTGAATTAAATGGCAATAATCAACCATATGCGTTCAAACAAATAACTTTATTTTTTGAATGTTTCAATATGTGTTGACACAAATGACTTATTTGAATTTTTCATTGATACAGTGGCACTGAGTTGTTAGAAAATAAATGCATAGAGACGCACTGCTTGATGACGTCAGGAACAGATGAATTGGCTTTTTGAACCGGTTCAATGAGCCGAACTGTCCGAAAAGAACCGGTTCGCGGAAATGAATCGGACTTTGCATCACACCTAGTGTAAATATCGCCTACTTCAAAACAAATATAAAACGAATTGTTAAACTTACTTTTCAGTAAATCGGTGTTCGTCTGAGATGAGGCGACTGTTGGCTCAGCTGCTGAATCTTTCACAGTTTTTGGCGCTCGATTCAATTTCTTTTACGGCAGTTTCATCCCTCTCGATGCAATACCGCCATTATCTGCTCTGGAGTGCCCCGGTTGTGTAAAAACCTACAGTCTATGGTCAAAACTCAATTAGATTGATTTCAGTTTTAGATTCAATCAATTTCAATCAACGTGAGAGAAATGTGTACATTCAGCGCTCAGTATGAACAGTTGGAATCTACTTGATTAAAGCATGTTCACAACAGAAATGTAAATTAATTGTGTTATACATACATGCTTAATTTATGTAATTTCAAAGATCTGCTGTGTTCATTTTGTTTTCAGTGTATGACCCCAAGAACTCCATCCCCACTGTCAAACATGGAGGTGGAAACATCATGCTTTGGGGGTGTTTTTCTGCTAAGGGGACAGGACAACTGCACCGCATCAAAGAGATGATGGATGGGGCCATGTACCGTCAGGGCCAGGGTATTGAAGCCAGCCAGGGCATTGAAAATGGGTCGTGGATGTGTATTCCAGCGTGACAATGACCCAAAACACACGGCTAAGGCAACAAAGGAGTGGCTCAAGAAGAAGCACATTAAGGTCCTGGAGTGGTCTAGCCAGTCTCCAGACCTTAATCCCATAGAAAATCTTGTAGTGGGAGCTGAAGGTTCGAGTTGCTAAACGTCAGTCTCGAAATCTTAATGACTTGGAGAGGATCTGCAAAGAGGAGTGGGACAAAATCCCTCCTGAGATGTGTGCAAACCTGGTGGCCAACTACAAGAAACATCTGACCTCTGTGAAGGCTTTTGCCACCAAGTACTAAGTCATGTTTTGCGAAGGGGTCAAATACTTATTTCACTCATTAAAATGCAAATCAATTTATAACTTTTTTGAAATGTGTTTTTTCAGGTTTTTTATTTATTTATTTATTTATTTATTTATTGTGTCTCACTGTTCAAATAATCCTACCATTAAAATTATAGACTGATAATTTCTTTGTTGGTGCGGAAACATACAAAATCAGCAGGGGATCAAATAATTTTTTCTCCACTGTAAATATAAATATTAAATAATAATACCAGCATCAATAATATTGCATTTAATATTTTTATGTATATAAGCACAGCCCAGCCAACCTGGATAGCCTGTATGCCATACTGAATATATATATATATATAGATAGACAGACAGACAGACAGATAGACAGATAGATAGATAGATAGATAGATAGATAGATAGATAGATATAGAATATAAATTAGGGAGTCACATTGACTTTGATTTGGCAGATACATCTTTAGTAGTATTATATTATTATGGGTCACACTGCATTTTAAGGTCCAATTCTCACTATTAACAAGGCATTAACTATGACTTTTGCATACTAATTTGCTACCTATGTTTTTTTTATGATCAAAGGAAATTACAGCAAAAAATAAAAATAAAATAATAATAATAATAATAATAACAATAATAATAATAATAAATAAATAAATAAATCATTAAATGATAATGACCTCTAATAGCATGATACCTGTGGTGACTGGTTCTATCTTTTTCCATTTACTGAATGTCATACTGAATACAGCTGTTATTGATAAAAATCAATCAACCAGTCAATTTAATAACTCCATACGATTAAGGGTTTTGAAATTATGACCAAAAAAAAGTCATAAAATGAAAATAATCACTGACAGCACTCTGCATTTACTATTGCATATTACTGGCACTAAAAAAAAAACTCATAGTGAGACAACAGTTAAATTTAAGACGTGCCATTATAAAATTATGCTGATGGGAGCATTGTCATTTTCAATACTGTTGTTCATTTAACATTGATTGCATATGCAAACCTGAATATGCTGTTGGTTATTCAAACTAGGCATGGAAATGGCACTCAGGTGGTCAACATCATTTTCATTTCCTTGTACATGTGGATGGGAAAGCAATGCTTCTTGTTAGGAAAATAATGAAAATACCTAACAACATGCCACAGCAAATGATTCTCATTTTAAAATGTGGATGGGCGAAGAAGCAGCCCCATTACACCAAAAAAAAAAAAAAAAAAAAGGGTTCATTTCCAGAGCTATATCTTAGTGATGCCCTGAATCATTTACTGAAGAATGATTGGTAGTGTAGTGGTTCTTTGGTTTCTATTTTGTCTGGAGAAAAATGGCTGTTACGTTCAATGTCTACTGCAGCTCTGGATTCACTGCACTAAATATAAAACTTATTTGCTGCATATTGGAGAGATATATTACAGAGTTGATGTCTCAGCAACAAATAACACTGCAGTCTTCCTTCTGTTCCACAATACCTTCTTTGACTGGGCAGCAATTTTACTTCAGCTAATAGTGAATAAAATGTTAAGTTGACTGCGGAGATGTAAATTGCTGAAAAACTTTCAATCAGGAGAAGGGTGTTATTTTTAAGGTTTCTGATATATTTGAGGATAATATGTTATTTGGAAAGTACACCATCACAGTGTAAATAAAATCCTGAAACATGGCACTGGAACTGACGGGGGACTCATGTATACATTACATTCCAAAAAGGGTATGAGGTTTTCCAGATGTAACATTTTTCTTGAGTGCATAATTTTCATCTCAAAAATGAAAATTCTGTCATTGTTTACTTAAACGCTTGCCATTCCAAACACAAATGACTTCCTTTTTAGATGCAAAAATACAATAAGAGTATAAAAATTAAGGTTCTAAAATAGGATTTTCTCAGTGATGCAATAGAAGAACCGTTTTGCATTCCTCAAAGAACTATTAAGTGAAAGGAATTAGCCACCAGGACAGTCCCCCTGAGTACTACATTTTCCCCTATAGGGCCATTTTGCTGCACCACCAGTAACTCTGAAATGACGTACTGTAATCAGTGTCATTTAAGCACACCATTTAACAACATCAATAACTGGAGGATGGCGGACAAAGAAGTGCCTGGACTTTGACGTCGGTCAATCTATCGTTGTTTTCAATGCTCATGGAGTTAGTTTATGTAGTAAGTATATAAACTGTGTGTTTATGGCTTTTTAAAAATAGAGTGTGGTGGTGTTAGTACAGTATGTGTTTGGCCAACCAAAGTACACTTACATCAGTAGTTCCTTTTGTGCTGGGTTAGATCCTACTTTGAAGAAGCTATAATTTAGTCCCCCCAAAAAACAATGTTCATATAGCTAAAATCATTCCCAATTCCTGCAGTTTGAATGCGCTACTTCCACCTGTGTGAAAGCCCATATGGATGTTAAAAGGTTCTTCATGGAACCATCAATAAAGAACCTTTACTTTTAAGACTTACAAGCTATATTTAAGTATTATCAACTCAATAGACAATAGGCTTTGTGTCAGGAACAAACTGAAGATTGATTATCTTCCCTTCTAGTGAGCTGTACTACGACTGGATCAATGAACAAGTTGAATTTGAGAACAACAATAAACCAATTCATGAACAGATCATTCAGCTTTTATCAAATGATTTACTGAGAAGATCTGACTTTAAAAAGTTCACAAATCAAACATTGCTATTTCTCTGGATTTCAATACAGATTTGACCCTTCAACTTACACAAATTATTCAGCAAAATATGCTTACTATTGGAGGGGAAAAATACTTAATGCGTGTGTAATTACATACACAATCATATACACAGTTTTGTTGCACAATAGATTTACTGATTCATCAGTTGCTTCCCGTGGCTGTGATTCAGCTGACCTCTAATATATTATGCCATATAATCTGTATAACGTGCAAACCGCAAGGCTATCTTATCTGAAGGTCCTAACACTCAAATATTGAAATTAGTTTGCATGAACCGTTGGCTGGAAATGTAATGAGAAGCTTGTCAATGAAGATATATTGTTCATACAACTGAGTGGGCCTCCATGTGCTGTCCAGTGAATGAACAGATAAGACCTTGTCTACTTCATTAAATGCTCTTAACTTTCAAACCATACTATTATAAAACAAATTTTAATTTTAACTCTATAAGGCTATTTTACTGACAGGAATTAATGTCTGGTGCTCATTTCCAAGTCATTTTCATCTCAGACAAAAGCATAAAGCATGTGGGGATTGATGTGTAGAAGACAGATTACCGTATGTACTGTAAGTGCACATTGTTATTCAAAGATAGACCGTGAACATTTCGTTCTTCATTCATTTGGATAGTCAAAACTTTAATTTAAAGGCTGTTACATCATGGCATTATATATTTTTTTGCTATGCACTGCATTCCTGTGCTGGAATAATTAGCCTAATCATGTTCATCACTTGATGTGCCAAAAACATTAAACACAAAGTTGCTGTTTGAAACACAATGACTTTTTATTAGCTATTTAATGTGATAATGGACTGAATAATGAAGTCTGTAGACAACCATATTCATCAAATACCTCTGATTCGATTTCAGAAATACACACTGAAATTGTACCACTTGCACTTTTTACAGCCAGGACTAGACTTGTTCTCCTGTAAAAGCTTTTATGACATGATTGGGAAAATGCAGTTATTTTGCTATGTCCATACCCATTTTATTCCATGCCAGTCGCAGGTCACACGCAATATGCAATTTAGGTTTGACATAAAACACATGGTTGTAATTATTGATAAAATCAGACAGAAGACCCCAGGTGTGTTAAAAGCAATGCCATCTGTAGGGCATTTGTATAGTAGATAAATTATTATCTACTATAAAAACATGAAGTTTAGTGCAAGTTTATAAGCAGTGATCGCAATCTATGAGAGCACTTAAACATTTTAACCTTTTTTTTTTTTTTTTTACTTTTTTTTTCATTTAAGCATTTTATTTATTTATTTATTTTTTACCTAGTCATCAACAAATAAAATTTTAGTTTGAGATTCTTAGGCACTTTCATAAAAACTGTACTTCCTATGAGTAAGTAGGTTAACAGAGAAATGTGATACTGGTCAAAAACGTACATTTAAAATGTCCAGTAGAATGTCTAAGCTCCATTTTAGGACAAAACAAAAGGTCATCACTTTTTCTGAGGTCAAAGGTAAAGCCAAAGTTTTTGCCACACAACTGAAACTAAATAAAAAGCAAACCTAAAACAGATGCTGACAGTTTCTTTGATAAGTACAGAAGTAAAACTTTTAAGAAAATACTAAAAGGCCTTCAAAATACCCTTGATAAATAAACAACCGCTAGTCAAGGAAGTAAGACAATGTCATTGGATAGCAACATGCAAGTTTCAAGTGAATGCATGAACTCCTCTAAAGTCAATTCTAATTAAATATAACTTTTTAAGTACATAAGTACACAAACTGATTCAGCACTGGCCATTCCATTATTTGAAATTACTCTCTGGTACTTTTGAACTCAGAATGGTTTTATTTGCTGAAAACAAGGCTAATTGATTATATCTAACACTAAAGGTGCTTTTTGCCAGCTCATCCATAATAAAGTGCCTAAGAAGATCAATTAAGAACAATAATGCTTGATAAAGTGTTGCTGATGCTGATGACAATACTGAAAGAGTCTCACTGCATTTCATTTGCTATAACTGTTCTGTGCAAACTGTGTTTAGCACAAATTATTTAAATGATTAGTATAATTCCTTCAGCTAAAACAATGCAGGCAGGCAACAGGTACCAACAGGTGCAATTTGTTGTTTGCGAATCCCCCCTACTGAACACGCAGATGTTGCATCTAAAACATTTTCCCCTCTGTGTAACTTGCTTCTATTTTCAGAAAAGAAAAAAAAAAAAAAAAATCCTGCGAAACACGGGCTGATTTGTTGATTAGGGAAAAAAATAAAAATAAAAAATCTCTAAAGAGTTCCACTGTGTCTGATTGAAAATTGTCTGCTGTGGAGAATACTTGATGAATATAGGATAATGTTTGTTAATCATTATACAGATGGTCAATATGACAAATCTGCATGCATGTGAGGGTGTAGTTTGATTATTATTTAGTAATAGTTTGATTACATGCATTATACATTATGATGGGTTGTTCAACTCCTCTCACCATGTCCCAAGACATTTCAAAGGAAAATCTGAACAGACAAAAAAAGAGTGTGCATCAATATGGAGCCATCTTCTCTAAATCAATAGAGATGATTATTGTTGTGCTGTAATTTAAACGATCAGAGAAGCTGACAGGTCAAGAGGTGAAATAGGATCTGAATAAGAGTTCTCCTGATAATTGGATAACATTTTGTCTTCAACATCTTCAAAATTCGGTATAGTTTTACTGAATCAAAGCAGAGAAAGCAGGAAACCATATTTCACTTTGCATGATGGAACTGATGCATACATTTGTATGATCACAGTCAAGCAAGGTCAGTGTATAAATCATATTAGCCTCATAAAAGAAACACAGCTGTAGCGACATTTATTGTGGACCACCAAAACATCAATACCGTGACATTTTCACCTCAGTTCTGAGAATGCTGTCAAAGCCTTGTCAATTTTCAGATATTTGATGGAGTGTATGAATAATGGAAAAAGAGGCGGGTTTAATTGTCATGTACTGTATATGCAAAATGCTTTATATTTGGGTAATTTATAGATATACATACATTATAGATATTTTTAAGCCACTAACTGTACCTTTAAGCCATATAAATAAATAAATAAATAAATAAATATATATATCGGCACTGTTGGTAAATATGATCAAAGAAGGCTCTGAAAATAAACATTATTAATCCTTTTGATCTTTTATTTAAAAAATTCACAAAAATCTAACCTTTCATTGTATAATAAGAATTTAAAATGGGGGGAAATATCATTATGAAATAAATGTTTTGTTTTGTTTTGTTTTTTTGTTTTTTTCACAAATACACGTTGGACACAATTAGTGGTACCCCTAGAAATTCTTATGAATAAAATATCTCTGAAGTATATTCCCATTCATATTCACAATTTTGAGCACTCCAGGGTGATTATGAACATGAAATTATCCATCCATGGCTTCCTGTTTCACAGAAATAGAAATAGGAGGGAAAACAAAGCCCAAATTCCCTTAATCATCCATCACAACGAGAAAACCAAAGAATATATTTCTGATGTGCAGCAAAAGATAATTGAGCTTCACAAATTAGTGAAGTGGCTTTAAGAAAAGAGCTAGAGCAGTGGAAATTCCCATTTCCACCATCAGGGCAATAATTAAGAATTTCCAATCAACATAAAATGTTACGAAACTGCCTGGAAGAGGACGTGTGTCTATATCGTCCTAATTCACGGTGAGAAGGAGAGTTTGAGTGGCTAAAGACTCTCCAAGGACCACAGCTGGAGAATTGCAGAAAAGAGTATCGGGGTCAGAAAACCTTAAAAAAAAAAAAAAAAAAAAAAAATTGTCAAACAGCACCTACATCACCATATGTTGTTTGGGAGGGTTTCAAGAAAAATTCTCCTAGCTCATCCAAAAACAAACTCAAGCATATTCAGTTATCAGACACGACTGGAACTTCATATGGAACTGGCTTCTATGGTCAGATGAAACAAAAAAAAAATTGCTTTTTAGCAGCAAACACTCAAGATGGGTTTGGTGAACACAGGGATAAAAAGTACCCCATGTGTACAATGAAATATACTGCTGTATTTTTGATGTTGTGGGCCTATATTTCTGCTGGAGGTCCTGGACATCTTGTTTAGACACATGGCATCATGGATTCTATCAAATACCAACAGATAAAAAATCAATAAGTGACTGACTCTGTTAGAAATCTTATAATGGGCCATGTTTGGATCTTCCAACCGTACAATAATCCAAACAAAAACATCAAAAACAACACAAAAATGTGTCACTGTACACAAAACCAAGCTTGTGCTATGGCCTTTCCAGTCCTCTGACCTGAACTCTATAGAAAATGAGTGGGGTGAACTGAAGAGAAGAAGCACCAACATGGAGCTGGGAATCTAAAGGGTCTGGAGTGATTCTGGATGAAGGAATGGTCTCTAATCTCTTGTCAGGTGTTCTCTAAACTCATCAGGCATTATAGGAGAAAATTTAGAGCTGTTAAACTGACAAATGGAGGTTTCAAAAAGTATTAAATAAAAGGGTGCCGTTAATTGTGGCCAATGTGTATTAGAGAAAAACATTTGTTTTATAATGATATTTCCCCCATTTTAAATTCTTATTATCCAATGAAAGGTTAAATTTTTGTGAATTTTTAAATAAAAGATCAAAAGGATTAACAATGCATATTAATTCTCACAGCCTATATTTTTTGTCGATATTTTTTGGCCATGACTGTATATATACATATATATATATACATATACATATACACACACATATATATATATATACATATACATATATATATATATATATATATATATATACACATATATATATATATATTTTTTTTTTTTTATTGTTCGAATTTATAACGTGATACTTTGTATTATGTTACCTTAGCATTCAATTTCAGAAATGTATTGGGATTTACAACAAATCTGACATCGCTCTGTTCAGACCACCTAATCAGTCTTTCAATATTGTTTTCCTCTTTTGGAAAGTCATAAAAACACCATTGTGAATTTTTTACTATTTGAGCAAATAAATACAAGAATTATACTTCTCGTAGCTTCCATTCTCCAGGATGGAATTACCCAACTTCTGCTTCGAAGAACCCTGGAAATGTGAAAAGGGTATTTCTTCTTATTATCATCAATGTTGAAAACAATTATGCTGCTTAATATTTTGTGGAGACCGTGTTGCATTTTTTTCTTCAAAATTCTTTGAATAGAAAGTAAAAAAATAAAAAATAAATAAATAAATAATCTATTTCGTGAATCCTTGCTGAACAAAAGTATTGATTTCCTTAACAATATTAACCCCAAACTTTGAACCCTAGAATCCTATTGGCTCAACTGCCCTTCTAGTTATAATTTTCCTATTAGTTACATAGTTATAGACTCAAATAAAAGGAATAATATTTTCAGTAGGAACATGCCCTAGTGTAGTTTAGTCACTGTTGGACAAACCATTTCCTTTCCTTTCAGATCTCACACATAGTTCCCACACACTTTGACATAACCTACCAACCTTAGCTCCCAGAGGCTTAAGGAGGTGGTGTTCATGAGCGCAGTGTGAATGTAAGCAAGCGAAAACTTCACAATCAACAAGCCAATCGTGACAAGCCCAGCAACAGACCCGGCAGCTGCAAGCTAAACATGTCTCAGTGCTAGACGCCACTCTCTAGCACAGAATAAAACAGTCAACGCCGCTCACCTCCTCCTCTTCTCATCAAACCAATGCTGATACTGTACAGTATGTGGGCGATTTCCATCAGACTGCTAAAGAATGAGCCTCAAAAATAACTCTCAGTATATTCCAGCTTGCTGAGGGACAAAATGGCCACAATACAAAATTTAAGAGAAATGTCAATAAATTGAAAGATTCAGCAGAACACTGGCAATGTAGATTTGAGGAATGATATTTACTTCTTGCCTTATGGTCCTGCCCTAAAATTCAAGAATATTGGTCAAAGATTCATGTTTATATTCAAGACGTCTCAAGAAGCCATTTTTCATTTCACCTCTACTTTGAGAGACCCTTCTTAACTATGTACTCATGGAGAAATGAGGGAATGGATTCCAAACTAGCATTATGCTAGTAAGACACATTATCATGAGAGTTTGGTGGAGAGTTTCAGAACTTGGGGAAGTGATAGAATATGAAAAAATGACTTCCATTCTGGCTGAAATAACAGATATGTGAAAGTTGGGTAAATATGTGCCTTCTATCCATATTATTTTGGAAAAAAACTTTACAGTAAGGTCCCGTTAATGTTAGTCAATGCATTAAATAATGTTAACTAACAATGAGCAATACATCTGTTACAGTATTTATTAATCTTTAAAAACAACTGTTTATAAAAATACAACTACTGTTAGTTCATTTCCATTAAATAACAACTTTTGATTTAAATAATTTATTATTAAATGTTGTGATTAATATTAACATTAATACTGTAAGTGTTTTAGAAGTATTTTTCTTTGTTAGTTCATGTTATTTAACAATGTTAAAGAGAGATGGATATTCTAATCTGGAACTCTGCATGCCTCACAAATAGCATTCACTAATGTCTGATTTTTTTTAATTTTTTTTTTTTTATGAAAATCTCAAGCCTACAGGGTCAGAGCATGCCATTCCACAGACATAAAATATTAAGAGTTACATTCCTGCACACTTCAAATCCTCTTTCAAAACACACCATTCCCAAACAGCTATAGTACGTACTGTATATACTTCAGAGGTGTGAAAAACAAGCTGGTGTAAAAAAGTGAAATAAAATGTAGCTCTTTAGTTCAAAGAACAAACATGTTTGAGAAAACAATTTCAGTAATTATGTCTTGACTGAGGATTCAAGCAGAAAGTGTGGTGAGCCTGTTTTGACATTCTCATGTCGTGATATTTGATGTCTCTACTCTATTCAAGTAAAATCTCTGCTTCCAGCTATGCTTTCTACCGAATCACAAGATGCATTTAATGGTTAGTACTTTTTTTTTTTTTTTTTTTTGGTCCACCACTGACTATTTACCATATATTTCATATTATAATATATAGTAAATGAATAGCTTAACCAAAAATTAATCCATGTCGTTTTGAACCAATATGATTTTAACAAAGAAGAATTGGGATGTTCTTTCCCATGCAAGATTTTAAAATTTAGCTTTGCAATATGGGATATTAGATTTTACGTCTTCTACACTGTACTGGTTTTTTTTTTTTTTTTTTTTTTTTTTTTTTGCTTTGCTTTGCTTTGTGTTTTTTGTTTTGTTTTGTTTTGGCTCCATGCCAGCTTTTTTTCTTTTCTTTTTTTTTTTTTACTATTTTCATGGTGAAAACCATGCTTATTAAAATGCAGATCAGAAACTAAAGATATAAGATATTTAAATATAAATAAGATAATGAAGTCCCCTTCTTCCTAAAAATTGCATTAACTTGATTAAAAACCTTTTCAAGTCTACTAATAAAATAAAGCAGTGTTTTTTAATGGCAACTGTCTTACTGAAAAGTCAATAAAAATAAAAATAAAAAAAAATCAGGAAAGTGGTCCATACAATATGTGCTAGATTCTTTTTGTTTTTCTTCTTGGATTCTCCTTGAAAAAAAAAAAAATATTTGGTTTAAAAACAACATGACAGAGTACATTTTCAATTTTGGATGAACTATTTATTTAACAAAACAATTTCTTCTTACTTCTATCATACAGGATTGTCTATACAAAACCTTCAGTCATGACTCAAGAACCTGCTTCCCTTATTTACTGTTCCCTCATTACTTATGCAATTGTTAGATTTTGGATGAATGTGGCTTGTTCCATAAATTTTCCTTTTTGTATGCATTTCACACCACTGCAGCTGCTGCACGCTCCTAATTGGGTGAACGAAAAATGTGTCAAATTAGGACACTGAGTCATTTAACACGGTGCTGTTGTCCCCAGCCACAAAGTAAATATAATAAGAATAGCTTAACAATAGAAAAGAACCTACAAAAAGAATGAAGTGTGTTTCAGCAGGGTTGAATCAGCTCAATACAGCTGTGCCTGCTGGCCTGCATCACTTCGCCAGCTTTATCTGGTGCCCACAGGTGTGGCAACTGTCTGTCAACAACACCACAGAGAAATGAGATCTGTCACAGCAAAGATACACGGATAAACGTTTATTAGCATACCACCTGTTGTTGTTTTTTTTAGTTTTTTTTTTTTTTTAGCGTACAGTCACAGCATTTAAGTAGGGCTGTATTTTCTGAGACATATTAAATACAGGAATTAGGACTGAATGGTACACATGTTTTACATTACGGTTTCAGAAAAACTGACAGGGGTTGTGTCAGAACTTAATATAAGGACAAATAGTCGACAGAGATTTGTTTGAAGTTTTAAAAGCATTACTTAGACTGACAGGAAATGGCAGGGAAGGCATTTTATAAAGATTCATTACAATCCAGATTGTTGTTTTTTTTAGTCATTCACAGGCTGACAGGGAAGCAAAGCTCAAGTATTTTTATAAAGAATTTGAAAAACATTACCTAATGGCTTGCATGTGTGCCAGGGTTACTGTGATGTCAACACAACATTCTCCCATCACTCCGCCATGCCTGTCTATTAAAATTCCTGCTGCTTCCAATCTTGTCTAATGGAACATGTGATAGGAAGGCATTAGCCGAGTAGCAAAAACTCCACTTTATCACTAAATTCTCCATAAAACTCTGGTGCTATGATTATAAATAACCCTTCGGCTGAATATGAGGCATGAGAGGATTTTTTTTCATGCTGCAAACCTCAAATGTAGATCAGAGTTTTAATCAGGCACCGAGAGGGCAGCTCAAGATGACACACGAGGACAGATGCCATCTGTCTGTCAAGTGCTGTTAATGGAGGTTTCTTATTTTAGCTTGAGACCAGCATCTCCGATCTGGTTTGTAACCTTGAACTGCTAGATTGAACTTTAGAAGATCAACAGTGAAGGTAAACCTTCATCATTTTCATTATAAACGATATTAGTATGCCACCACATCAAAACACATTCTTACCGGCAACCATCAGTTAACCTGTATGACAGAGTTTAAATGCAATTTCTGTGGTGATCTGGAATCTACTGTTTATTATGGAAGTCCGTTTTCACCTCAGAATAAAAATAAAGAAGGTAATAGTGAAAGTTTAAAATAAGATTATCATATTATGAGATAATAAGCTGCAACTGTGAAATAAATACATTTTTTACTTTATTTTATTTTTACTCTGAGGCAAAACAGGATTTCATAGTTTGAAATATATAAATAAAGAAGGTGATTGTGAAAGAGTTAAAAATAAAACAAAGCCATATTGTGAAATATTAAGTTGCAATTGTAGGAAATAAATATATAAAGCCATGTTGTGAGCTGCAATTGTGATAAATAAAATAAATATTGTTAGATATTAAGCTATTTTGTGCAATAAATAATTCATAAAAAGCAATATAAAAATTAAAAAAAGAAAATAAAGGTAATTGCAAGAAAGTTTCATAGTCATATTGTAAAATATTAAAAATATGCAATTGTAAGAAAAAAAATAATAAAAGTAAATAAATAGTCGTTGCAAGGAATAAATTTGCAGTTGTGAAAATGTGCTTTAAAGTTGCATTTTTTTTTTTTTTTAAACTCTGAGGCAGAACAGTTTGTCCCAAACCCTACATTATACCATTCTGAAGAGCTGAAAAATCGATCTAAAATCAGTGTAAATGGCCCATGTCTTCAGAGAGCACCATATAAAGAATGTTCAGCTAAGCCTGTGGAGCTCATTCTGAGAGATGATAAAGCAGCTCACACTCCAACATGGACATTAGTTCCCCTTTCAGTCGGTCACTCCGAGTCACGTCGGATGACTGACAAAATTGGGATCTCGCCAGAGAGACCAATCCACTTCGAGTGTAACTAAACGTGCCAATGGACATTGGCATGCGATTATTGCATCCAGCTGCCGCTGATCACAGCGTGAACAGAAGAGGCAGCAGGTGCACCGCATTAATTCATCCTTTCGCTGAGGAGCCGAGCGGTGGTGCATCACTACTGCTCTCTACTTCGGTGTTGCAGAGAGAACGAGCGAGTGCGGGCGTTACGGCAACAGCAGCGGTGGTCACGGTCTCGCGGCTTCAACAAAGATCGTGCAGACAGCCACACCAGGAATGTGCGGTGGCCAGCTCCCCTGCGTGCTTCAGCACTAAAAGAGCAATTTCTCTAAAAGAGCATTTCTCTAAAAGAGCAATACGGGTGATCGCGTCTTTTTAAAGATGTCTTATCACCCGTGCGTTTCTGGGTGTGGTCGTTTCCTGGCGCCTCAGGACGGACACGATCGCTGCCTCACGTGTCTGGGCATTCAGCACGCTGAGGAAGCTTTCGTGGATGGTTCATATTCTGCTTGTGGGGACATGACCATCTTGGAGTTGCATAAAAGACTCCGCTATGTCAAACATGGCGGAGTCCCTCTGCCTCTGCCGCGATCCAACGTTCATCCCGGCACCCAGGGCGGCGCTGCGTCCGGTGGAGTCAGAGGTGATTTGAGGATCACGGTGAGGGCTTCCCCAAGTGGAGCCCCTCACCCCTCAAGCACTCCGAAGACATTGGAGCTGCCGTTGGAGCGGGCTGGTCCCTCTGCAGGACAGCGGGCACCACTCGATTCCTTCGGTGCCCCCTCTGATGACCAGATGTCAATCGTTGCATCGGAGGGTGAGCCCTCTCTCTCCGGGGATGATGACTTGGCTGCGTTGCCCCCTTCGGGTGTGGTAGCATTGTCCGAGCCAGACCCAGAGATGATGGCTATGCTTTCCCGGGCTGCTGAGAATGTCGGGCTCGTGTGGAATCCTCCACCGCGTCCCGATCCTTCGAGGCTGGACGAATGGTTTCTCGGTGGGGGTCATGCTGGTTCTCAGCGGCCCCCTCCGGTGCCATTCTTCCCGGAGGTGCATGAGGAGCTCACTAGATCGTGGAGGGCACCATTCACTGCCCGAAACAAATCTTGTGGCTCCTCCGCCCACATCACCCTTGATGGTCGGGCCACTTTGGGGTACTCGGGCATCCCCTCGGTGGAGCAGTCTGTGGCCATGCAACTGTATCCAACAGCCGCTACCACTCTGCGGGGTGACCCGTGTCTCCCCTCACAGGCCTATAAGTATTCATCAGGCCTAACTGCCAGTGCTTACACAGCTTGTGGGGAGGCGGCTTCTGCCCTCTACGCCATGGTGTTACTGCAGGTCCACCAGGCCAAAGCCCTAAAAGACCTGCACAAGGGTGGCTACGACCTAGCGGTTCTACATGAACTGCATGCTGTGACAGACCCCGCGCTTCGAGTGACGTAGGTAACTGCACAGTCTCTGGGTCGTGCGATGTCCACGCTAGTGGTCCAGGAGCGCCATCTGTGGCTGTGTCTGGCAGACATGAAGAAGCAGGAGAAGGTACAGTTCCTGAATGCTCCCGTGTAGCAGACCGGCCTTTTCGGCGACGTTGTCGAGAGCTTTGCCCAGCAGTTCTCGGCAGCACAGAAGCAGACTGAGGCGATCAAACACATCATGCGCCGGAGGAAATCAGCTGCTTCCACCCCGGTTGCAGCCCCTCAGCCTGCTCATCCGTCCCCTAGATTGGTTTGCAGCAATCGACCTGAAGGACGCGTACTTTCATGTCTCGATCCTCCCGCGACACAGGCCATTCCTGCGATTCGCGTTCGAGGGTCGGGCATATCAGTACAAGGTCCTGCCCTTCGGGCTGTCCCTTTCACCTCGCGTCTTCACCAAAGTCGCGGAGGCGGCCCTTGTCCCCCTGAGAGAACGGGGTGTGCGCATCCTCAACTACCTCGACGACTGGCTCATACTTGCACAGTCTCACGAGCAATTGTGCGCACACAGGGACCTGGTGCTCAGGCACCTCAGCCAGTTGGGTCTTCGGGTCAACTGGGAAAAGAGCAAACTCGTGCCAACGCAGATGATCACTTTTCTCGGCATGGAGTTGGATTCGGTCAACCAGACAGCATGCCTCACCCAGGAATGTGCTCAGTCGGTGCTGAACTGCCTCAAGACTTTATCAGGCAGGACAGCAGTCCCACTGAAACTCTTTCAGAGGCTCCTGGGGCATATGGCTGCACCTGCGTCGATAGTTCCGCTCGGTCTGCTCCATATGAGACCGCTTCAGCACTGGCTCCATGGCCGAATCCTGAGGTGGGCGTGGAAACGCGGTACTCACTGGGTTCAGATTACACCGGCCTGCCGCAAGACCTTCAGCCAGTGGACAGATCCTTCATTCCTTCGGGCAGGAGTGCCCCTGGAGCATGCTGTGATATTCACAGATGCCTCAGCCACCGGCTGGGGAGCCACGTACAACGGGTATGCAGTGTATCCTCAGAGGGCGCCTTCAGGGCAAGGACGTTCTGGTCCGTACGGACAACACTGTGACCGTTGCGTATATCAACCGGCAAGGCGGTTTACGCTCCCGTCGCATGTCGCAACTCGCCCGCCACCTCCTCCTCTGGAGTCAGAAGCATCTGAGGTCCCTTCGTGCCATTCACATCCCAGGAGTGTTCAACCAGACAGCCGACGAGCTGTCTCGAGTGGCACTTCCTGGGGAGTGGAGACTCCATCCCCAGGCGGTCCAGCTGATTTGGAGCCGGTTCGGAGTTGCTCAGGTAGACCTGTTTGCATCTCCGGAAACCACCCACTGCCAGTGGTTCTACTCCCTTTCCGAGGCAATGCTCGGCACGGATGCACTGGCACACAGCTGGCCCCAGGGCCTGCGCAAATATGCATTCCCCCCAGTGAGCCTGCTAGCACAGACACTGTGCAAGATCAGGGAGGACGAGGAGAAGGTCCTGTTAGTGGCTCCATATTGGCCTAACAGGACCTGGTTCCCGGAACTCATTCTGGTTCCCGGAACTGGCCGATTCCTCTGAGGAAGTATCTGCTTTCTCAGAGACGGGGCACCCTCTGGCACCCGCGTCCATACATGTGGAAACTCCATGTGTGTCCCTGGATGGGACGCAGAGGCTCTAGGTGACCTGCCCCAGGAGGTAGCTCTCACTATCACTTCAGCACGAGCACCATCCACAAGATGGGCCTATGCGCTGAAGTGGAACCTGTTCATCGAATAGTGCTCCTCTCACCATGAGGACCCCCAGAGATGTTTGATCAGAGCCGTGCTTTCCTTTTTGCAACAAGGGTTGGAGCGTAGGCTGTCACCCTCCACCCATAAGGTGTATGTTGCTGCTATTTCTGCCCACCACAACCCCATAGAGGGGAGGTCTGTGGGGAAGCACGATCTGGTCGTCAGGTTTCTTAGAGGGGTCAGGAGGTTAAATCCTCCTAGGCCTCCCTCCCTACCCTCTTGGGATTTGGCCTTGGTGCTAAGAGCCCTACAAACTGCCCCCTTTGAGCCATTGCAGTCAGTCGAGTTGAAGTGTCTCTCTATGAAAACCCTACTCCTTACTGTGTTTGCCTCAATCAAGAGGGTGGGGGACCTGCAGGCATTTTCGGTCAACGAATTGTGCCCTGAGTTTGGGCCAGCTGACTCTAGTGCAACACTGAGGCCCCGGCCCGGCTATATGCCCAAGGTTCCTACCACTCCCTTCAGGGACCAGGTAGTGAACCTACAAGCGCTGCCCCTGGAAGAGGCAGACCCAGCCCTAGCTTTGCTCTGTCCTGTACGCGCACTGCGACAGTACGTGGATAGAACTCAGAGCTTCAGGACCTCAGAACAGCTCTTTGTCTGTTACGGAGGACAGCAGAAGGGGAAGGCTGTCTCCAAGCAGAGGATGGCCCACTGGATAGCGGATGCCATCATCTTGGCCTATGAAGCACTAGGCGTGCCCTGCCCGCTCAGGTTGCGTGCTCACTCCACTAGGGGTGTCGCATCGTCCTGGGCGCTGGCTCGTGGTGCCTTGCTAGCAGACATCTGTAGAGCTGCGGGTTGGGTGACTCCCAACACGTTCGCTAGGTTTTATAGCCTACTTGTCGAACCGGTTTTCACCTCAAATGGGTAGTAGCACTGAGAAGCCCGGCTCAGAGTTGGCTTGCGGCATTCCTACTCCTAATTCTCCAGAGAGTTCCTTAAGCAGGCAAACCCTGTCGAGTCCTCCAGCACTCCGGCGTCCGGACGTGGCGGAGCGTCCGGCACAAGGCCTTTCAGCCAATGAATTCTTGAAATCAGGTTTGAGGCTAGTGCCCATATGAGAGACCCTGCTGGGATCCCATATGTGTATTCCACAGTATGCTTATTAGAGCCGTGTTTCTCCTGGCAGACCACGTTCTGCCGTCTCTAATGATGCAGCCTAAGCCATCTCAGTGACTTCCATGTGCAATAGGGCCCTACGGGGTTACTTCATATGTCTAAATGTCACTTAACCCCCTCTGGGAGGAGGTGACTCCACAGTGTGCCTCTTCCAAGCGGAAGGGCACGCTTCCCAGTGTTATCCTAGTCCTACTGTTTGGGTTGCTCAAGGAACAACAGTAGTTGACCTTCTCTGTGTAGAGCCCGGTCCTATCGTCTGCCTTATAGAAAGGATCAGGAGGCCTACACAGTGCACTGGAAGGGGCAGCTCCTGTGGTGCTTTGGTAGGGATCCCAAATTCGTCGGTCATCCGACGTGACTTGGAGTGACCGACTGAAAGGGGAAGGTCTCGGTTACGTATGTAACCCTTGTTCCCTGAAGGAGGGAATGGAGACGTCACGTCCCGTCGCCACAGTCGCTGTACAACCGCTGAGCTGCTGGGTCACCGGCTCGGCTCCTCAACGAAAGCATGAATTAATGCGGTGCACCTGCTGCCTCTTATACTCACGCTGTGATCAGCGGCAGCTGGATGCAATAATCGCATGCCAATATCCATTGGCTCGTTTAGTTACACTCGAAGTAGATTGGTCTCTCTGGCGAGATCCCAATTTTGTCGGTCATCCGACGTGACGTCTCCGTTCCCTCCTTAATGGGAACGAGGGTTACATACGTAACCGAGACGTTCTGGTATCTGTCTTGACTGAGAGGGACTGATTTTGTGGGTACTCAGAGTTAATTTTGAACTGTAATTTGCTCATGTGGAGAGCTCATTATTCAGATTCTGTCATCTGTTCTTGCTCAGTCGGGAAGCCCATTCACTGTAAGTGTGTGTGGGGGTGGATGGGTGGCTTGAAGCGAATAGTCTATGTCTATGTAAAATCTCCACTTTTGTGCACGTCTTATTGTTTTATGTACATGAGCACATATCTTAAGTTGAAATCCATGTAGACGTAATTGTTTGCATTCACTATGTGCTCATAAATCTCGCTAAAAATAAATGAAAGTACAGCGTCTACCATCACGTACGTCTCTATACTGCACTTACTCAGAATGCTAATAACAATGAACCCACTCTGACCCACTAAACCAAGAGATACATAACTCATCCAGCCTGTCATCGACTAGCCTTCACCCACATCACCTCAGTTCAAAGTCACCTCAGTGCCCTGGGACATTTCCATATGTAGTTTCTGTGCTAGCTCTCACTTAGCCTAAGCATAGCCAGACCTTAAACGACAAAAGGTCTTGTCCACATTGCAGCTTATTGTGGAAGATCTGACTAACTAAACAAAGTTAATTTTGTTTTCCATGCATTTATCTGAATAGATGGGTAAATCTGTTCAGAGGTAGATAGATCGAGAAATGGTTTCCAGTTTTGTGAGCCATTTGCATTAGACAGTCATAAAGTTTTTATTACATCCATCATGTAAATTCTATATTTTAACTACAAATTGGAGTAGAAACATAATTCTATTATTAAAAAGTTCATATAAAATCTGCCTTATGTGCAATGTAAATGTACAAATTCAAATGAATTAGCATCCAATACAGCAAAATATAAATAGTTTTGAATTGCTGTAAGATTGTGTTGATGGCCTGTGGGCAAGTTAAATATTTCACCTTTGCTCGGTTTCACATTCCTGGCGTCTATATGTGTATCAGAAATTCACCAGAATCAGCAAGTTTGCATTCATTCTTAAGAGACTGTTAATTTAGCCATGCTGAAATTTTAACGGGTCAACGTGAAATCATAATACACAGCCAAGAATAACAAACAGCTGTAATTGTGAACATAAATTATAAAATGAAACAAATATCTGGTTACATAATGAGAGGCAAAAGAGCAGCAACACAACTGAGTTCAATGCACTTTGAAGGCTAAAGCAATCATTCATCACGCTACAGATTTGCATTGATGGTGAGGAATTTTGCTGTCAGATTTTTTCATACCACTGAAAGCACAATGACCTCGACATTTAAGTATTATAGAAAAGAGGAAGTGAAGAGATTGTGAATGATCCAAGCTGGACATTTGATAGCAATGAGAATGAGACTGAAGGATCTCTTTGACATTCATAGTGTTGAATCATCCATATTTATAAACTCAACAGCCAGTCGGTGAGGCAACGTTTGGAAAAGGCTAGACTAGCATTTTAATATTTTTTTGAAAAACTCTCTAATCTCTAATGCTCACCAAGACTGCATTTATTTAATAAAAAAGTAAACCTGTAATACTGTCAAATACCAATTTAAAATAACTTTTCTATTTGCATATAATTTAAAATATAAATTATTCCTGTGATGGCAAAACTGAATTCCTCCAGTCTTCATTGTCGCATCATCCTTTAGAAATCATTCTAATATAGTGCTCAAGAAATATATCGTATTATCAATGCTGAAACAGTTACTGTATGCTGCTTAATATCTTCAATACTGATGAATAGAAATTTTGAAAGAACAGCATTTATGTTAAACAGAAATCTTAAATGTCAAGTATTAATATCTAATCTGAATGGTTGACTATACAGCTGTTCATATGAATTAATACAGCTTAGGTCATATTGTATTGGATACTCTCAAATCTCCTTTATGAGCTATTATGTTTGTAATTAAATAAAAATTATTTAATTTTTGAAGTTTCTAATGTGGATTTTTTATTTTTATTTTTTATGGAGAGCAAACTTAAAGGGGTCATATAATACTTTTTGCTGTGTTTTTATAGTACATCAAGATCTTTTATCATAAAAGATCAAAGAACATTTGATTTCACATGATATGACCCCTGTAGTTACGTATACAGACACCTTGTCCAAGGTTAGATGCATTTTCAAAGCCAGTCTGTTGATTTAGATCACAGCAGGTGAACATTTCCTATCTATTTTAGAAGATGATGCCCTGTGGTGATAGCATATTTGGGACTGAGCATGAATAATTAATATTACAGGCTTTACATTTTACAAAATGTGGAATCCATAAAAGGTGCATCATTCAATTAAGCACAGAGCAGACTAACAGAGGTAATTATAATGAATGGAGTGATCAGTAAGGTTGGGTCTAAATGTATTACTGACATGACTCTCTGTAAAAGACAGAGGAATGTTTTCAGACTCCGGATAAAAACTATTAAAATTACAATAATAAGGAGCATGATTTGATGTGAATCAATTACGTCTCTGAGGTGTGGACCTTTCATTATGAGTCTAATGCAATTAGTCTTAATGGACTCTGGCGTCTCGAGGCAGGAACAAGCAATCATAATAACTGTTCACTTCCTCCCACTCATCCCTGCCCTTGGGGAGTTTGTTTTGAATGGACATAGTTGCCATTCAAAGAAGCAGCAAACATTTTGAAGTTTCAGCTTCAAAAAGATGCTTGACACTGTGATGTTTTCACAAAAGAAAACATGTTTGCTTGAAACAAACAGACCGTCGCATTCAGTCAGTCAACCTTTTTAAAGCCATTTCAATGAGCCACTGGCACAATTTTCAAAAAAAAAAAAAAAAAAAGTGACGATGTTACACAAGCAACATTTTACAGCAACAAATCAGTGGCAGAGTGTTGATAAATACAATTTTTCTGTAAAAACACTGTAATAATACATACAATCACGTTATAAAACTTGCCAGAAAAAAAGAATCAAGAGACACAAAGCTCGTGAAAAACTGTGAAGAAAAAAAAAAAACGGGCAAGGGCAATCAAAGGTGTGCTTGTAAAGGTCATTTGACAAGAGTTTGTTCACAAAACAGACTAGGTTCACCTATTGACCTTTTAGCAGATCTTCTCTGTTCTTCTGGCCACTGAATGTGCTTTACTTGCCACATACAAAGGGCTTCATTTATGAAACCAGCAGAACAAATTTGTGTAAACTGTTCCAAAAAAAAGTAAATAGTAGCCGTGAATTATTGAATGTAACAATTTACATAAGAAATTCGTTCTGCTCCTGTTTCATGAATGCAGCCTATTGAACACACAAATTAATGCATGTTTGAATCATTTAGGAGATCACTTCCTGTTAAAAAGGTGCGCTGCAATGTCACCATTTAAAAACATTTCTTTTTGTAGGACTGCCAAAAACAATTTAGTTTTCTTTTTTAATTTCTTGGGTTTTTAGCATTCATTCATTCATTAAATGTCAGTTCATTGCAAGCTGTCACATTTGTTGAGAAGCTGTCATGTTTTGAAATTTGTCCAATTTATTATTACAGAGAGAGAGAGAGAGAGAGAGTGAGAGAGAGAGAGAGAGAGAGAGAGAGAGAGTGAGAGAGAGGGTGTGTGTTTCAGACTTGCATTTCAGAATTTAATAATGGTAGGTTTCACTGTGACAATTTGGCCCACGTACACTTCAAAGGTTTGGGGTCGCTTTTTGAAAATAGTCTCTTATGCTCATCAAGGCTGAATTTCTTTAATAAAAATAATGTAAAACAGTAATAATAACTGAAAAAAAATAGATTTTCAAAAATAAACTTTACTAAAAAAGTGACAACTAGCCCCAATCTAAACCTAAACTGATCATTAAAGTCATGGAGACCTACTATAAGACCACATTTACATAATGACTATGTGTAGCGAGATGATATTTCGTAATACATTTGGCTCATTTCATGAGCTCTTCTCCAGCTCCTGTCAAGACTTCACTTGTCTCAAATGCAGTGAATGTGAACCTACACCCCAAGACACCATCATCAGAATTAATAGCACCTGGGAAACTGTTTAAATTCTTGAATTTTCCGCTCTCGAGAAGGACATCTCTCCTTTCGGCATAACTGTCAAACTGGTGGCTTAACACCCGCTATTGTGTGATGGCCAAATTGTAAGACATAATAGACAGGGCCTGAACATTTTTTCTGAATAACTTCCATCTCAATGCACATGAAAGAGTGTAATGTGAACAGAAGTGGTCTTTGCAAAACCTTATAATCTTCTTCTAAAAGAATCTTTTCATTGAGCTGCAATGGACTAGTTGGCGCAAACTCCAGTCAGTCAGGTGTGATCCTTGACCTCACACTCAAGTGATCAAACAACACCAGTCTAAGTCTTTAAACCCTTGAAAGTGCTATATTAAAAGGCATACCTTGATTGAAAGCTAATGAAATGTACGTAATGAAATCATATATAATGTGATAAATGGCTCAGTGACTTCATCTCATCAATGAAATAATTACTAATTGCAAAAGGTTTTACAAAATAAATTGCTTATCACTGAACTGGAACACAAAAAGACCAAGTGATATTTGTTTCTACCTAGATTTTAATTAGATAAGTGTACTTAGATTGGATTTCAAACACTGGTTCTTGTTCTCACCAGGGAACACTACGGTTTGTCCATGGCAAACCCAAGCTTTTGACCTTGATTATTATCTCCAAAATGAACAGTTCATTTGGAATGGTCCATTCCCGGTAATGTGACTGAATAAACTAAGATAAATGCACTGTGATATAGAGCCAAGAGTGGTTTAATACATTTTTGTAGCATCATGCAAGTCTTGCTGTATACCACAACACCAGCTGTTTTCAATTATGTGCATGAGAAGCCCAGTCAAAAGTCAGTGCTTTCATAGTGGTGTTCAAAATGTTACGGGCATTCTTGAATGATGGCTATGAATCGTAGACGACAAGGAAAGTTGGAGATTACACGACCACAGACAGTGGCTTGCGGAGCCAAGCTGGTTTAAACAGCATATATCCAGTCTTGGTTTGGAGACCAGATGAAGATTTACATTAAAGAAGGACATGGACATCCACGTTGTTATGTGATGAACATGTTGCAACTGGAAGCCTTCAAAGAATAGCTGGTTAGCCACAAACCTCTTCGCCACATCTCAATATGTCCGAATAATGCACGTTTGGGATTCAAATGTTGTCATTTAATAACGAAAGTAGTACTTACAAAATTACGCAATTGAGAAAAAACTCAGCTGTGAGGCGAAAGTCCAAAAAACAGCCCATAGAGACTGTTTCGCTTTTTTTTCTTTCCTCTGAAAACTATTAATCACAATGATGTCCATATAAAACCCACAAACACACGCACACAGAGTGAGCTGACACACACACTCACATACAAATACACCCTGAGTGTGTGTGGTAAATAGAGAGGAGGGGCATATTCAAATGAACTAATGCATTATCTGAGCAATTGCTGTTCTTTGTAGGAAGGCCTTAAGCAGGTAGGATGATTTGTGACTCAAATTATGGTCATTTGCTGCAAATGGGTAGCAATCATCACCATCAGAACCTTGTGCGGTGGGCTTGTAATTTAAGCGCAACTTAATCATAGAGATGGTTGGAGAGAGAGACATTTATTGATCTATGCATCATGATCTCTATAATATCAGGTGCTATGTGGCTTATTAAATCCTTTAGCCTTATTATGGTTGGGGGGAAATTCCATTTAGTGCTTCCGTCAAAGCACCAACTGTATCTTCTTACCTAAGAAGCATTGCGGCCATTTCAGCAGCGCATACGCAAAGCTGCAGCATCACGACAACAGTAGTCTGAACTGGTGGGATAGCAGTGCAGAGCTCTATAGACCACAAAAGAGACAACTAACTTTGTAGTGAATGTTCTAAGCTGTGAACACTGGCGTATAGAAAGTATGCACTGCTTTTGCTTGCAGTGTGATGTAAGACTTATATTCAGATATTAGTCACTATATGTCTACATGAACCTAAATACTCCGTTTATATATCAGATTGTTGGTTCAATCAGACTGAAAAGCTTTCATGTAAAGTCACTATGAAATTTCGATTGAATTTAAATGATTGGACCTGAAATAATCCAATCAAAAGGAAAAAAAAAAAAAATAAGCATGTAAACAGTTTTCTAAATCGAGTTCAAAAATGCCTTGCACACACGACAGTGCTGCGTTGCATGGTGTTTACATTCATTTTATGTCTTACGAACTTGTATGTATATTTACATCTCGGATCTTACGAACTGGTCAGTGGACTAGGCTGAATATTTAATAAATATTTGCTAAAACCATTTATTTAACCCATTTTCCTCAGTAACATTTGAGATAACTAGTAATATTTATGTAAAAATAACTCATTTTTATAGTGAATTGCTTAGTCTTCCTGATGTCACAGTCATGATGGGACAAAAATGACCTTAACCTTATAATGATAATTATTAATAATTATATTAATATTAATATTAATATTGATAATAAAACTCATGAAACTAAAACATTTTTCCTACCCCACTTTACTGTGTAAAGACAATTATAAGTATTTGTAGGCTCAACCAATGGTGTGAGTTAAAGGAGGGACTGTTTTGCCAACCAATAATACAGTAGATGGAAAACCTGTATGAAAATTGTATACAAAAAAAAAAAAAAAACTCTGTAAAAATAGAGCCCAATCATGTTACGTTAATATGAATTTATATAATATTAACCGATATTATATGTGACAAATGAGAAGAGCAATATTAAATATTATTAATAATTGATATTAATATAATATTCATAGAAAATGCACTGGTAGGGGAGACCGGGGAGTGTTGTAACACAGGGTTAGTTGTAACGGTCAGTTTGACAAGTCAGGAAAGAGCTATGGTCATGTCATCAATATCATACACTCCATTCACATTTTTTATGTTACAGAAGAAGTGGCATGTGAATTTGAGCAACATTGTAGATTTTATGACCAAAAAACAGATTTTCAGGAAAGAAACCAATATTTTTAAAGATTATTTTTTGCCTAGCAATCATTGTGTTGTAGTCAATCTTTTGACTTACATAGCCTAAAGTAGCTGTTTCTCTAGTTTAATTTGATACTTTGCATTCATGCTAACTTAAACCCCACATGCTAAAACAATTAGCTATGTTATGACTGTTTGGGGTGGGGATAGTTGTAACAGTTCATTAAAAATGTTACAACCAACTCTTAATGATTACAATGAGTCCAGGTATCCAATCACATCCTCTATTGAGGGGGGGGGAAATCATATTACAGCAAACAATTTTGGGTGAAATGCGCAGTTTGATCTGTAATATATATGTATATAAAAATAAAATAAAAACACCAGCTGCTAAATTCAAATCTGCTTTCGCTGGCTGGCACAGAGCCAGAGGTACGCACGTTTTTAAAGCACTGCGCATTATAACCAATCACATACGATTCTGTTGAGCTTATGAATGCAAGAACCAATCAGAGGCGTTCAGATGCGTCATCACTGAAACACGCTGTTTCGTCACCGCGCGCTCTGGCTGACTGAATTCTCTCATCAGAAACAACAAGTGAAGATGTACTAACGTAAGTAAGATATTAATTTCACAGTGTAAACAGCTTTATAGATTATTATGGCAGTTTTTGAGAGTGCCTGAACTCGTTGGACTGAAGTGAAAATGTTCTTTGATATTGTAAACGTTCTTTGCTCTCTTCTTGTACACTGGAAATGTTATATGCTAATTAGTAGCTTACAATGTTTTTTATTAAATTCACATTAAATACAAAGTCAGTTATATTAAAAGTATTTTATGGCATGACACCCATATCTGGTGCTTAAGTAAAAAGACGGGCTTTTATGTGTAGTTAATAGACTACAGTAGGCTACTATAAAGATGCAAAATGCATTTACTTACACATATTTGAGAATCGAGATATTTTAGGGATATATTGAATAAAAAAATTAAATAAATAAATAACACCCCTGCTGAAAAAAACAATAGACACCATTACAAAATTAGTAATGGTTTTACTGGTTATAATGGGACTTGTATTGGTTTTACTGGAAACTGTAATGGACCCTGTTGGTCTCTACTGGTAATTGGTTGCCTTCTACTGGTGGCTTGTTAAAACCAATAAATCCTAATGGAATATGTCCTAAAACACACTACAGAAAACCATTTTTTAATGGTTAAATGTTGATGGTTTGTAATGGTATTTGTAGTGTA